>LKCN02000009.1:397628-407820 GCA_001633055.2 Ophiocordyceps polyrhachis-furcata BCC 54312
CCCCCCAAAGGCAAAGCCGGTACCGGGAACCTGCAGAAACGGCTGCAAAGGGCTGCAGATATACAGTAGGGGTTGCGTAGCGGCTACTTCAGGCAATTGCTGCGCGGATGCAGGTCCGTCGATCGCGTGCCTCGTGAGGGAGGGAGGGAAGGTCAGGCCTCTCTGGGTTCCTAAGAATAACCAACCAACCCCCCTGTCAATATCTTCGCCATTCATTCATTCAGCCTTCTCTCTCCTCTCTGTTTCTCTTCCCCCCCCCTTCTCCGACGGCTCATATCCCCGATAACCATGTCCAGCCGTTTCCTTGAGCCCTTCTATTGCTCACATCACCAAACTAACTACCTTCTAACACACACACACACACACACACACACACACCTTGTTTATGATGAGTTGATGACGGAGAGCACTGCCCATCCACCACCACCAGGCTGATTGATGATGAAAGGGGGGCTGCGCTGCGGGCGGCGGGCGCGGGGGAGCAGGGGGGCCAAAAAGAAAACACGATACGGCATGACTCACAGTTTGTTCATCGGAGCAGCCCGGTTCTGACAGACGACTGTTGCCTGGGATGCACGTATCCCTACCTACGAAAAAAAGTGATAGGTATCCGTATCCGTACAGTGAGACTTGGGACTGACTCCCTGCGCTGCTCCTCGAAACCCCATCAAACGGCAAGATGGTACGGCTCTCTGTTTGCTTGGTTGACGACGCCATCTGGGGCTATGCTCTCCTCTTGGGGTCTTCCTCAGCACATACATACATACATATCTGAGCCTGCCTCCTCTTCCCTTTCCTCTCTCTCCCCCTTCCCTCTCGTCTCTCTCCTGTGCCTTGTCTGTTTCCCTGTCCCCTCCCACTCTCACACCCAAAAAGGCCGAGACACACCACTTCTTGTCAGACAAATCACTTATACGCTTGCCGTCAACAAACATTCCTCCCAGTATCAAATCCAAAGCCTACCTTTTTTTTTTTTTCGACCGACCGACCGACCGCCATGCCATCGACTTCGCACCAGAGGTCTCCGGCCAACACGAGCCGCAAGACTCGGCCGCCCAGCAGCACTCAGGAAACCGGTTCGTCCACCAAGTCCTTCCCTCACCCCCCATGCCGGCTTGGGCTAACCCCGTCGTCCAGCCGAAGAGGCCCACGAGAGGCTATTCGACCAACTCAAGAACGCCAACACCCAGCTCAACAAGGCCGTCTCGGATCGTGACCGCTACCAACGGCTTTACGAGCAGCTCAATCAGAGCCTCTCCGACGCGCACGCCGACAAGGAAGAGCTCAAGAACCAAGTCCATTGCCTAAAGGACGACAAGGCCGCCTTGAAAAGGGACCTCCACGCGCTGCAAAAGGAAAACGAGAAGCTCCGGCAGAACATAGACGCCTGGGACCAGAACTACACCTTCCTCGAGCGCAGCCGCGACGAACTCGCCCTTCAGCTGCAAGCGACCTCGCATCCGCCGAAGCTGCCCGAACGTCCCAAGGCTCGGGGACCCAGCAGGGAGCGCAAGGCCGAAAAGGAGAGGCTTTCGCGACGCTTCGACGACAGGCGGCCGCCCAGAAACAACGGCTTCGGCGACGTCGTGTCACCGGCCCGTGCCTATGCAGAGGCCTTCTCGTCGGTCCCTCGTACCGTCGTCAACCCCCCCTACAACATGGACTTGTACAAGGTTGCCTACGAGGACGGAGCCTACCATCCCCACCCGCTGTCCCGGTAGCCGGAAGCAACCCTTTATAGTACTCCTTTTCCGGTCCTTTTCTCCTTCGTCCGAGAATCGGCTCTGCCTGATGACTATATGAGTCAGCCCCGTTACCCCCTCCCTCCCTCTCATACATTCATACATACATACATACATACATACATACATACATACCTACATATGTATGTATATAGGTGGTAGCTGGGAAGAAGCAGAGAGAGAGAGAGAGAGAGAGAGAGAGAGAGAGAAAGAGACTCACACAGACAAGGGCCAGACTCATACATACATACATACTTACATACCCCCCTTCTAACCCACTTCTCGCCATGAAGCTCTACGCTACCTTCCCCGACAACCTCGCCGATTGGGCACAGCGCCAACCCGTCTTCTTCACCGGCTCAGCCTCGACCCACGGCCGGCACGTCAACGTCTCCCCCAAGGGCATGACCGACACCCACTTCGCCGTCCTGAGCCCCAGCCAATGCGCCTACATCGACCGCACCGGCTCCGGATGCGAGACCATCTCGCACGCCTACGAAAACGGCCGCCTCTGCCTCCTGTTCATCAGCTTCGGCACCCTGCCGCGCATCCTTCGCGTCTTCTGCCGCGCCCGCGTCGTCGAGTGGGATCAGCCCTCCTTCCCCGACCTGGTCCGTATCGTCGCCAAGGGGCGGCGCGACGCCTTTGACGGAGCCCGCGCCGTCATCGTCTGCGACGTTTGGCAGCTTCAGACGAGCTGCGGCTTTGCCGTCCCCCGCGTCAAGAAGTCGCTGTACGCCCAAGCCGAAGCCGAAGACGACGACGACGACGACGACGACGACGACGACGAGTCCTCCCTCCTCCGCGCCAAGTTGTTGAAACAACAGCAAGGAAAAACACCCGACAAGCTGGTGGATGAGCTCTCCGTCTTCGAGGCGCGGCCTACCTTGGATCATTTCTCGCGCCTGACCGTCCAGGACAACAAGATGCTCGACTACCAGGCGAAGAACAACGCGGAGAGCATCGACGGCTTGCCGGGGCTGCGCACCGCCCGCCGGCATGCCGGCCAGGTGCTGTGGGTAGTCGACGCCAGGGCGCGGCTGAGGCGTATCTGTGCGGAGCCCGAGGCCGTCGCCGTCGGCTTTTTCCTGGCTGTCTTTTTGTACCTTGCCTTGGGTCGGCTCCCTTTATTGCAGAGGTGAATAATGGATATATACATATATGTATATGCCTTCTTTTTTACCCAACGCTATTTATTGTACTGCTCTGCTCTTCCTACCTGCCCATGTTTGTTACGGATGACGTTATGCATCTTTAGCTGTTCATGCACCGAGACAATAAATATAATGCTTCGCCCTTGCCCAGTCACACCGTCACAAAGCGCGTCTACGGCGAGAGAGGGAGAAGTGACCATGTAAAGTCGATTAACGCAACAAGGAAGCAAGCAGTCTCCCAGCCGCGACCCTAAACTATCCTTTTTTTTTTTTTTCTCTCGCCCTGCTTTCTTTCATTCTTTCATTTCTCTCCCTTTCCCTCCCAGCGGGAACACAAAAAAGTATCGACCGGGAAAAGATTTCATTCGCCAGGGAACGAAATGAGATAGAAAGAAGATGGGCTGCGGAGAAAAAAAAAAAGTACATGGTAAGGACAGAAGAATGAACATCAAGGGTCAAGAAGACGAGGTAAAACAGGGAAACAAGTCGAGGATGAAGACGATGGAAGAACTGAATGAAAACGAAGGCCAAAGTGAAAAGGGAACCGACTATAACCCTTTTGCCCTCTCTCCCATCCTCGTCTCCTCGCCCAAGAAGGGGAACAACAACAACAACAAAGAAACCGCATACCGCAGCTGGCGATATAAAGGCGTGTGTGAAGACGAAAGATCGAAACAAAATAAAAAGCCACGCTTAAACGTCGCGAAGGGTCGTTGTCGGATGTCTTTCTTCCTCCTCTCTTCTCTTCACCTCTCTCTTCTCCCTCCCTTCTCCTCTTTCCTCTTTCCTCTCTCCTCTCTCCTTCCCCCCCCCCTTTCGTTGCTGAGACGCCGGGATTGCGGAAAAAGGCGGAGTGGGAAGCTGAATTGGCGACGCGGCTTCAAAGGGCGTGAGAGCGTCTGAAGCCTTCAATCTCGGCCTTCGTCGGCGCCGTCTTGAGGCATTACGCCTGCCACCTTGGTGCGATGAAGCAAAGGACCTGTTTTTTTTCTTCTTCTTCCTTGTTGTGGGCACATCATTTTTGTCCACCCGAGCCCGAATCCTCAACCAGACCCTCCCGTGCTGGCCACAAGGGTCGGCGCCGGGCCGTTAGCCGTACCGTTAGTAGCGGCAGCCTTGCCGCCACCGCCACCGCCCCTGCCGCGTCGTCCGCGCCCCGGTGGTCCCTTTTCAGGGGCGGAAGAGCTCGCCTTCTTCTCCCTGCGCTCCACCACCTGGACCGCGCTCTGTGCCACCTGGACGGGGCCGGCGCCGATGGCCTTGACGAGACCGTCGTGATCGGCAAAGTCAACATAGGCAAAGCCCTTGCGCCTGTCCACCTCGACGAGAGTGACGGTGCCAAAGGCCTCGAGTGCCTGACGCAAAACTGCCTCCGTCACCCCCTGAGACGCGTTGACGTGCTTGACAAAGGCGCGGGTCGCGCCCGCCGTAACCGCCGGCGCCTTCTTCTGACCGGGCGGGGCTTTGGTTTTGCTGGCCGTGTTATTTGTCGACGTCGCCGTCGGTGGCTTGCCGTTAGCAGCCGGTTTGGATGCGGGTGACCGCACGACCGTCGCCGGTAGGACAACCTCGTCATCGCCTCTCTTCTTGAGAATGACCGGAGTAGTCGTTGGCTGGCTCTCCGTGGCCTTGCCTCTGTCCGCGGCCTTACCGTTGCGGACCCTACGATTCGGCGGCGGCTGTGGTGGCTTGGGGGAACTAGTTGCTGCTTCCGTTGCCTTTGTTGTTGCCTTTGTCGCTGTCGTCGTCGTCTTCGGCGTCGTCGGCGATGGTTGAGCCGCCTCGTTGGCGGAGGCCGTCGGTTCCTTACTAGTTACGGCTTCCGCTTTCGCGGCGTCGTGCCTCGCTCGTCGGTGGGCGCTGCCTGGACTTAGGCCGAGGTCTCGCTGTAAGATGCGCGCGGCGGCCGCTATCCCGGCACGGCGACCCTTCGCTCCGTCGGCTGCGGGAGCTGCGACCTCGGGAGCCGGCTCCGCCGTAGGCTTCTTCGTCAGAATCTTCACCGGCTCCTTGGTTGACTTGTCCGCCTTGGCATCCCGCGTCTTCTTTTTTGTCGCATCCTCGGATGCCCTGCCCTTAGCTGGCCCGGTCTTGGCACTCTTAACGTTTTCCTTGCCCTTGTTTGCCCTCTTCTCCTTGAGAAACTCCACAAGAGGCGTCGTCGTGATTTTTCCGTCCTCCTTAGATCCGTCTTCAGCGTCGTCCGCATCAAGGCTTTCTCTGAATGGCACCGGGTTTGCGAGGCCTTCGAGAAAAGCCATGAACTCTGGGTCTTGATCGATGGTGCCCTGACGGGGGTCGATTCGTCGCCGGGTGCTGGGTATTTTTTTGTACGTCGCGAATTCGAGGCTCGGTGGGCCAACAAGCGAGGGGCTCGTAAAGGTCGACTTGGCGTCTTCCCACGTGGCGCTGCGTACGACTTGACTGAGAGCCATCATGTCGTCCTTTCGCAAGAGATGGAGATAGGCCCTTCCCGGGCGGGACGGCTTCGAAGGGCTGATGTACCATTGTCAGTGGGGGGGGAAAAAAAAAAAGAGGAATAGAAGAGCCAGTAGAAGACGAACTCAACGGAGACCTTTCCAGAGCAAAAGGAGAACCAGTCAACCTTGCCCTTATTCACCTCCCATTCGGCCCCGAGGATGGAGACGGCCTCGGCTTCGGTCATGCCCGGGGGCAAACGGCGGATAACGAGTTTTTCACCCTGGCTGACGGGTCTAGGTTTGGTTCGCTTCGATGGCTCGCTCTGGAGAATTGAGCGTCAGCAGATGGAACGTAGCGGTGCTTGGGGGGGGAAGGCGTCGCACCTTGACAGCATCTTGGGATTTTTCTCCCGGGAAAGCACCACGAGACGGTCGCTGCGGATGAGAATCGGTAGTAGATTTTCCCTAAACATTCAAACGTCAGAGCTGAGGACGAGACGCTTCGTCGCAAGGGGGAAGGGGTGGAGGGATAGCATCCTCACCTTGGCGGGGGTTTCGGTGGGAGGACCATGATGGGCCCTACGGGATAGAACTTGCGGCGCCGGGGCGGACATGGCGCAGGCCAAAGGATGTTCTGGCCGATAGCAGGCGAGTCTGAGACGCTGGCATTGAGGCTTCGTCGGCAGCTTTCTTCCAACGTCCGTTGCGGTGGCGGTGGAAAGGTGCAAAAGAATATATGCCCCGCCAACGGGAAGTAGGCTCGCCGCGCTCAGCTGGCTCGGGGTCACGTGGCCGCTAAGTCCTTTGGTTGCTGGTAACGTGATCGAAGGATGATTGTCGGACTCACTCACCCCATCATCTCTCTTCAGTCTTCACTGAGGCCTAGGAACTACATACCTACCTACATACACTCGTTGAAGAGTAAGTGTCTAGTACGGGTAATGATACATTGAATGTGTTCCTTCATTACTCTTCATTCTCTTTGCTCTCCGCTTCCCAGATATAAAACCATGCTCACCAAGAGCCACGGAAAGACACGAGATAAAATAGCGGACGAGGGCTGTGTATGTATGTACAAGTGCTGTTCGATACCAGTCTAAACACCTCGTGATATGTATAGCCCATCCTCATCCATTCTTTGCGGGATAGCCCAATCCATGGCTAACCCCGCTTGGTCATGTCTGGTGCTCGCCTGGCCCGCTCCCTTGTCACCTCATCCTCGAGGCCCTTCCTCCCCACAAACGTCTTCATGCCCCTATCGATGCCCGAAAGCTTCCGCGCGACGAGCTGCAGGCCGACGGGTAAGACGTTATACCAGTCGATCCAACGAGCGTAAAAGGGCATGCCGGTTGTGAGGCCCGAGCCGCTGTCGATGGCGGCAATAATCTCTTTGGCTACGTCGACGGGCTCGACGACTGGGGCCAGGAAACTGTTGGGCGTCTGCACGCCGTAGAAGAGGGGCGTCGTGATCTGGCCTGGGGTGACGAGGACGGTACGGATGTCTGGGTTTGAATCGCGTAACTCGGCCGACAGGGACCTATGCAGGGCCGTTATACCGGCTTTGGCTGCTGCGTAGTCGGCAAGCTGGGCCGCGCCCAGATGTCCGATGACGGAGGAAATATGAACGATGGTGCCGCCGCGACCGCCGCGAATCATGGCGGGCAGGAAGGCCTTGAGGCAGTACATAGGCCCGAGCAGGTTGGTAGCGACGCTGGCGTCGATGTCATCGAGCGAGAGGTCGAGGAAGGGCTTCCCCACGACAATAGCAGCGTTATTGATAAGTACCGTCGGCGTCCCGAGCTGCGATTTATTAGCGCTTGACCTGTTCCAAAAAAAAAAAGGGGGGGGGGGGGGGGAAGAGATGATGAAGCTCACATCTCTCTCGATGTCGACAACCGTCTTGGCCACCTGGGCCTTGTCTCGCACGTCACAGCGGTAGCAGCTCACTCCACGGGCCTCACCATCCTCCATGTCGTTGACATCAAGGACAGCGACAGTGGCGCCTCGCATACCGTAGACCTCGGCAATCAGCATGCCCAGCCCGCTGGCGCCGCCCGTGATGACGATGACCTCTTCGTCCAAGTCCACTTGCCGCGGCGGCCCGTGAGCCAGTCGCTGATTGACCGTGTCGGCTATCCAACAAAGCGTGATGAAGACGGCCCAGCCAATGGACACGATCATGCGCGTCGCGTCCCATCTGACCGTCTGCGCGCGGAGACACAGCGGTGCCATCCAGCAGACGAAAGGGTGAAATACCGACACCTTGAAGACGCGGAGGAAGAGGTCGATGGACAAGGGCGCGAACCACGACTCGCGTTCGGGCGGCGGCGGGCGCCCTGTCGTGGTCGGCATGATGGAGCGCGCGGGGGGGGGGGGGGGAACGGAGCCAGATGCGGAGGCGGGAGAGAAGAGGCCTTCGAGAGGCAACTAGAGGCGGAGATGGCGGGAAAAAAAAGAAATCAAGGAAGAGGTCGAGACGGAGGCAGAGGCGGAGGCGGAGAATGGGGAGAAGGCCGAGAAGAAGGAAGAGGCAGATTCGGATGAAGCGGATACGGACTAGGATGGCTGAAGATGATGAAGACAAGGAGATGAGGAGGACGAGGCCGACGGCGATAAGACACAGCAACCGGGCCCCTCTGAGGAGGAGGAGGAGAAGAAGAAGAAGAAGAAGAAGAAGAAGAAGAAGAAGAAGAATCCGCCTCGGAAGCGAAGCATATCTCAAAGGCGCCGAATGGTCAGCGGCACTTTTTTCCGAGCGACGACGCTCTGGCCCACGTCGCGACACTTGGACGGCGGCCTTTTTCCCGTGACCCGAGGTCCGGGCATCACGTACCGCGCTAACTTTAAGCTACGTCTCAACACCCGCCGACCTGCACCAATACAGTTAGAGGGCTACAGCCCGTGTAGAAAGAAGCAGCTGAAACTCGATACGGGCGGCTCACGTCCCAGACGTCTCCCCTGATCCCTTTTGCTCCCTGGCCCGCCTCTCCAGATACTGCTTTTGATAGGCCCGGATCTCCTCCTCCTCCAATTGCTTCTCCCACTTTGAAGACCTCATTGCCCGATCGTGGTGGCTGGGATCTCGCACGGCACCCATCTCGCGCCACTTGCGCGGCGGCTTGATGCCCAGCGCCGCCTTGCGCTCCCACACCTGCAGCCCTCTGCGCTCCCACCTCTCCCGTCTTGCCTCCTCTTGTTCCTCGTTGGGTCGAAAGTTGCTCTTCAAGATCCGACGGATGGCTTCCACCGATACCTTGAACCTATCTGCCAGGGCTGGCGTCGTGTAGATGTCGGGGAATTGTGCGTGAAGGGCGCGGATACCCGTGAGGGCGTCCGGAGAGAGGCGCTTGCGCGGCTTCCAACCCTCGGGAAACTTCGCCTTGAGCGCCTCTTTCTGGATCATCCATCGTTCTTTTTTGCGCTTTTCAAACTGAGGGGCGGTCCCGTCGCGCTCACGGGAAGAATCATCAGTTGTCTTCGGCTTATCCGTGCCAAAGTCCTTCTTACTCTTCGGCGGCGGCGGCGGCGGCGTCGCAGAGTCGGTCGGACGTGATGAAGGACTTCCATTTCGTTGGTCTTCGTCTTTCTTCATAAAGCTGTACTTCTTGTCTGTACTCTGCCGTAGATTTTCCCGCCGTCTGTCTGGCGACTTAGAAATGGCCGCACTTGGTGTCGTAGGTGAAGTGCTTGGGGTTTCCGTCGCTGAGGATATCTGTTGCTCATTCTTCGTCAAACCACTCGCCTTATACAGCCTCGGTCCTTGTAGCAGACGAAAGGCTCGCTGCTGAAATGGTGTTTCCACGGGCCAAGGAATGGCGCGGACAGTTCCTCGGAAGCGTGAAGAGTCGAGTCTATGAACCCGAATCAGACCTTGAACGAAGAAGCGCCATGGCAAGCTCCCACAGACACAGCTCATAGCTGAGCTGCGCGACAGGGAAGAAGACGACAGGTTGTGTGAAAAGTTGATATGCGCGTATCGAAGGCGAAGGAAAAAATATTGAGCTGGATACCATAACGAGGCAAGGGTTTCTAGTGAAGGATCGGACCCGTCAGCGGAAAAACACTTTATCCGAAGCACTTTCCCCGAGGTGTACCCTGGGGGTGTTGATATATGTATAGAAGCAATAAGCGGTGATAAACGAGTCATCTACCTACGGTCCTACATACAATGATCTACATATCTATGACGACTACCTACACATCGCCATCACTGTCGACTTGTTGCTTCACCGGCGATGGCATCGACTCCCCGTGTGATGATAGCTAACCAACTTTCGGGCTAACTAATCTGTTCTCGAACCACTCGCCTCTCGTCCATCGGTTAAGCAGATCCAGATAAGCCTGCGGTTGGGTCATCGGCACTATATGGCCAGCGTCATAGATGCGACCAAAGGCCAGGTTCCGAGCCGCCTTGATGGTGCCGTACACAGACCCTTCGGCACCGGCCAAACGAAGAGACCTCGTCTCAGCATTGTTGAAGGCATCGTGGCCGGGCCATGCAAGTTCGTCGGTCATGATGCGGTTGCCGAGCCAATTACAGATGAAGTCGGCGTCCCCGGCGTAAACGATGACCGGGATGCTTTCCAACACCTCGCGAAGGTGGTTCCGCGTAGGCTTCATCCAATCCGACGTGTTATAGAACGCCTGCCATGTTGTGGCGTTGGCGTAGACGAAGTTGTGGACATTGGAACTGAGTAACCACTTGACGGCCGTGTCGTTAAAGTACTGAGCTTGAAACAACAGCTTTCTTGCCGTGGCCAAAGGATCTTTGTTGCGCACATCAAGCTCGTCGCGATCATAGTTTGCATGTAAAGCCTTGCCGCAAGCTTCAGTCCGGTCCTCGCACTGCTTCGTACGATAGCAGGTCTTCACTCGG
>LKCN02000010.1:0-17545 GCA_001633055.2 Ophiocordyceps polyrhachis-furcata BCC 54312
GCTCGTCGCGATCATAGTTTGCATGTAAAGCCTTGCCGCAAGCTTCAGTCCGGTCCTCGCACTGCTTCGTACGATAGCAGGTCTTCACTCGGTCAAGGCACAGATCCATGTCGGTCTTCAGCGCTGCACACTGGCTACCGTTTAAGACGGCAGGGCGACCACCTTGACCGCAGGCCATGGGCTCCGCAGACTTGAAAAGGCTGAGCGGATCAGTATGAGGGTTTCCCAGCATGATGCTCCTAAGGTTGATGTTGCGATCTGGATGAGACAGGATATCGAGGGCAAAGATTGGGATGAAGCGGCCGGCGTATGAATGACCTGCCATATGAAAGTCCTGTTTCTGATACTGTGGAAATCGGTCGAAGAACAAGGTCAACAGAGGATAGAAATCTTTACTGGCGGCCTCGGTTGTGTTCACAGCTTGTCCACCGTAGGAAAAGCCCGAATTGACTGGCTGGTCGATGAAGAGCAGAGAGGCATTGTTGTTCGCGGACCAAGGATTCCGCCTGATACGACTGCCCTTCTCCTCGCCCAGGAGCGCAGGACCCAGTTCGTTGATGATGGCGGGGATGGATGCAGCGCCCGGGCCGCCGTTCAGCCAGAGGATCACGGGGTCATTTTGCGGATCATTCCTTGATTCGAAGAACCCTTTTTTTTTTTTTTTTTTTTGAGTCAGTGAATGTAGGACGTGAACAGATCGGTCGAACTCACAGAAGAAGAGATGCTTGTCATTTTCGTTGTCGTCCAGATAACCGGCATACTGCGTGCCGTTCTCGAGCCCAAGGTTGTCCAGAGTTGCTTTGGAAACCAGCCTCATATCCAGACTTTTCTGACGGCTGCCCGACGTCGCCGGACCACGAACTTGATGCGAGTCTGAGTGCGTCGTCGACTGGTGATGGTGGGGATAGATTGGCTGGGCAGCAATGCCCAACACGATGGCGTATACGGAAAAGCGCATATTGGACGGGGATCAGAGTCAGAGTTGAGTGATGAGGATTGTGTACGATGCACGGAGCGAAAGATGATCTGTCTGTCGGGCCAAACTCGCCACTGATAACTGATGTATGTACGGAGTATTCTCATATGTAGGTACGTTTAATAAGGTTGTGTACAGTACGATCACTCGATCATCCTACACTCATAGGTAGGTACTTTACCTGCCTAGTACCTACAACTTAGTTGTGTATGTATGTATGCGATGATTTCAGGTTCTTGCTGCTTTCAGGGGGGAACTCCCTGGGCGCAGCTGAATGGATAGAGTTGGGGCAGGTCGCTCACCGGCAAAAGGTCTTGCCGTTTGTTTGTCCTACCTTTCCACCTCCAAGTAGGTATTGCTGGATTTCGGCCAAGCAGTGACACAGGTGGACCAGGCCTTGTTGATGTTGTCACACGACACCAGCTCGAGACGAGGCATCCAAGGATGTTGACGGCCGATTTACATATAAACTATTATAGGCTGTACGGATATAACATTGTACATGTACCACACATGCGGATGATTCCTGTATTCCTGGTGCCTAGTTTCAATTCAACAACCTAAGTCATCTATCTCTCCGGCTTTGGGTTAGGGTTAGCAAAAAGGAGGAGGGAACTGTGGTATGGCGGACAAAACTCCCTTGGTACTAATACTAGTAGTACTTTTGAGGGCCCCCCTAGTAGCTTTATCATCTTTGCCATATCAATATCATATGTACGCATGACGTGGGCCATCGTCATTAATCAGTACGGGTAAGCATCAACGTTGTAAATGCGTCGTACCAATCGCGTTTCGATTCAAACAAACTCGTTTTCCTTGCTGTAATTCATGCAGATATCACATCGTGGGAGACGGTGACTCAAGCAAGGCGCTCTCGCATCGCCTCACCTTTCTTTACCTTTGCCTACTGGGTTACAAGGAAGGGTCTCATTGCCATGTTTCTGAGTGCTAGATGGTGTCATGGAACCAAAACTTTATATATATATATATGTACATACAGCAACTAACTTCCGAGGTATGGTGATACCCGAGGCCCTTCACGCTTGGGGGTTGGCACATGCGCCAAAGGCGACGGGCTCTTCCAAGCTACTGAGACGAAGAAGGCTTTCTCTTCCAAAGCAATCCTTCCAAATCTAAACGCCGAGTCCCCCAGCCAAGTGCGCCACGCCCCTTGTTGTCCCAACCTGAGCAGAAGAAAAAGTAAAGGTTTTGTTCAATCTTGCATTAATTCAAAGGGGGGGCGGGCCGTGTGGGCCATGATAGAACGTGATCCTTCCAACGAACTCATTTCCGCAGGCTCTTCGGTCATGTCGTGGACGACGACGGCCGGGAGGTCTGGGCTGCATCCATCGTCGGCAGGGCGGTAGATGAAGGTGGTGCTGCGACTCCGGGGGCGGGCGGCGGGCGAAGACGCGTCGACGGGGCTGAGCGGGGAGTCGAGGCCGTCACCCGAGTAGTGCAGCTTGGCCAGGGCATCGGCTAAGTCATCGGCGTGAACCAGTTTGTTGGGAGCATCCTCGAGTCGCATCTCCCAGCCATGGGGAGGACTGGGCGGGGGGGAGATGAAGAACAGCTTGCCGGAGTCGGGGAGGGCCAGGTGTTCGTCCTTGGCCTCGATCGGCGTCGGCTGGCCGAAATAGACTCTTAGGCGCTCGCCGAGGATAGCCTCACCATCCCAGATGCTGCGAACGGATATGGCGGCGTCGGCGTCGAAGAAGGAGACGACGATGCGACGGAAGGACTTGAGAGGTGCAAAGGCATGGATCGGTGCCGTCTTGAGGATCAGATCGCGGATGGTGCGGAGGTTTTCCGGACGGAAAGCTTCGATATTATTGATGTTTGTGAAGAGAAGCGTATTGGACGGAGACGTCGGCTGCGTCAGGGACGGCAGGTTGGAGAGGTCGATACTGAGGTTGGCCTTGCGCGAGGCCGACGAAGAGGAGCGCGAAGATCGAGGCGTCGAGTCCATGGCGGGCGAGAAGACGAGTGTGAAAGGGTTTGTGGACGAGAGGGACGAGAGTTGGACGGGGAGGGAAAACAATATAGGGCCGGTGGGCGTGTTAGGCGGCGCTATCGTCCGGTTTGCGACAGAAGCCGTCTCGGAAAAGCTGCAAGGCGTAACACGATATTGGCGCTGGCCTGCGCTGCTGACGGTGGAAGAGAATAATCGAGGAGAGAGAGAGGAAGAGGGCGGGTGAGGCGGAGAAGAGAAGGAGGGGAGAGAAAGGGAGGGAGAGAGAGAGAGAGGCTTTATTTAGATTACATTTACATGGCAAGGGGAAGAGGCGGACGATTTTAATACCATCAAGGTGAGAGAGGCGAAGCAGCCTCGATGACATGCATTACTAAGAACCGCCCGCTGCTGAACTTGTGCAGTGGCGTTGACAGGTGGGGCCGGTAGCCTTTACATACATACATTACATATGTATGTACATATGTACAGTACATATGTATGTACAATTACACAATATGTACATACTTGGCCTTGTCTTTCTTTCGCCCGGATCCGCTGGAGGCTTGGCTCGGCTCGGCGCTTCCAACCAGCGAGTGAGTGAGTGCCCTGCCCTGCCCTGCCCGAGTACTATGTCAAGCTGACCATCAGGACCGACCTGACCCGACCATAAACCCACTTTTTTCCTTACCTTATCCGACCATAACTTCTTTAGTCAGGTCATCTTAGTACAAGAGCAGTACTTCCTATACCTTCGTATATACAAGTAAGGACTTAGGTATTAATACGGGATATATTGCAATTACTTTAGAATTAATTCAAAACTTATTTATTATATATAAGAAAATTTACTTAGCTTTTTTTTTTCTTCTATAAATTGATTTATAATTAATTACGATTTTTTTTAGATTTTTTTCGATTTTTTTCGATTTTTATCGATTTTTTTTTATCGCATTTGCACTCTGTACGTACTACCTATGTTTTTTTTTTCCTCCTCTTCTCTATTTTTTTTTCCTCCTCTTATTATTATTATTATTATCTTTATTATCTTTATTATCTTTATCCTTATTATTAATAATCTATAACTACTCTCGAATTTATTATAAATTAATTATAACGTATAAGAATAATAAATATTATAAGCAGTACTTAAATAATAGCGTACGGATCTCGGGAGCAATACTCCTAGTATATAAGCTAAACGAGGTAAATAATCTAAAACGCGTCTAAGATAAATTTATAACTAATTTTTACAGGACGATAAGGTTATCCTTATCCCTAGGGAAGTATACTATCGTGCCCGATATCTCGGGCTTTTGTGCTATAATATAAGTAATTCTAAATTAATTCTATACGCGTTATAAACTAACTTTAATTAGGAGTATTGCTTCTCCTTAGAGTCTGCCTTGCGGAAGCACCTAGAAGTTACCTATAAACTTACAGTTAAGCACTGCAGGTTAGGGGCAAATTCTCGGGCAAAGCAGGGCGTTATTAACTATAAGTATTAGCAACTAGTTTATAATTAATTTATATGCTAATATAATTTATTTATAAGGATAGTATTGAGATATTGTCTCTAGGGTAGTCCCCCCCTAGTCGCCTAGGAAGCCTTGGAACGCGTACCGCTGCGCTAACCTTTAGCCCCTGGCGTTAGGGCCCCTGCAGCCGCTAATAGCTATAGCTCGAGCTATAGCCGCAACGCGGCTGCAGGGGTCTTTAGCTGCGGCACGGGCGGCCACTCTAGAGCACGCCGAGACGCGTCTCCTTATAAGTAGAACTAGTTATTTATGCAATTTAAATTAATTCTAATTTATTTCTATTTAGATTAGCGTAAACGCTAACTCCTCCTCCTCCTCTATCGCTAACTCGTCCTCCTCTAATAACGATAACGATAACGATAATAATAATAATAATAAGGTATATTAAACTTAGTAGCGATTATTTTTTATTTAGTGCTAAATTAATTCTATAGGATAATAATTCTAGGGGCATTAGCGGCGATAATAACGACGAGAACGATAATAATAACGAGAACGATAATAATAACGAGAACGACGATAATAACGAGAACGACGATAATAACGAAAACGAAGATAGCAATAATAATAACGTTAATAATAATAATAACTATAATAATAATAATAACACTAGAGGGGCTATGCGTAATAAATATTTTATAACTATTTTGCAATTAATTTTAAATTATTACTAATCTATTTTAGGATAAGGATATTTTAATGCACCTAGATAATAAAGACGATATAGTAATAAGGGAGGCGGCGGAGGAGGAGTAGGAGGGGTTTGCAGAGGAGGGGGAGGAGGGTAAGGAGGGGGAGGAGTAGGAGGGGTTTGCAGAGGAGGGTAAGGAGGAGGAGGGTAAGGAGGTAGTAGATAATAAGGAGATAGGGGGATTCGGGGGGGAGTAGAAGGGCATTATAGACGATAAAGCCGATAATAATAAGTTTTAAACCGGTTAAGGATTAGTTTAAGACTAGTTGCGCAAAATTTTTTTTGTAATAATTTTGCTTTTAAGTAAGACTTTTACTCTTACTAGATTGCATGCAATATACCCCTTTATTGCGTAAAAAAAAAAATACGAGTAAATATAATATCGGTAAATTAATTCGGCATACGTTTAAAAGTAATTACTATAGGGTAGTATTAAAACTTTAAAAATTTTTTCTATAGAAAAGAACTTAGAAAAGAATATTCTTTCTCCTTTACAACTTCTTTTTTACTTCTACGCAAAAAACGTATAAAATATAAAGAGAAGAAACGCGATAATAAACTATAAGAATTAGTTTATAATTAATTAAAATTTTTACTAACTTTTTTTTCTAGTCCTTTAAAAATTTTTCTTAAAATTTCCAATATGCAAAATACTTTAACTATTACACCTGCAACTATATTCTTTACTATTAACAGCCTTACGATTTTCAGTCGATTTTAACTTTTTCGGGTATTAAATGCTAATATATAGCTTATTTCGAAAGTTCTTTTGAATTAATTCTAGACTATTTACTCTAGATAACGTATAGAAGGAGGTAGATATATATCTATAATAAAAATTCAGTCTATAATATATAATTCCTTTAAATACTTATATATAAAGGAGGTAAGTAAATTCTTTTTCCTTTTCTTTAAAATCATTTTTAAATCGATTCCTTTAAAATGTCTAACTAAGCACTTGCAATTATTAGCGAAGATTAAATATTACTTAAAGTGTTTAACCTGATAAGAGATATCGAGCATAATTATCTTCCTTCCGATATTAAAGAAAATAGTTTAGTTAAGATTAAGTAGGTAAGAAATAGTTTCGAATTAATTTATAATACTTATCTAATAAGTTTTAGAATAATTCAGACCTTAAGGCAGAACAATTAGAAGCACTAATTATTACGATTTTAGGAAGGTTTTCCTCTATTAAGTCAGCTATAAAAGGAAACTATAGAAGTACCTTGACTATTTCTCGAATATATTTTTTACTAATAATTCCAGAATACCTAGATACTAATCCGAATAGCGTTGCCTATATTATACTAGTAGAGGGCCTGAGTAATAAAGAGAAGAAGTTACCTTAGGAAGAAGTAAGTAATATATAGTTCTTGAATTAAATACCTACTAATATTAAATTAATTCAGATACAGTATTGCAAAGCCCGACGTTTCCCAGGGAAGCAGAGCTCGACAACTCTTTTTAGAGGACAACCTTGTATTAGATATACATTCTAATGCAAAGGCGGTAAGGCTTGCGAGTTTTTACTACTAACAGACTTTTATTATATAACTATTTTATTAGGAATTTTCGATTTAATTCGAAAACGTCGAGACGCTATATTAGATATAACTCTTTAACGATAAGCAGTAAGGTAATATTTACGAATCAATTCTAAATTATTAATATTTAACTTATAACTTTTCTAGTTATGCTCGAGCTGCTATTCGAGAATTTGCAATAAGAACGCAGTATACACTGACTTTAGAAACTTGTGCTTTAGAGCTTGTTTCTAGCGGGTATAGCGATATTATTTAGTCCTAGCAGTTATATCTTATATGCAAAAATTTTCGTTAAGGCCGAGGATAACGAGATATTTGTAAAAGATATTTTTTCTTCCTTTATCCGGATCGATTTTAACCTTATTACGATCTAATTTAACAGATTATTAATAGTAAAGATATAGAAGAGAGTGAAAAATGCTTCGCAATTTATCCTAATATACAACGCAGAGAAGTTTGTAGTAAGTTTCTTCTATAAGAAATAGTTCGGAATTAATTCTCTACTAGATATCGATTATTTGCAAAGAGAGGGCAAGATTATTTAACGATATTGCAATATTAAGTTTCTTTTTCTTATGCTAATCTATAACTCTATACCTGCTATTATTCTTTTATCCTTTAGTGTTTATATATACCCTCCTTTGCCTCCGACTAAAATACTATAAAAAATTCGTAAAGATTTTAAAAGACTAGTGCAAGCAATGCAGTTAAAAAAGAATGCTTTAAGTATATTACTAAGAACTATTTGCATTCTACTTTCTAATTAATTCCAGTCCCTTTTCTTTAAAGTAATAAAGTTCGAAACTTTTATTAGCAATATTCTTTAACAACACTATATAAAGTACATCCGTCTTTTAGTAACCTAGATCGAATTAGGGCGATTTTAATAAAACAAAATGCTTTGTATAATCTATTTAGGTCTGACCGCATAGCTCTATACTTAGAATTCCTTCGATAGGAAAAAGATGCTTCTAAACAAGTAAATAAAATTCTATCTAGAATTAATTCTAAACTAATTCTACTTTTAGTATATATAGTATGTTTTCGATAATAGGACGGATTTTCTAGCAATTTGCTTTTATTAAGACTAAGCTCGCTTGTTTTTTAAGTCTTTATAATAAATATTTAAAGTTAATATTAACTATAAGCATTTATCTAGACAAAAAAATATAGAGTGCATCTAGGGGTAGTATAATACTACCTCCTAGCGTAGTAAGTTCTTAAATTAATTCGGAAAGAATTTTAAAATAATAAGAAAATAGTTCTTCCGTTTATTCGGGCATTTACTAATGCAGAAAAAAACACTATACTCCTGCTTATATTTTCCTAAGTCTATCGTATTTTAGCAAAATTCGGTTAGAACTTACTATAGAAATACATATATAGACGAGGCCTCGCTAGTATAATATTTAATTAGGACTAGGTCCTAATAAGTTATAAGTATTTCTACTTTAACTTAGAATTAATCTTAAACTAATTCTTAATAGCGTTTTATTAGTACCTTTGAACTCTTAACCTAGAGCAACGTCCCTAGGAGTAGCATGCAGTCCGCTCTATACGTCTTTGCAAAGTATACTTTTAGCGAGGCGTAGAGAAGTATTGCCCTCCTAGGGACCGTAGCCCTAGGTTAAAGTTCGAAAGGATAATAAACTTACTATAGTGCACTTTAGAAAAGGACTACCTTTAACTTGCAGAGTATCTTAAAGATAATAGGCGAATTAATTCTAAATTATTTTCCTAACTAATTAATATTATTTTAGGTAAGCTAGGACTTAAAGCATAGGCACAATATAAAAAGCATCCTATAATTTAAGCTAGCTTTAATTTTTATTGCAACTAAATCCTACTTTAGGATTAGAATATCTTACGAGATTATATAAACGATATTAAGGTTCTATATAATATATCTTACTAATAGAGTAGTAGATATATTACGCTAATAGACTATATAGAGGGGTAAGTTATTAGAATTCTTTTAGAATTAATTCTAATCTATTTCTAGATGCATAAAGCAAGATAAAACAAATCTAAGCCTTTGCCGCGTTAACCTATAGCATAATATTAATATTACCTATAGTAATATATTACTAAAAGGGCGATATTAATATGCACTGCAAAGAGAAAGAAGAAAACAGTACTAAGAGAGAGGGGAGCAACTTAATAAATAAGCTAGAGCAATCGGAGAGATATTATTAGCTAACTTTACCTTATTAGGAACACAAAAAAAGAGAAAAGGCTAGAAAACGATTGCGAACTTATTAAATACCGATTCTAAGCTAACTGCGTTAAGGTTAGAGGTAAATAATCTAAAGAAGTTAGTAGAGCGTTTATCTAAATAAGTTTTAAATTAATTCTAAAGTAATTGCAATATCCCGTATTAATACCTAAGTCCTTACTTATATATACGAAGGTATAGGAAGTACTGCTCTTGTACTAAGATAACCTGACTAAAGAAGTTATGGTCGGATGAGGTAAGGAAAAAAGTGGGTTTATGGTCGGGTCAGGTCGGTCCTGATGGTCAGCTTGACATAGTACTCGCCCTGCCCTGCCCTGCCCTGCCGTCTTCTTCTCCTTCTTCTCCTTCTTCTTCTTCTTCTTCTTCTTCGTTTTTTTTTTCTGGGGGCGTCTAACTCACCTAGGACGGCCGTCGCCCTGGAATGTATAAACTGTGATGTAGCCGCCGCAGGAGGCTTGACTCGTTGCGAAGAAACTGTCCGCATGCAGTAGTTGATGGCCAGGTGTGTTCACCTACTCTGCCTCCTACGGTCCTACTCCTACCTACCACCTAACCTACCATGCTCATTCATCTACGTCCTAGTAGGTAGGCTGTGCAAAAAGTGGTGATCGGCATTGGGAAGGCCCGTGCTTCGCCGACCAAGTCTGCCTTGCGCCGCGTATCACATACAACACATACTAAGGTGCATGTACAAGCTGAGTAGTAGGTGTATTAGGTTGGTTTAGCTGAAGAATGTTTCATTTTGGTAGCAGCACCTTATGAAGTCGTAAAGTGGACGTTGGTTGAAGCGTCAGATGCGCCAACCGCACTATGCAGCTGATACAAATTGAGTACCGGCTATAATAACCTTTAAGAGGTCACAGCCACGACCACCGCTTAGGCAGAGTGCCCGAGTGGACTATGGGGCTGCGCTCGAATTCGCTTCGATACGCTGTGGCTTCGGCCGCGCAGGTTCGAATCCTGCCTCTGTCGTGTTCTATTCAATTTTTTTTCAGATGTTTCTTCTTGCTTCGTCTTCATCTTCATCCTCATCTTCCCCTCCTGCCGCTCTTCCTTCTTTCTTTATGCTGCGCCTATATTATTCTTGCATCTCTTCTTGTCTCAACACAATGACTTACATACGTACGTGTCCGTACATATGACTAGGTCAGGCGCAGCTACTCGGTCTGTTCATATGGACGACGTTCACATGTTGGGAGAAGCAGGAGGAAGGCTGTGTTTTGCTAAACCAGTAGAGACACTAATCATGTGTATGTATGTATGCTTGACAGCTAGACCCGTCTCCGGCCGGAAGGGCGTGATATAACTCACATACGTTATATATATATATATACCTACATATGTACTGGGGCACAGCCGAAGTGTCTCTGCTATTGTGCGGGATCCTCAAACAGTGAGACGAGTCAGCAAAACATATTCATATTCTCGGCGTTGAATACCTAGGCAGGTATCGAAACACTTTGACTTGCTACTAGTCCTCTGCACAGCCCTTGACCGATAATAGATGATTTTCGCGGCTTTGAATCAGGAAGTCTTCAGTTTTGCCAGCAGCGATTACGACTGGTTGTAAAGTCCTAAGTCTTGTGAGAATAAAGGCTCAAAGAGAGACCTAACTATGAAAACAGTAACCTCCCAAGCGATAGTGGTCATGGTATGGCTCGTCTAGGAGGGAGGGAAAAAAAAAAAAAAAAAACTGCCTCTCTCAATATGTCACTCACGACCTAACCGCCCGTACGCCCTACTTATCATCGGGTTGTCCTGCATGTAGTCTATTGTTGGCCTCCGTGGCCGGACCGAAGTTGGCTCGATTCGACTCGATCTGCTTGCTGATGAGCTCCATAGGCTGGCTGGTGTTGATGTTGGCCGGCGTGTTCACCTTTGGTGTTATGTCGGTCTGCTGTACGGGGAAGCAACCGCCGAAAGGGCCAGCGGCTGCGGTGTTGCGACAGCGTACAGTACAGATGTTGCCTGTTGATGCTGAAGAATTTTAGACATGTCGTTTTGATGATGTGGGAAGAATACAAAACTCACCCCCTGTGCATTGAAGATCAGCCGGCAGTTGGATCGTCATGTTGAACTGTTGCGTCTTGGCCAAGGACAGGCCGTTGTCTCCGGGAACGTTGTTCAACACGGTAACGTTTTTCTGACATTGTTCTCATCAGCCTCGATCAGGAAGCGGGTGCTTTGCTTTATTATTACCGGTGAGATGGTTCCCGAGTTGCTATTCTCGTCCAGGTCACAAACGTAGGGTCCGGCGCCGTCGGCGTTCACTTGATGGAGCGTAAGCTGAACCTGGCCGCCGGACTGAACCTGCGTTACGGCTTTGGCGGCGATGGCCTTCTCCGTGTTTTCGCCGACGTCGATGTTGCCGTTGAGCTGAGTTCTGCCGCACTCGTTGACGATGTTTTGCTTGATCTCCGCATCCCGGATGATGGTTGTGTCTTGTTGGCATGGGTTGATGCCTATGCAGTCGCGTGCCACGTCCGGATTCACTTTCAAAACAGTCAGTCACTTTCTCCCCCTTCTCTATACCCTTGGGGGTCAGTACCTTGAAAGCCAACGCTCGCAGGGGAGCCAGTATTTCCTTGGGCGGCGAGTATCACTCCATGGCAAAGCGCCCAGTGGAGGTAAGAAAAGGATGCCAGGACGGTGACGTGAGACGAATGCATTTTTTTTCAAATCAACTTGATCGTGGTTTCTGCATCAGTGTAGCTCCCCGAAAGAGTTCATGACTTTTGATCAGAGGTGCCGCATCATAGATTTATACCCGACTGCAAGCATTACTGCTGCGAGAGAAGTCCCACTGGTGAGACGCAGACAACGCTCGGTGACGAGAGGAGCTGCCAAGTTTCAGAAGCCATCTTCCGGGAACGCCAGTTCCCAGGCATCTTCGACAAAGACGCTCTAAGGTTGTGAAACAATCGCTTCTCCACGGAGCCGAAGGGGAAGCCGGATCTCCGTGCGTGCCGAAACGTCGATCCGGGGTAAACGTCTTTAAGTCGACGTAGCAAAAAAGGTACCTAGTTAAAAGACGGTAGCATCACAGGCCATGTCTGGCACAATATCAGTATCAACTACATTGGTTGGGAAAACACCCATCACTCACTGACAGTTTCAATCCGGCTTCTACCATCACAATCACATCATGACATGTCCTTCACATGATGATGATGCTGCTTGGGTGAATAATATCCCAAGTAATCGACATCTACACGTATAATTTTTCAAACTTATAGGTCGCCTAGCCTTTGGCTTATAGATCGCAGCATCCTCTCTTCTGCTTCCGTCAAGACGATGCCTCGCGGCAAAATAATCTCCCCTGGCCTGACGATAAGTTGGAGGTCATGAAGAAGATGAGACCTTGTCCCTTCTGGTAGCTTTATCCTCTCGGCCATCCATCGAGACTCTCCTCTCTGGGTACCAGGGGGCTTGTCATTAGATATGCTCTCGCTTTCCGAGACCCCCTTCTCCGCGGCTTCATGCCGATCCGAAGCCAGGTCGGCCGCCGTCCACCAATACAAAGGAAAGCGACGATCGATATTGTTAACGACCAACGACATGCCCAGCATCAACAAGCTTCCCACCATGACGGCGGGCACGAGCAGCCAGCCGAGGGCGACGAGTTTCGTGTCGACGACGGCCGTCAGCGCAGTCGCCCCCGCCGGTGGATGCACCGTCTTCGTCAGCGCCATGATGACCGTCGCCGCAGCACAGGCAAAGGCGCCGCCCAGCCATCGGATGTCGCGAAAGTTGTCGTTGAGTTGGAAGAGCTTGGAGATGGCGACGCCGACTATGGTCGCTATGACGTGGCCGCCGACGGCGTTGCGAGGTTGAGCCAAGGGGGAGTCGATGACGAGGAATTCCAGTACGGCAGAGGCGCCCTTTGTTAGTTAGCATTTCGGTATCTCTTGGGGATCAAAGGGAATCTCACCAAGGAACCGACGATTATAGGCCCGTCGTTGGCGACAAAAGAAGGCACGCTCATCACAGCGCCCTCGATGAGAGCAATGGTCAAGAGGATGCCGAAGAAGGCCCATAACATGACCATGATGTTGCCTGTACTCGGTGGTGGTGATTTGTCCGGGCGGTGTCCGAGGAAGCGATCCAAAGGATAAGGGATCAGATGCCATGGCGGCGGCGGTATGAAGCGATTGAGATGACGATCGATGTCCCAATTCCACTCACGATACGCCATCTCGTGCGATGGAAAAAAGGGGTTAGAATAGAAAGAAAGGAAGCACGGTCTATTAGGGGAGGGGGGGGGGGGGGAAAGGGTTGGTAGTAGGTAGGTAGTTGAGATATCTACCCATGTATGTTAGTTTATGAGGGTTGTTTTGCATCTCAAACGGGTGCAATGTCGTAACAGACTATAGAACCATTCATTCACCTATTACTGCTTGGCGTATGAGTTGATGGATGATGTCTCAGCTTCACTCTGTATAGTCTAGACTCCTTATACGTACGTTTGCCGAATGGGGAAAACAGGGGGTATATCGGTATATACACAGATAGATATGGTCGTCTCCTCAGCAGCCAACGGAAAGCCATGAGAATGAAGCAACACCCCGTAACGCCTCCTCCTCAATGAAACACCGGTCAACAGAGTAAACAACGCTATCGAGGCCCACTCAGCCGGGTGTTGGATGCCGTCAGCTCTGACCAAATCCATTCGGCTGCATGAAAGGGGCTTAAACCGGCTGCATGTCATTATCAATCATCGTCGTCGGTCAAGTCCATCCGCATCGGGGTATGTAGATGTTTCAGCCCGCGCCGTCGATCTAGCCCCGGATCAAGGTAGGTGAGCGATTTAGCCTGTAACCCATTTGCTCTGGTTGATATTGATATCTCCAACATTCCCCCCCCCCTACTTACTGACTGTACTATGCAACGATGCTATTACCCCCTTACCCTCCTCGGAAATGTTCAACTCGTCTTGCAGCTCCTCAGACATCGTCCAGCCTTCCGAGACCAACAGCTCGGGCGATGAAGGCACCCGGTCGCCGCTGTCGAGCATCCATAACCAAGACACGACCATCTATCCGTTGCCACCTGCGATTCGTCCCAAGGCCGTGTTGACGGACGACTTGAAAACGCCGGATAGCCACGTCCCGCGAGACTCGCGGCTCATCCGTCTGACCGGCCTTCACCCTCTCAACGTCGAGGCCCCCCTGAGCGAACTATACGACGAAGGCTTCCTCACCAGCGAGAATCTTCACTACGTGCGGAACCACGGCGGCGTGCCGCGATGCGACGACGACCATGTCGACGATTGGACCTTTTCCATCCAAGGCTTGGTTGCCAGGCCTACAACGCTCAGGCTCAGAGACCTCGTCTCCTACGACCAAGTGACATATCCCATCACCCTGGTCTGCGCGGGGAATCGACGCAAAGAACAAAACGTCGTTCGAAAATCCAAAGGATTCTCCTGGGGCCCTGCCGGGTTGTCGACCGCCCTCTGGACCGGCACCGCCATCGGGAAGCTGCTTGCTCAGGCCGAGCCGCAGTATAAACAGGGCGCCAAATACGTGTGCTTCGAGGGCGCAGACGAGCTCCCCAACGGCTACTATGGCACCTCCGTCAAGCTCAGCTGGTGCATGGACGAGCAAAAGGGCATCTTGGTCGCCCACAAGATGAACGGTCTTCCACTGCACCCGGACCACGGAAAGCCCGTCCGCGTCGTCATCCCGGGGCAAATCGGCGGCCGCAGCGTGAAGTGGCTAAAGAGAATCATCGTGACGGCAGAGCCGAGCGAGAACTGGTATCACATCTATGACAACCGGGTGCTTCCCACCATGATCACTCCAGAGGCCAGCGCCGACCCTTCCAACGTCCCAGTATGGAGGGACGAGCGATACGCCATCTACGACCTCAACTCCAACAGCGTCATATGCTACCCGGCACACGACGAGGAGGTCGACGTATCGAGCCGGGAGACGTACAAGGTCAGAGGCTACGCATACGGAGGCGGAGGCCGAAGAATCACTCGAGTCGAAGTCACGCTTGACCAAGGCAAGACGTGGAAACTAGCCGACATAAACTACCCAGAAGACCTTTACAGACAGGCACGTCCAGACGAGACCCTCTTCGGCGGCAAGCTGGACGTCTGGTGGAGAGACACGTCGTTTTGTTGGTGTTTCTGGGACATTGATATCCCCATGGCCGAGCTAGAGGCCGCCGACGACATCATGGTGCGCGCCATGGACGAAGGCTTGATGGTGCAGCCTCGAGACATGTACTGGAGCGTGTTGGGCATGATGAACAACAACTGGTTTAGAGTGGTGGTTCACAAAGAGCCCAACACGCTCACCTTTGAGCATCCAACCCAGCCCGCACTGATGCCAGGCGGCTGGATGGAGAGGGTCAGGAAGTCTGGACGGCATCTGCTCAACCTGCCGGGAGTGGTGGCGGAGCAAGAGCCGGAGGGCGAAATCGCCATGACCAACAACTCGATCGACCGACTCATCACGGCGGAAGAGCTCATGCGGCACAGAGGCGAGACAAGTCCTTGGTTCGTCGTCAAGGGCCACGTATACGACGCCACAGGCTTCTTAAACGACCATCCCGGCGGAGCTGCCTCGATAACCGGCGTGGCTGCCAAAGACGCCACGGAGGAGTTCATGGCCATCCGTACGTTCCTTGTTCATCATCGCCCGACATTGTCTTCTGCGGCTAACTGGTAGGGGTCCCAAGACAGCGAAACGGCAAAGAAGACCATGGTCGACCATCACGTCGGCAAACTCGACGAAGCAGCACTTGCTGCCACGCTCAACGAGAAAGGGGCCGCCGTCACCGAAGCAGCACGTCCAGTCTTCCTCGCCTCCGACCAGTGGACAAGCGCAGCTCTGCACGACAAGATGGACGTATCATCCGACGCCAGGATGTTCCGCTTCAGGCTACAGGACGAGAAGCAACAGATTGGTTTGCCGGTCGGTCAGCACGTCCTGATGCGTCTGCGTACAAAGGACGCCATCATCATCCGCGCCTACACCCCCATCTCACACGGGACGGACAGGGGCTTCATGGATGTGCTGGTCAAGATTTACCGCCCCTGCCCAGAGCGGCCCAACGGCGGCAAGATGACGCAGGCGCTGGACTCGATACCCCTGGGCGACTTGATCGACTTCAAAGGACCGGTCGGCAAGTTTCAATATCTGGGAAGAGGCCTTTGCTCGATGGGCCAAGTCGAGTTTCACGTCCGGCGCTTCTACATGATCTGCGCAGGCTCCGGCATCACACCCATCTTTCAAGTACTACAGGCCATGGCCAAAGACGACGAGGATTCGACCGAGTGCATCGTCCTGTACGGAAACCGCACAGAGGAAGACATCCTCTGTCGTCCCCAGCTCGATTCCATCTTCGGCTCGGCCCGGGGGGCGAGATTACAACTGCGCCATACCCTGACACGGCCATCTGGCGCTTGGACGGGGCGGAGAGGTCGTATCGACGAAGCCATGGTGAAGGCTGATGTCGGAGTCTGTGATGGGACAGGACGGGATAGGGTCCTTGTCTGTGGACCGAAGGGGCTGGAAGAGAAGGTGTGTGACGTGCTTCGGCGTATGGGCTGGACGGACGGGGATATTTTCTGTTTTTAAAAGACTGGTATGTACGTTTTCCTTAACTTTCTCTTGGTCAACTGCTTCAGGTGGTGGCAACTTTGACTTGTATAACCCTCCTTGTTAGATATACAACTGTTTTTTCAAACCCCGTCAGCTTAGACGAAACTCATCTTGAAATTCAACCAAGCCGATGGGTAACGCCTAACATGGGATGCATGGATGCCAAGGGCCTACCTAGCCTCGTGACGAGAGGACAACACTTGAGGGTTTTCCTGTCCAAGTACTGGTCAGAGAGATCTCCTCTTGATTACGCCGTAACATCCGCCCAAGCCCGGTTGCAACGCTTGCAGACGAAGTGGAGGGAATAAACCATCATGGCAACTCAGCTGCGTCTCCTGCCTAGAGAGGGAGACAAGGTTCCCACGCGTGTGATGTAGGTTCAAGGCCAAGCACATCGTCTGAGGCATCTAGGCAATGGCCCTTGGCGTGAACAGAGAGTCAAACTCAAGAGGTTTCCAAACGGTGCTTCCACGAGGAGTTGTGACAGAGGCGAGAGGGGGGGGGGGGGGGCCAAAGCTGGAGGTGTGGAAAGTATGTGCTCGGTGTCTTGTGCGCAGCATTGGAGTAGCCGAGCATTATGGTTTCTCATGATGTTGTCATCCGCCCATCTTTTACTTGTAGACTCTTTGTAGAGACGAGTACAAGACTATACGTGCGCGTACCAGGTCATTCCCCTTTGCTTGTGTCAGTATAATTTGCTTCTGGTGATGGTTTAGTTGTCTCCGGCTCTGATGACGCTTGTCTCCCTCGCTCGCCTCTCAGAGACCAAGGGTGGTTGGTACATTGTTGCCTCTTGAAGATGAGAAAAAGAATAATACTGATTCTATCTCTGTAACGGCTCGTAACTTGACGTCTGTACAATTACATCTCAATACCTACCTAGGTATATAGAGACTTGTGCTATACCTTGAAGAGATTCAACTACCGCACTTGAAAATTATACCATGTGAACTGACAAGTTGATACGCATTTAAAGGGCCCAGCATCCCC
>LKCN02000010.1:19911-56061 GCA_001633055.2 Ophiocordyceps polyrhachis-furcata BCC 54312
GCTCCGACAGCTCGTTGGGCTGGCGACGGGGGAGACGACGGTGGGCATTAACCAGCATCATCCGCTGATGAGGGCTGTCAGGCACTATGTGAGCCTCTCTCTCTCTCTCTCTCTCTCTCTCTCTCTCTCCCCCCCTTTTCTTTCTTCTCTCCCGGCTTCAATTGCCGACACAACGTAACAGAACTCGCGGCCGATATGGGACTGGTGTGAGCCGGATTTCACCGTACGTCTGTCTATTCGCTTATAGCAGGATCGTGACGGTTCCTGACCGAAGAGCAGTGTCGTACGCACAGGGATTGTCGGCTGCGGACAGGCTGTGTCAGACGGGCCTACATGGTATTCCTCTGCCTTTTTTTCTCTCTCTCTTTCTCTCTCTCTCTCTCTCGTGTCTTGTGGCTCCCACTCACATGTGTATACTTGGAATAGCGAAGTCCACAGCATGTTGGATGCGGTACGCCGATTTATCCTCGCAGCTGCTGGGTTTACACCTCCTTCTAGCAAAGTCATGATGACGATCAAGGTTGTACATACGTACATACACATGCATACAGAGAGTAGCTGATTGACAGACGATGGAAACAGTTAGTTAGTTGAGTGACGAGCACTGCCCCCCCGGGGTAGGTTCGTTTTATACAGCATCACGATTTCATAAGTTAACCAAAGATCAGAAGCTATATTGAAGAGACAGTATATGGTAGAAGAAACAGAAGAAGAAGAAGAAGAAGAAGAAGAAGAAGAAGCCATGTCAGGGCTACTGGAAACGACAGGGGTTGTCTCAAGCTTGCACGCACATACTCCCAAACGCTCAAGCCATAATCAAAAATCATGCTTCTTCTGTATAAACGTAAACCTCCTCAATCCAGCGGCTCCCAAGAGCTTGCCTGATGGACCGAACGCCGAGGATAGCCTCGATGTTGGCGGCAAACTCATCAGCCGCCTCCTTAGAAGCGCAGACGAAGACGTTGGCCCCCTCGTCGCGGATCTTGCGGACAATCTCGGCGGGGTGGTCAAAGACCTTGTCCTGGGCTCGCTCTCTCGCGGCATTGCTCGGCGTCTGACGGAGGATGTCGACCAGCCCCAGCTCGGCGGCCTCGCTGGTGGCCTCGTTGATGATGTCGCCGTCGCCGGGCTTGAAGCCGAGGAAGAGAGAGGCCGGGCTTCCGACTTGATCCGTCATGGACTCGGATGCGATGCAGCATCGTGCTTGTAGCAGACCTCGGAGTGGCGCGATGCCGGACCCGATGGTGAAGGCGACCAGGGGCTTGTCGTCGCTGACGAGATGAGCCCCCGGGCCGTGACGGACTCGAACGAAGAGCCGACGGCCTCTTGTCGCTTGAGAGACGAACTTGTCCGTGATCAACCCCCCGGAGCGTCTCTTGAGGGCGAGCTCTAAGACGTTGCCCATGTTCTGTGTACTCCAGTACAGTTGCGACGAGGCGGTGGAAAAGGTCCTTGATCGCCTGATGGGCAACGACATGACGAAGTCGAAGAGCGTCTCCGGCTCGGCACTGCACTGCCAGCCGATGGGGAGCCGCCGTATGAGCGACTTCTTGATGGGCAGCGACAAGAGTTCGTCTCTGTCCCTGGCGCTGAGCTGGAGACCGAGACCGGCAGCCCAGCTCAGGCTCGTAAAGGGCCTGTCCGGGTCGACGAGGGACAGGAGTTTCCTCATGGTAATCTGCTGCCCGGTCTGGAACGTCAGCAACTCGTCTCCGGTGAGACAAGCCATGAGGAGGAGGTCGTCAATCTCCTTTTCGTCCAGAGGCATGAAGATGTCGACGTGGCTCATGTGGCCGTACTCGAGCCTGCCGACGTCCAAGGCCAAGAGCGTCATGTCACCCCCTTTGGGCGTGTAGATGGAGATGACGGCTGCTGGCGAAAGCTGAGGCAGCAGCAGCTCCGTCGAGTTGTCCCTTGCTTCCAGCGCTTTGCCTCGGGGAACGGCATCGATCGGCGTAGTATTACTACTACCGCCCCGATACCCGGTCTCTACCAGCGAAAGCCAAGAGTCGAATTGTCTCCATGGCGGATCTTCCTTGAGCGTATCGGCTCGGAACAGAGGGAGCGAGGTAGAAAGTCCGGCTCTCTGCAGCGCCGTCTCGAGCTTCGTCGCCGCGCCGTTGAAGTTGGCTCCGTACGACGAGTTGCCGTTTCCGAACATGCAAAAGGACGCGCCGCTCACTTCTGCCTCTCGAGACCTTAAGCACATCTGTAGCAGCGCCTCTCCGTTGGACGGCACGTCGCCCCGTCCGGCGCAGCTGGCGACGATGCAGACCAGGTCTCCGGCCCGGAGGCTGTCGAGTTGAAAGTCGTTGAGGGGGGCTGCCGGCGCGACGGACTGGTGCTCGGCGTCTCGTCCCTTTATCATCATCCTCAGCCGCTTCTCCAGCTTGATGGCCAGACGGGCGGCGGTGGTGCCGGAGCTGCAGTAGAAGACGCGGATGATGGGGCCCGACCTGGACTGGGGAGCCAGCTTCTCCCTACCAGCAAAGGGGCATAATTTCCCTTGTTCTTTTTCTTCTTCTTCTTCTTCGACGACACTCGGCACGAGGCCCTTGAGTCTCTTCCACACCTTGACGGGGTTCTCCTTGAGGCGACAGATCATGGGCTTGGGCTGGTAGTTGGGGGCACCGCCGCGATGCCACACGGGGATGATGCTCCCCTGCGGTGGTGCCAGCCAATACGGGTCAGCAGGTAGGCGGAAGCCATTCTCCTTCAGGTGCTGCTCGTCGTAGTTGGTCCAGATGGCGCTGGCAGACATGCTGTCGCTCATCCGGACGCCGGCCTTGAGAAAGGACCAGTAAACGGCGTAGTTGAGCTCGGTCTGGGCCCGGGAGAGGACGGCCAGCCGTTCCCACTGCGGAAGCTCGTCCACGTCGTGCTCCAAGAGGCCGAGGGCGGACGCGACCGACGGCAGGACGTTATAGCGGAACGTGTCGGCCAGGTCGCGGACCCCTATCTCGGCGTCCATGAACCAGCCGATGAAAGGCGTGGCCGGGTACTGCACGCCGCCGATGTCGAAGGCTTGCTGTGACAGCGCCGGGGCAGGCACCCAGCGAAGACCCAGCTTTTCGAACGCGAGCCCGTGCTTGGGGTGCTTGATGTGGACGAGGGGGAAGAGGTGCTCGGGGATGTGGCTGATGAAGGGCTCGTCTCCGTCCGCCATGGTGACGAGCGGTAGCAGGTCCCAGCGGGTGCGGACGGCCGGGGGGGTCCAGCCAAGAGCCATGATGGCCTTTGTCAGGCCGACCGTTGCTGGATCTCCGAGGACGGTGCCGTCTGGTTGGCTGTAGCCTGCGAATGATAGGAACTGCTGGTTCCAGATCATAGGGCCGGGACGGTTGGGCATCTTTGGCGGGAAGACGAAGACTATATATATGTATACAGAGATGAGCATGTTCCTCCTGCCTGGGGCTTCGACTTTACCATACCGCTTGGCTGGATATCGCCGCCGTTGTAGGCGTCAGCCATGCCGTCGATGAGGACCTGTCCCATCTCCTCGCTAGTGGTGACGTGTCGGAAGTCATGCAACCTGATGGTACGCTGATGAGTCCTCTGCACAACGATAGGATCCATCCGACATACTTGAGATAGCTATGCTCGCTTCTCATGATGCACTTCCTCGCGTGCTTCCACGACAGCCGAAGGCCATGCTCCAACTCGTCCGCCGTGGGAGTCCATATGCCGGCGGCGGCGGCGGAAACAGAGGTCCTTCGAATCTGGCTCAAAACGGCGGCGCTTCTTTTCTGGAGAGCCTCATCCGTCTCGATGATGCCGTCTCTGCGGAGCTGACGCAGGAAATCGATGGCCTCCGCCTCGACGACTTCCGAGCTTCGTTCGCCGCCCACCTTGGCCTCGTCCGTGTGGACCATGCGGCCGCCTTGGCAGAAGGATCGGGTGCATCCGGTGGAGGATAGTTGAGCGTAGTGACACTTGATCCTCCTGAATTCTTCCTCGGGACAAGGTTTCGAGAAAGGCATCATGTTTATCCGCGGCTGCACATGGAAGAGAGAAGTGCTGTTAGTAGAGGCCACTCGACGTCTTCGATGACCCGGCCGTAGAGGGGGACCTTGAGGGAGACGTCGGCCGGTTCTATATGGCTCGACAACTTGTTTAAAAGGGGAATTCCAGGCCATTTCGGGAAGCCTTTATTCCTCCCCCCCCCCCCCTGACAAGACAAACATCGATAAAGGGGTCGAAACCGGAAAGGACGGGTATCTAGGTTAATGCGTGATTCTTTCTGTCCTTTGACAACCAGCCGTCTCGGTTCCTTGGCACACTCATTTTCCGAGTTAGAAGTGATGTAACGTAAATGATTTATTTCCGGAACTCCCATCCTTCTATCTACATACATACATAGGTAGGTTCAGAGGCGGGATTAGCTTCGTCTTGGTAGGGGTTCGACGGAAGTAGATGATTGCCCAAGGCTCTCGTGTCGGCAGAACACTCCCGCACTGCCATGGCGGCGGGATAGAGCGTAGGATCCCGAGAATGCCGGTAACTCTCACCGATCGTCCTCAGATCTTTCACCACTACAGCCATCTCTATGATCAGCTTCTAGCCTCGTGTTAGTTGGTGGTGGATGGGGGGGGGGGGGGCTAACAGGGGTCGCACCATGGCGATCGGAGCCTGGTTGCAACGCCCATCCACCCTGACTGAGACGTCTTATTCACTAAAGCGCGGGTAACATGCCTAGGCCAATAGTGCTCGCTCTTATGTTTGATACACCGAAGGAGCAAAACAAGAAGAAACCCTAGTGTAACGGACAGGCTGAGTTTCGACCATGTCAATTGTTTTTCTGATAGACTCATTCCATCCAGCACTTGGTATTTACCCATGAGAACCGGGGAAAGATGAAGCAGGAGGAGGTTGTGAAAGAAGGGGGAACAAAGATGGTCGATTCGTAACACGTATTGGAAATATCGTCTTAGTTGGTTGCCAGCTCCCCTCCGCCCACCAACCTCCTGAGCTACTGACGGCATGACGGATTTGCATCTATAAAATTACCTAAACTGTTTCCTATGTTGCGGATATAACTAACTCTTTGGAGTTATCTAGCCATGCTTGACTAACATTGGCTGAGAACAAACAGAACTCCTACAGTCCTCATCCTTGTTTCATTGATAATATTGCTTAGCTATTATTACCTACTAGTTTACAAGAGTTTAAACAGTAGCAAAGTCCCGCCTATACAAGGCTTACTTACATACATGTAACTGTTTTGTTCCAGCAACGGCTCATGATGCTTTCCCGATAGAGAATACCATGGGCGCACCCTGCAGGCAGAGAAAGTCGGACATGGTCTCAGCGGAACAGTGAGTCAACGGCTTTACAGTCCCCGTAAGGACGAATCTGACAGCAAACAGGTTAGCAAGCTCCGCGAACGAGAGACGGGCGGACTTACCCGGCTTTCTTATGAAAAATCTCCAACAAGTACCGATTGCCCTCGAAGCTAGGCCAGAGCACAAAGTCGTAGCGAGACCTGGAGCAGAGTCCACTGGTGGGAATCGTCCTGCTGAATTTATTCACCGTGCTTCTGCACTTGATGTTGTTGGCCTCGTCGCCCGTCAGGTAGAACTCGACCGAGTTTGTGTTTGAGCCGTGAGCCGACGACGTGATGGAGATTTTGAAGTCTGTGATTGTGATCCTTTCGCTGGGCTCTGTCGACGTTGCCGCCGCTACGAGGAGGCCGTGGATGATGATGGTGAGGAGGCGCATTTTCGTTAGGTCTTGGATTTGGGCTTGTTGAGGATCTTGGCTGAAAAGACTGACAGACCAGGTGCAACAGCCACTTTGAAGGTGTATATATATATATATATATATATATGTATGTATATATATATGTATATATATATATATATGCATAAGGCTGTCGGCTGAAGACGAGATACACAGTACTTCGGATGTCTGGATTCGAGACGACGACGAGCTTTGGGTATCATCATTTTTTGCTTGACGTTGTAATCTATGTCTACGGCGTTAAGCGCTATTGCTTGACGTAGTAACCTTGGACTGCAGATGGACTCACATTTGATGTATACCTAGGTCCATATATATATGGCTGTATAGGAATTTATGCATGTCATTGATTTGATTATCCAGATCCTTTGGCCACCAACGGTTTCAATCCCGGAGGCTTCGGTGATACAAAGAAGAGGAAGCTCTGCTCGTATTGTCTTGTTCGGAATCATCTCGAATCAAAGAGAATACCGCAGGTGTAACCCCAGACAAGGACCTATTGTGCGTGGCCACGTCGCAGCCAAGGACTGGCCTGGCCTTGATTCCTAGCGGTTAAGCCAAGTCACGAAACAAGACTTTGCTCAAAAGCGACGACGCATTTCCAGAAAAGCTTAGGTGGTAGGTAGGTTTAGTAGTATTCGTGCTGTTTGTTATCTTCTGAGATGCATGTCTTTTCATCATCACTCTGGAAACCTATACGTCGTAACCTAACACAGCCACACGTCTTTCTCTTCTGTGTGTTACATAAAACGACATGATGGTGTTTTGGGCAGCAAGATTCACGTGTCCAACCATCTTCTACGCACAGAGTCTTCTTGTGGGGGAGGGATGGGAGTTGAAAGAAGGTTCATAAGACAGTCTCAGACCTTCTCCCGCGCTTGGGCTTCTGCCCGCCTCGAGTTAGGCGCGCTTCAAGTAAGAGCTCTGCATACAAGCAAGCCGCATCCTTTGAGTAGGGGATCCTGCCAGGTATATCATACACGCCGCTATATCACCTATTCTCAACCCCCTCCCCCCCCCCTTTCACCCCTTTGGCCTTGTCCTATGAACAAGTCGAAACTGAGCCTTGTCCCTTCTTCTCCTTCTCCTTCTCCTTCTTCTCCTTCTCCTTCTTCTCCTTCTTCTCCTTCTTCTCCTTCTTCTCCTTCTTCTCCTTCTCCTTCTCCTTCTTCTCCTTCGCCTTCTTCTTCTTCTTCTTCTCCTCTCGCTGCTTCTAGTTACTTTCAAAAATCCCACCATCGTTCTTAAACCAACCTCGGTCTGGAAACCAAAGGGGGACGGACGGACAGGGTTAAATAAGAAACGCAGCCATGGCCCTCACCGCCGAGCAAATCAGCCTCGTAAAGTCGACGGCGCCCGTCATCAAACAGCACGGCCAGGCCATCACCACCGTCTTCTACAGACGGATATTAGCGGCCCACCCCGAGCTGAAGAGCATCTTCTCCCTCCGCAACCAGCACACGGGCGCCCAGCAAGCAGCCCTGGCCGGCGCCGTCTTCGCCTACGCGTCTTACATCGACGACCTCTCCGCACTGGAGGAGGCCATCGACCGCATCGCCCACAAGCACGCCTCTCTCTTCGTCCGTCCGGATCAGTATCCCGTCGTCGGCAAGTTCCTCGTCGACGCCTTCGCCGACGTTCTCGGCGCCGCGCTCACGGAGGATGCGGCCCAGGCTTGGATCGCGGCCTACCATCAGCTGGCTGACGTCTTGATTCGGCGCGAGAAGAAGCTGTACGACGAGGCCGGTGCCTGGGACGATTGGCGCGCTTTCACATTGGCTGATAAGGTGCCGGAGGCGGATGACATCGTGAGCCTATACCTCAAGCCCACGGACGGACGGCCGCTGCCTCGTTTCCTGCCTGGGCAGTTTGTGAGCGTCCGCATTCCGATGCCTGAGCTTGGAGGCCTCTTTCAGAGCAGGCAGTTCAGCCTCAGCACCAAGTCTGGGCATCGTCCAGAGCTGTATCGCATATCCGTCAAGCGGGAACCGGTTGAAGCAGGGACGGTCGAGGAGCGGGCCCAAGGCAGAGTCCCAGGGCTCGTCTCAAACAGACTGCACGATAACTTGGTCAAGGGCGACGAGGTCGAGCTGAGCCCCCCACGCGGAAGATTCGTCCTCGACGGCGTCGGGGACGCGCCCGTCGTTTTCCTCTCGCTCGGCGTCGGCGTCACGCCTCTCATGTCGATGCTACAGTCCATCGTCTCCGATTCGTCTCGCCCCGTCGTCAGCTGGGTGCAAGGCGCGCGTCGGGCCTCGGCCGTATGCTTCGGCAAGTCTATCCGGGCGATGGCAGCCGGCCACGGCAACGTCAAGGCTCTTATATTCGTCAAGAACGTGGACGAAGCCGACGTAAAGGGCGCCGACTATGACGTCCACGGTCGGCTGGACATGAGCGTGGCCCAAGATCGTGGCTTGCTTCACTTGTCGGACAGCTCTGCGGGATATTACATCTGCGGTCCTGCCGACTGGATGCTCGAGACCAAGACTTGGCTCTCGGACAGGGGCGTTGCATCGGAGCGGATACACGTCGAGCTATTTGGTGTTGCATGACGGGGAGACGGTTATAATAAATCTATCATCAAGTCGATGACTTCTCGGAGACATAGAATAGGACCAAATGTATCAAACAGATGCCATCTCATCCGACTCTTCCTCGCCCGTTTTCTGCATCGCTGTCGGATACTCCTGCGACAGATCAATCAGCCGAGCGCCGAAGCGTCGGTTCCAGTCTCTGCTCTGCATCGTCAGGTCACTCCCCTCCCCCGGAGAGGCCAGGACGGTAGTGTAGATGCGTCCCGGAGAAAGCCTCTGGACGTGCTTACGGATTCCGGCCAGGCCTTCGTCTTTGCCGGTGCAGGCGAAGACGACGGAGACGCAGACGACGGCGCAGACGACGGCGGCCGAGACGAGAGCCGGCACGGCGTAAGGAAGCTTGTATCGGATCACCAGCACACGCGGCGTCACGAGAAACTGCTCGTGCCTGTTTCTTGGCTTGACGCCGACGACGGCTGATGCGGCAAAGTCGGTGAAGATGAGGTTGGCCACTTGAGATGCCGTGCCGGCCTGGGCCGTCAGCCTCTGCCACTTGGTCCACATGGCGATGTTGGACGAAGCCTTGTATATCTGCTTGCTGTCGCAGTTCTCGAAGCTGGCCAGGTGTCTGGCCTCCCTGTCGAGGTTGTTGCAGTAGGCGGCCAGCCACATGTTGGAGGCAAAGTCGCTGCCGGCCAGGTTGCTCCCGTCGGACATGAAGGGGATCTGGTCGTTCCAGGTTGACATGCGTCCCGGGAGATAGAGCCATGGTTGGCGATAGGTCGTCAGATTCGCTCGTCCCTCGTGCTCGGGCGAGATCAGGCCCCAGATCAGACCTATCTCGCCAGCCAAGTAGCGGTTTCCGACGTCTTCTACCGCCCAGAGCGGCATGCTGGCCTCGTCCGGATACTGCTTGTCTCTGATGGCCAGTGCGCTCAGCCCGGCGAGACGGCTGTCGTCGTCTCCCGTGTCGTTGTATGACAGCGTGACGGTCTTGATGGTGGCCTTTGTGGCGGAGGCGCACGAGTATAGCTTCTTCATCCATTTGGCGCCGTCTTCTTGGTTGAATGCGTCTCCTCCGTCTGTGCGTTGCGGAATGCTTTGCAGGAGGCCGCAGCTGATGAGCATGTTGCGGGAGGTGGCAGGAGAGGATTCGTTGATGCCACGGCATATGTCGTCTGGCGAGCAAGTCAGGTCGGTCATCTATCGTCTTCTGTCTCGGGGAGTAGAGAAAAACGCAACTGATACGAGAGTAATTCGACAGCCTCATCTCAAACGTAGCATTGGACGTGTCCGGGCTGGTGGAATCCCGGGCAAAGACATGAAAGCCAGGCCTCCCCTGGTAAACCCAGAACTCGTGGTAAAAGTTCTTGGAAAGGGAGAAGTCGGGATAGCCCGTCATGAGAGCCCCTCTGTAGGGATAGCTCTGGTTCATGGACGACTTCATGTGCGTCGGCGGCAGCGTCGGGCCCGTGACGTTGAACCACATGGCGTTCAACACGTTGTGCATCCAGGCTGCGGCCGAGGCCCGTCCGCGCAGGTCCGGGTTCTTCTGCGGGTTGGTGAGGTCGACCGAAGGCATCGTCAGGTCTAGGTTGGAGAAGCCGCCTCGGTCGGTCAGGTCGACTCGCGAGACGGGCCACGGTCCCCAGCTGAGTCTGACGTCCTTGGTGTAATCCAGTGTCAGGTTGCTGTCGACGCAGACCGTTTCCGGCTCGATGAAGAGGAGGTCTTCTTCCCAGCTGACGGCGCGGTCGAAGCCTATCGGTATCGTGTGGTTGCGGAAGCCGATGCGGCCGTTGATCGTGTCGACTATCAGGCCTTCGACGACGGAGTATGCCTCGTCGAACAGGACGCTTTCGACGTTGCGCCATTGGCCTATCATGTAGGCTGACCCGTTGAGATATCCTGGCCTGGTCGAAAGGGCGTACTGCCTCCATTGGATGTCGAAGAAGCTGGAGACGGTCGAGTTCTTGTAGCCGCTGGAGTAGACGTCTTTGATGGACGCCGGCAGGTCTACGTCGAGGCAGCAGACGGAGCTCGGCCTGGTGGGATCCGGAGAGTGCATCAAGGTGTCATCGCCATCCTTGGACGACGGACAGGGCTTGACATTGTAACGAAAGGACTCGTTACCGTAGGATACGCCCCCGCAGGCCCTGGTTTCGGCGTAGCCGTTTCGTCTCATTGTTCCATGCAGGCCAAAGGCGGTGGGATCGGGTGCGTAAACTATGTATATACATACGTCAGTGGCCATGATGGTTACCAAGCGTTGCTCTGCCCACCGAACGTCGCCTTGACGGGCTTGCCGTCGGCGGTGCTGCTATAAAGACCCATCGGCGTGAGGACGGAAGCGACGGATAGCAGTATGCTGATGGCGGGCATCAGCCTCGAGGTCCAGAGGATGCTCCGCCGAACGTTGTCATCGTAGGCGTCGTCCGTCTGCAGGATGAAAGGCCAGTTGGACTGTTGCAAGACTTTGGAGCCCGTGGTCCTGTTTTGCTTTCCCAAGTCAGCATCCCAAGGACGGCAGACGGGGGGGTGGATGCCGCCGACCAGGTAGCGGCTGAGTTTCGAAAGCCCAAGTGCTTGGCACATATGAAGGCGAGGGCGTTGGGAGAGACGATTCGAGCTGTGCCGGTGTCAGTTCGGTGATGCAGCAAAAGGTTGGTATGTATGGTACGTGATCGATACCGAGAAAGAAGGCAAAGGCCATCAGACCCGCGACGTAGGCAACTGTCAACTCGGCCATTTTGACAACAGCAGCCGTCGTTGGGCGGAGGCCGGTCGTCGTTCTACTTGTACCCTTGAGATATAACTGCGGTCGGTAACACAGCAAAGCCTCACATCAAAATAGAAGCCAATGATGTGACGCGGCGGTTTTCTATATCGGTGTATTACCGATGGTGTAACACGAGAGAGAGTACATATAAGACACGTCTGCTTCTGGCACTGCCTCTGACGACGCCTAGAAAAAGCTCCTCCCTCCGATGGAGTTGACTGGACTGCGAACAACGGTGGCTTGCCTCGCCCCCAATGCCAAGTTGGGGTCCGTCCGTATTGTATTATAATCACTGATGTTGGGCAAGGAAGGACTTCTATCTATATCATCCTCCGTCTCTTGTCATCGTCCTCGATCGTTCGTTTGCCTCTTTCGTTTCAAAACAGCTCGAGCTCTTCTTCCATCTCCCTTCCTTCGTCTGTTCAAGTTGCAAACACTCGCTAACCATGTTCTGCAGGCTCTACCACCGGAGCGTGGGAGCCATCCTCTTCCTCCAAAGCGTGTGGTGTGAGCATACGGGAGATGCTGCTCGACCTTCTCAACAAGCAATCGCCGGCGTTGCTACCAGCCAGGTGCCCTCCAACGGGTCTGCTGCGTCAAAGTTTCACGACGTGTTGTTTATAGAGCCGGCAGAGTCGGCCTCGTTCCAGCCAACAGTCATTGTCAGAAACAGCAGATCGTCACAGATTTCAACTGTCAAGCATGCTCCTCCTCCGACGACGACGGACCAGGGGACACGCAGTGTTCAATCTACCGGCCTTGCCAAGAGTGACACGCTTTTCATACTCGACGACGGCAGTGGTGTAAGGCCTGCTCCGACGACGACGACGACGACGACGGACCGGGGGACACGTAGTGTTCAGTCTACCGGCCTTGCCGTGAGTCACACGCTTTACAACACCGTCTTCTTCGACCTTGTCAACGGTATCCCCTCCGGATTAGACAGCAGTGACGGCTCTTCAGACCGTCGTACGACCAAGCACGCCCCGTCCGAAACTGCGGCCGCAAAAGGCTTCAAGCCTGTGACCAAGTGTAACAGTGGCGACCCAGATTGCTTCAACGTCCAGATACAGGAAACCGTTTGGATCAGCGATGGTGCGATGCTGTCCGTCTTCGTGACGCCGTCCCCGATAGTGCAAACGCGCGCTTCACTGGATCTGGTCAGAGAGCCAGTGGCTTCTTTGGCCGTCAGCGTCAAGCAGCCGGCGGGGGCCGCTTTCATCTGCCCCTTTAACAGGCCCAACTGCTACTTGGAAACGTCGAGCACGACGGTAGGCCACGATGCTGCCGCGTCGCTTCAGATCGAAGTCGGACCGCCTGTGGCGTCCGAGAGGAAGATGGTTGCTTCCGACTCGAATCATCATCCCGTCAAAGAGCGGCCTTCTACTATCGGTACCAGGCACCGAGAGAACTCGGCTGCTTCTTATCCTCCTGCTATCCTACGGCCTACTGCCACCGACAACAAGGCTAAGCCACCTTTCTCCAGTCCGGTATCGACCATGGTCGGCGAAGTCATGATGCCCAACGACAGGGATTCGTCGTCAGCCGGGCAGTTCAGGGGGTCTTTGCCGCTGTCGGAAGAGGGAGCGCAGTCGCCAGACGGGCCAGGAGGAACTTCTCCAACGTCTGGAGAGCGGAGAGGACGGGCTTCTCAGACTGTTTCTAACCAACGGCAAGCGTCTCATAGTGCTCTTGACCTGAGTGAGCAGCGGCCATGGCAGGCGTCTCAAACTGTTTCCAACGGACAGGAAGCATCTCACACAAGCGAGGAGCGTCAAACTGTTTCCAACGCCTACGCGCAAGCATCTCCTAGTCCTTCAAGCCTAGATGCCGCCAACAAACAGCAAGCCTCTTTCACCTCTTTGATTCTCAGTTCGGCCAATGCAAAGCAAGCAGTCAATGATCCTTCTTCCAGCCCTGCCTCGGCCGATCAACGCTCGGCATCTCTTACTCCTTCGGCAAGAATGCGGCAAACATCTTCACCAACTCCTGATTCAACCGAGGCCCTTCAGACGACGACGACGACGACGACTGCTTCAGACCCGGGACAGACGGGCGGTGTTGGTGGCCGCTCTCGTGGCCATGCAGGGTTGGTTGTAGCTGTCGCTGGCTTATTGGCTCTTGTTTGAGGGTTGGAAGGTTATAAAGTCAACGTATTCCGGCTGACGACGGCTGAGAGCGGCCTGCCCTCGTAAAATATCGGACTCGTCACCTCGCACTCTTCGGCTATAGGACCGAGGAACTTGTCGGCCGCCTGTTTGTAGCAGTTGTTCCACACGAACAGGTTAAACTGCTCGCAGTCGCCCCATTCGTGTATCCGGAGCGGACCTTCCAGCTCGTTGGCATAGCGGCCTGGGTTTATGGGGAAGCAAATCTCCTTTGCGTCGTCACCGCATTGAATCGTCGGCCGTCGACGACAGTAGCCGGTAAAGGTGGCGTGCATGGTCCACGTCTCAAAGGTGCAGGTCCGCTTGGGCGGACAGTCCAGCCTTTCTGCCACCTGAGAAGTAAGATTCCTGTCACGTAGCGCTTCTCCCTTGTCGAGACGGATGATTCCGTCGTGGCCTAGGTTCGCCGCGATTTGCCAGTTGTCCGTCGACTCGAGCTCTTGCGTGGACTGACGGATCGAGAGGGTGACGGTCTCGTTATCATGGTTGGCTTTCTGGAATTCTTGGTGCCTTGTTGCGAACACTCTGGCCTTTGGCTCGTATGAGACGGGGGGCAGATGCGAGAGGAATGAGGCAAACGGTAGCGGCAAGGGGTCGTTGATGAGCTCGGTCCGTCGAGTGAAGGTGACTGAACCGCAACTGAGCCAGTTCCTCCAACATGTGCTCTCCGTTATCGAGCTTTCCAAGACTGGAGGCCTCGTCACGTCCACGACGCTCGCCCACGTGCCGTATAGGGATGGGTGTTGGTGGTTGGCGGTGTGTAAAGCTATCATTCTCTGAGCGATTCGATGAGCCCACGAGGCTTCCTCGTCAGGAACCCGGAAGACTTCACCGCCGGGGTAGACGTCATCACCGAACCCGTACCGCGGGCCGAAGACGACGCAAATGGTAAGCAAGGTGGCCAACAGCATGGCCGTCTGGGCTGTATGAGATGGAGCTGGAGTAGAGCCGAATTTTGAAAGGCCCGAATACCATGCCCCAAATACTGGGTAAGTTTTTGTGAGAGCAAATCACGCATTACTATGCATATATTATATCTGACTTTGTATCATAGTAGGCTTAGCCTTGCTGAAGGCGAATGGATATCAATTAGGTCACCGTAGCCTGCCTGACCTGAAGCCGGCATCGCAACTCAGGGATGCGGCCTTTGGATTCCGCTGGCTCTATGAGGAAATGTGAAGTATTGCCTTTTTTTGCCTTTCCTCTTCGGGGCAATGCAAGTACATACATGCATGTCTGTATGTATGTATGTACATACTTATGGAGAGGAGGTATAGAAAGCATGAGGGTTGTGTTCTTGTATGTATGTATGTATGTACGGATATATGTAAGTTTATGAAAAGACGGATAGCAGAGGAGAGATTAAGGGTGGGGATGGAAATACTGTAATATGAGTTTTGGCTGGATGAGGACTGGAGATGAGACATGGCAATCATAGAGACGGCAAATCAACTCCTTGTCGACCAGCCCTATTATGTATGTACAATTACATTTACATACACTCAGGCACGGTCCGATCCGAGCTGCGTTAGGTGACAGACAGATGGATGATGGGAAGCTATTTATTGGTTGGCGTAGGCGCCGAAACCGGGCATTGTCTGTTGTTGTTGTTGTTGTTGTTGTTGTTGTTGTTGTTTCTCGTTAGCTAAATAGTAGTAGCATGTGTTGAATTCAGGATAGTAGATGATGTATATGAGAGAGAGGGGGAGAGAGACAACGACGTGTCGTCTTCCTTGCTCCCCCCCCCCTTCTTTCTTTTCCCCTTCGTATGTAAATGTGCGATGGATGATGATGACGATGATGATGCGGCACCGTCACTCTGCAGAAGAGGCAATGACGTCAGGGCGTTGCACACACAACTTCCCCTCCATCATCATCATCATCATCATCATCATCATCATCGTCAACAACAAGATGTAACTTTCATTACCTCTTATGAAAGATGCCACCCCCCCATGCAAACAGCTGGGGCCCGGGGCCTTTCTCCCGGGCAGAAAACCTCCCTCTCAAACCGCTGCATAGGGCAAGGCCTGCGTGCCAGCCCGCTCCCTATCCCCCGGCCAATCGGTCGCCGGCCATGGCAATTGTCTTTTTTTCTTCTTCTCCTTGTCTTGACTGTATCCGTGCTATGTCTGTATCAGTAGGACCTACCAACGCAGCCCTTCTTGCCGTCGTCGTGAGCACGGAGCCGTCGCAGGTCGCGGCTTCCTTGAAAAGGCGAACGCTTTCGTTTTTTGTTTCTGTTTCTGTTTCTGTTTCTGTCTCTTCTTTCTTCCCTTCCTCCATCATCTCACTCTTCTTCTCCTCCTCCTCCTCCTCCTCCTCCTCCTCCTCCTCCTCCTCCTCCTCCTCCTTTCTTCCTACCTTCTTCATTCTTCCTTGTCCCACCATTGTCACTCGTTATCAAGTGTCTCATCCCGACAGGTAGTCTCAACTGTGTCTCGTCGTCTTCATCCTCTTCGACATGACCCTGCTGCCGCTGACGGTCCTCGCCGGCCTCGTGGCGTCAACGGCCGCTCTCGACCCCATCGAAGCGTACGGAAACAAGTTCTTCAACAAGGATGGCTCCCAATTCTTCGTCAAAGGTTTGTTTCTCCTCCCCCCCCCCCTTCCCCCGTGTTAACTCCGTCAGGTGTCGCCTACCAGCTCGAGCCGCAGGATCCCCTCGTCGACGCCAAGCAGTGCAACCTTGACGCTCAGCTGATGAAGGAGCTGGGCGTCAACACCATCCGTGTCTACCATGTCGACGCCAAGTCCAGCCACGATGGCTGCATGAAGGCCTTCTCAGACGCCGGCATCTACGTCCTCATCGATCTTGACACCTTCACCACCTACATTGAGCCCGTTCATCTCCATTGGACAAACAGCCAATATGACCCTTACACAAAGGTCATGGATGCCTTTCACAACTATGACAATGTCCTCGGCTTCTTCATCGGCAACGAGAACATCGCGTCCAATGACGCCTCCCCCGCCGCCCCCTTCCTCAAGGCCGCCGCCCGCGACATGAAGGCTTACCGCGACGCAAAGGGCTACCGATCCATCCCCGTCGGCTACTCGGCCGCAGACATTAAGGAGCTGCGTCCCATGCTTCAGGACTACCTCACCTGCGGCGGCAACTCGTCCGAGATCATCGACTTCTTCGGCCTCAACTCGTACTCGTGGTGCGACCCCAGCTCCTACGAGCAGTCCACCTACAGCCAACTGCAGGACTACGCCAAGAACTTCCCCGTCCCCATCTTCTTCACCGAGACGGGCTGCAACGTGCCGGGCCCGCGCATCTGGTCCGACCAGGACGCCATCTTCAGCAAGCCCATGTCGGACCACTGGAGCGGCGCCATCATCTACGAGTGGATCCAGGAGCAGAACAAGTACGGCATCGTCGAGTACGGGCCCGCCAACACCCCCGAGGGCTTCGCTCGCAACGGCGTCCCCAAGCCCAAGAACCCGGACTTTGAGAACCTCAAGGCCAAGTGGGCGACGTGCCGGCCCGAGGGCGTCAGCCGGTCCGCCTACGACGCCCACTCCGTTTCCACCCGGCCCTGTCCGACGTCGACGCCCGGCGGCTGGTGGCAGATTGAGGGCAACGTCCGTCTGCCGGCGTTGGGCGAGGAGAAGAATGGCGCCTTTACCCCGTCGCCCACGGCCTCGGAGGATCCCGCCGCCAAGAAGCCGGTCCAGACGGATAAGCCCCAATCGGACGACGCCAAGTCGCACAAGGCCGACGACAATGCCGCGTCGACGGACCGCCGCATGGCTGCCATCAGCGCCGTCCTCGCCGGCACCGTGCTGCTCGTCGCTCTGGCGCTCTGAAGGGGGCCATAAATGTCTGTTTTTTTTGTTTTTTTTTCCCTCTCTCCCCGTGTATATATCCGGTTCGCATCTGTCCGTCGCGGTTGGCGGCGAAGAAAAGATGATTGGAACCATGACTATCATCCATCTAATAAGAGACGTGAAACCATCAAAAAGCGTTGTGGGAAGGAGATGTGATGTTGTGAGACTCTTTGTTTGGGCGAAGCTCAGGAGCAGGGGGGTTCACGCCGGCATCGTCGTCGTCGTCGTCGTCGTCGAAGGAATGGATGGGCTGTGGTGTGGTATAAGAGTCATTCATGTCAATAGAAGAAGAAGAAGAAGAAAAAGAAAAGAAAAAAGAGACTTAATAATTAATTCCCGTCTCCTCTTCATTCTTCCTTCTTTTCCTTATCTCTTTTTAGTTTTGTTTTCCCTTCGCTCTTCCTGTGTATCTGCAGCGGCAGAAAAGTTGGGGCACGATATAAGGGCAACTGGCGTCCCTGACTCAGCACTTTTTCCCTCTCCACCGCCTTCGTCTTTAGCTGTTCATGCTCTCTCTCGTCACTGTGACACTGCCTACTCTCCTCTCCGTTATCGTCTGCTATTCCTTCGCCTCTATTGTTGGCCTGCTCGTGACTAGTCTGCCGCATTCTACTCTCGCCGTACTCCTTACTTTCTCCTCCGTCGCCTGCCTCGTGCCTGAGGCTCCCGCATGAGCCGGCAGCATGGCCGAGCCGGCGCAAACTGAGCACTACGCTGCACCCTGTGCGGACGCCTCACTCTCATCCCAACTCTTTTGCTGTCCGGCGAAAGCTGACCCGACACTGGGTACAGACATCAAGCAGGAATACGACGTTCATGCCGTCCAGCTGGCAGGCCAACTCGGCCCCAAGCGACCGCTCGATCACGATAGACGAGACGACCCCGAGGCAAAGCGGTCCAAGACGGAGAATGTGTCCGCTTCCGACTCCCTCGATGACGGACTGGCGCTTCTCGTCCAGAATGCTCTGTCGAGCGTGGGCGATCTGGTAGACCAAATCAACGCAAAATCCACCACGACGATGCACTTGGACACGCCCCCCCAAGATGGCCCTCGCTCTTCTTTTGCCGTCGATCCGCAGGTATTTATCCGTGACATGAATGTTCACTCGCTGGCCAACCTAGTATGTCTCCCGACTTTGAACCCTCGTGACACGTCGACGGACGCGTTGCGCTGACGGCACAAGGCCTTGTCTTTGCTACACATATACGTCCAGAAGCCGCTCCAGCAGACCTTCGACTCCATTAGAGATGCCGAGTCCGAACACGGTCGATGCTACAGGCAGCTGAGACACTCCTTTGAGCAGCTCCGACTGCTCTACACTTCAAAGCCCGTCCTGTACGCCAAGGACCTGGACCCGCACCGGAAGGAGCAGCGAGCCCTGGTCGAGCTGATCAACCTTGCCCAGCTCGGCTCGTGGCTGATCGACGGCAGCCCCCAAGCGCTTGCCGAGGCCCAAGACAACTTCTTGAGCCTTTTCAACTGCCAGGTCGCGGACCTGCCGCCCGGGATGACGGAGCTCTACCTCGGCATCATGGCTCAAGGGGCGGTCGAGTCGCTGGTGCTCAGGGGGGGCGAGAAGTCGGTCGAGCAACTGTTGGGAGAGGTATTCCTGGCGGGGTTGGACGATAAGCTTAGGCGACATCACGGCAACAGCGAGTTGACATCGGCTGACCAGAATTTTGTCAAGTCGGTGAATTCCTGGAGGGAGACGATTGAGCGTGAGGCGCGAGAGCAGGCAGATCCGAGTATGTGCCATCCCTACCTCTCTTTCTTTCTTTCTTTTTTTTTTTTTTTGCCCTTTCGTTTCCTCCTTTAGAAGAGACGGTGTGTTTGTGTGAGGGAGAGGCAGAGAGAGGTAGAGAGAGGTAGAGAGAGGCAGAGAGAGAGACAGGGAGAGGCAGAGAGAGGCAGGCAGAGAGAGGCAGAGAGAGAGACAGGGAGAGGCAGAGAGAGGCAGAGAGAGGCAGAGAGATTCTGTCGGACGAGCTGACGACATATCTTCTAGCGGCGTTGCGTCAATTACATCCGTTCAAGTGTCTGCTACGATTGTTTGTCTGCTACGTCAGGGGCCGGCTACGTTGTGGATCTTATTGGAGCAGCAAACTTGATATCAAGTTACAGCTCGGCGACGAGGACGACGAGGCCGAGGCGGATGCGATCGCCGTGGAAGATGGTGACAATGTCCCCCGCAAGACGACCGACCAAGGACTCGAGATGGAGCTGGATTTAGACGAGATCTCGTCCTTTTTAGAAAAGGAGACGTCTGGTCTCGTGCAGGACGCGCTGACCGGCTTGCCGGAAGACGGCGGTTCGGCCGGGGCAGCGACTGCGTCCGACACGGCCAAGGCGGACAGCGGCCCGACGCGGACCAACGGCAAGGCCGACCTCATGACGGACTACAAGGAGCTGGAGGCGTTGGTGGCCGAGAGCACGTCCCACTACGTCAAGACGACGCTGAATGGGCTGTCGCCGGTGCCTTACCAGCCAACTGTGCCACAGAGTACGGGTGAGTTTTCTGCCTCATCTTTTGTCAGGGAGAATTGTAGAGCGCTAAGGTCCTTGCTTGCTTGCTCACAAGCCGAGGTCATGGCGTCCCAACCGCCGTACCTGCATCCCTACTACACGGGCTACTCACAACACCCGGCGGAGGCAGAGCAGGCGACGCCGGGCGAAGACCTGCCGCCCAACCAGACGTTCCCCAGCGCCATCCTCTACGACAAGGCGCGGCAGGCGGCGCTGTGCAAGACGACGGCGCACACGAGGAGAGAAGGCATCCACTCGACGCGACGGCCGTGGTCGCAGGAAGAGGAGAAGGCGTTGATGGCGGGCCTGGACATGGTCAAGGGTCCGCACTGGAGTCAGATCCTGACGCTGTTTGGGCAAAACGGTACCATCTCGGACATTCTCAAGGACCGGACGCAGGTGCAGCTCAAGGACAAGGCGCGGAATCTCAAGCTGTTCTTCCTCAAGACCAGCTCGGAGATGCCCTACTACCTGCAGGCGGTTACCGGCGAGCTCAAGACGCGGGCTCCGACGCAGGCGGCGCGTAAGGAGGCCGAGGTGAGGGCCAAGCAGAGCTCGGAAGAGGATCAGGCGAGGCTGCAGGGCATCATGGCGCTGGCCGGCGGGTTGAAGGACCCTCTTCCCCCCCCTCCCTCCTCCTCCTCCTCCTCCTCCTCCTCCTCCGCAGGCTTCTACGGCAAAGGTGGCGTGGTCGACGACCGCGACGCCAGGTCAGGGACAGGCTGCGATGTCGTCTGCGCAGCAAGGAGCCAACGGTGGCGGACGTACGGCGAAGATGTCGACGCCGCCGGCTGGGCTCACGTCTTCGGCGCACAGGCCGCTCGCCGCTTCGACGACGATGAGCGGCGGCGCCGGCAGGGTTCTGGCGACGGCTCAACAGGTGCTCCAGGCCATGCCGCAAGCGCCGCCTCGTCCGCAGTCTCAGCTCCCGCGTCCGCAGGCGCACAGCGGCGGCGGTGGCGCGGGGGGGCTGGGGGGCTTGGCGGGAGCGGTGGTATTGGTGGTGGTGTTGGCGGTGCCGGTGCCGGTGCCGGCGCCGGAGATGGTCCGCGGCCGACGATGGCCGGTTCCGTGGCTCGTGCACCGGCTCCGGCTCCGTTCCGGCCTCGGCTGGCGCCTGCTCCGGCTCCGGCTCCGGCTCCGGTTGCGGCTCCGGTTCCGGGGCAGGCTGCGGCTAGTACGACCCAGCAGACTGCACCAGCACCGGAAGTACCAAAGGCGCCTGCTCCGGCACAGGCTGCGTTGAGCACAACCCAGCAGGCGGCATCAGCGTTGGAAGTACAACAGGCGCCTCTGCCGCCGCCGCAACAAGCCGAGACCCAAGCGGATACGGCACAAGCATCGACGAATCCTCAGAAGCAGAGGAGACAAGAAGAGAAAGACGCACATCCTCCCCCACCTCGTCCCCCTTTTTCTTCTTCTTCTTCTTCTTCTTCTTCTTCCTCTCCTCCTCTTCCTCTTCCTCCTCCTCCTCCTTGTACTAGCAGACCCGAGGCGCCGTCGCAGACGCAGGCGCAGACGCAGGACAAGACGCGGACGGAGACTGACGTCGACGGCGCAGAGGCGGTCTTGTTAGAGGGTCTTCAGGCCGTGGTGGCGCAGACGCTGGCTTGATATTTCTGAACCTGGGGTGACACAAGGGGGGGCGTTTTTTTTGTGTTGTGGAAGGGTAGAGCACGGGACGGTTCTTGTATGATTTTCCTGCTCTTGTCTACGCTGGCAGGCTTTGCGTAAGGTGTTTACATGAGTTGTGCGGGTGAATTGCGAGGATGGTCTTGTGGTAGGCTCGGTATTGTCTGCAGCTACGGATACGGGCTGGTTCGATACGTGTAGCGATGCTTCTTTATTCTTTTCAGTCTGAGGCGCATATGTATGCACATGTTTGCAGATATGCAATATAATCACAAATATGATATATCACACTTGCATACCTTGTGTATATGCGAGGCTGCATCTGCATCTCTCATCACTCTTCGGGTCTCGAATCAGGAGAGTCAGTTCTATCCATCCATGCTTGGGTGTGACTGTGAGGGAGTGAATGGTGGTGTCACGTGTGTGTGTGTGTGTGTGTGTGTGTCGGTGGTTGTGTGTGTGGTTAGTGGATCGTGCTGTGCGATTACAATTTCGGTGCCTCAGGCCACCATCTTTTACTGCGTATATACACATACCTACCTACTATCCACCACCACCTCTTCCTCAACCACCTCCTCCTCCTCAACCACCACCACCTACCTCAACCACCACCTACCTCAACCACCACCTACCCCCTCACTCTCAGCATTGAAAACAGCGACAGCTCAGCCTCCCAAGCCCGTCCTTTCAACCCCCCCCCCCTCTCATACGGAATACACTCGCATCCGGCCTGCTCACATGAAGACCATGTTCTTCAACCCGGGCATTCTCTACATGCTGGTTCACATGTTACTTGAACGAGGCTTTTCTTGCCAGTGCGGTGGGAACTGACGATGGGTTGGTCGTCTAGGTCAGCGTCGGCCTCTCTGCCGTTGCCGTGTGAGATTACCACTCCCGTCTTCGACAGGCCAACAACAACTAACCAGCAAACAGAGTCGTCTACTTCCACGCCTCGCATCTTTCCCTCCCCCTTCCAAAGAGCATAACCTTCCTCGCAATGCTCCTCCCCATCATGGCCTTCTTAAACGCCTACATCTACCCCAACCTCCTCCTCCGCGCCTCATCCTCATCCTCACCTTCTTCTTCCCCGCAACCAACCCAGAGCAGACTCTCGCCCACCCGCCTAGCGCCCCTCGTCCTACAAGCATCACAAGCCCTCCTGACCGCCGTCCTGGCCACGGCCTTCCTACTGCGAGGTCTCGTCCCTTCCCCCCTGGTAGTCGACTTCCTACTGGATGCGCGTTGGAACCATCTTTTCCTCGGACGACGACGCGGTGACGCTGCTTCGCCCATTGAGCTTGTGCAGGATTCCTTCGACTGCTGTGGCTTTCGCACCCTTGACGATCGCGCCTTTCCCTTCGATGGACCGCCTTCTTGCGCCGACGAGTATCATCGCGTCAGGCCTTGTAGGATTCCTTGGGCGAGGGCTATGCAGGCTACGTCTGCCATCGACTTTGCCGTCGTCCTCACTGTCGGACTGATGCAGGTTCGTCAACGCCTTTTCCCCGTATTTCTTCGTCTTCTTCCCCTTCCCCATCCTGATCAAAAACAACACTCAAAAAGCTTCTCGGCTTGCTTCTCATGCGAGAGCGCACCGCCTGGTGGACCGCCCTACGCACTCAAAACTGGAAAGAAGCCGCCGCCGACTACGACAACGACAGCCAACCGCTGCTCCCCGACGACGACGACGACGACGACGACGACGACGACGTGGCTCGACGCCAGCGCTCGTCTTACGGCGCCCTGCTGCAGGCTAGCAGGCCTGAAGCTGCTGCGGCTGACGCTTCCAGGCGCGCCGTCACTCGCTAGCCGCTTTCTTTTGACGTCAAGTGCCGGCGTTTCTATCGATTCGTCTTCCTCTGTTTTTGCCCGTCATGCGTCTTTTTATTTTTATTTTTATTTTTTTTTCCCACTCCGTAGTCTTAATCGCTCTGCACCCCCGGACGGGGAAAGGGACAGCAGGATAGTAATGAAAACACACAAAAAAAGTCGGGAATAAACAAGGGAAAAAGAGAGAGGAGAATTGGAAAGGGGTGAAAGAACAAGAAGAAGCAAAGAAACCAGCTTCCCCGCGCAAGAACCTCATCCCCCCCGCCTCACCTCGACAGCCTCTCTTCCCAACTCGGCCAAGGCCTCTTCGTATCGCCGAGTCTTCTCTTCGCCCATCTCCCCTATCCTCGTCCGCTCCACCTCATGCATCCGGCCGATGGCCCGGTCTTTGACGATCCTTCCCCAGAACCAGCCGCTGTCCGGGTCGGGAAGCAGCGTCCAGGCGCATCCGCGACGACCGGCCCGCGCCGTACGGCCCACGCGGTGGACGTAGCCGGCCACGCTCGCCGGTAGGTCGTAGTTTATCACGTGGCCCAGACGAGGGATGTCGATGCCGCGCGCCACCAGGTCCGACGCTACGACGACGCGCACCCCCGTAGACGAGGACGAGGGCGAGTTCAGGGCTCGGAGCGTCTTGCGTCGCGTCTGCGTCGCTGTTGTTGATGTCAGGCTTTGCACGTGTGGCGAGAGGCTGGGGTCGAGCAGCTCGAGAAGGCGTGCCAGTCGAAGGGCCGATTCGTTGGATTTGGTGAAGACGAGGCAAGGCGGCGGCGGCGGCGGCGGCAGTGGCCGTTCCGACCTGGTGGTGCCTTCGTCCGGCTCGCCTTCCGCTCCGAGGCTGGCCTCCATCTGTCCGCCGCGGACAAGATCCAGGAGGTAGAGCGGCTTGAGGCTCGTTTCGTGCACCCTGACGGCAAACTCCCTCAGTTCCGCCGGCAGCGTGTGCTCGGCTGCCGACGCCGTCTCGTCGTCTTCTTTGTCGTCCTTGCCTTCGAGAAGGAGCAGTCGAGGCTTCCTGAGCGCCAGCCGGTGAACAAGACCCGGATCCCTCTTCAGTGTCGCGCTGACCATGACCTTGCGCACGCCCGAGTACGCCATGTCTGGAAAGTCGCGGGCGCCGTAGATGCCATTGGTTCGCCGGAACCGATCCAGCACTCTGTCCAGCCAGCCCTGGAAGCTTTGCGCCATCAGCTTGTCGGCCTCGTCCACGACGAGCCATCGCACGTAGTCGAGGCTGAAGCCGGCCGTCTGCTCCATGTGCTCGACTAGCCGGCCCGGCGTGCAGATCAGGACGTCCACCTTGGACGACCATTCCATTACCTCGCCCTCCCAGCCGCCGAGCTGTCGGCGGCCATCATCATCATCATCATCCTCCTCCTCCTCCTCCTCCTCCTCCTCTCCCCCCCCCCCACAGCTCTAGGCTTCTTCTCCCTGAGCTCGTCCAAGACGTCCGGGTCGTACCGCGACTCGCTCGCCATCAGCATCTCCTGCTCGGCCTGCATCGACTGGCTGCCGACGGCGACGCCGACTCTGACCTTCTTCCTATCCTCGCCGTCGTAGGCCCTAGCGCAAATCTCGAAAACTTCCTGCGCCTGCTTCACGAGCTCGCGCGTGGGCAAGACGACGAGCGCCCGCAGCCGCGTCATTACCCCCTGTCCGACGTCGCGAACGATGGGGAGCGCATACGCCATCGTCTTTCCCGAGCCCGTGGCGGCCGATATCAGCACGTCGCCCGGTTCGTCTCTGCTCGACGGCAGCAGCAGCGGTATGGCGGCCGTCTGGATGGCAAACGCCTCTGTGAAACCCTTGTGTCCGAGTGCGCGGGCCGTCTTGGGTGCGATGCCGAGCGCCTCGAACGACTTGCGCGAGTCTTGCGGGACGCGGATGGGCTTCGCAAGCCAGGCTGGGAGGCTATCGTATGTCGGCTTCGTCTCGTCGTCATCCGCCACGACGGCTGGTTGTGGTAGGGGCTGTAAGCCGTGCTGCTCCGTCACTGCCTCTCCTTCCGACGCCGGCGCCGGGTCTGGAGGAGCTTTGCTGGCCAACACCAATGACTTTGCCTTTCGTTCGAGAACTGCTCTGTGCCGTGTATCCTCTTTCTCTTCTTCCACTAAGCCGTTGACAAATTCGACATGCTTCTTCTTCTTCTTCTTTTCCTTCTCCTTTTTCCTCATCTTCTTCTCTCCTTCTTCGTCCTTTTCCTCTGACCTTGGGACAGTCTCCGCCTCCTGCGCTGGTGCGGTCAAGTCAGCCGCCGACTCAACCTTGGGATCCAGCGCATCATTGACCCCGTCCACAGTCTTTAAATCGTCTTTCGAGTCCTGAAAACCAGAATCCTGCGAATCGTCTCCGTCGTCAAGCCTGGTTCTCTGTTTTCGCTTCCTTCGATTCTTCTTCTTCTTCTTCTCCGTATTCACCACCTCAGAAGGCTCATCCTCTGCCACTGGCGACCCATTTTCAATCGTACACGTTCGAGGCTTCTTTTCAGATGCCTGCAGACTGAGGGCATCCTCCGATTCTCTCTTGCGCTTTGTCGTCTTAGAGCTCGAGATGGTCTTGCTCGCCAATGGAGTGCTCGGAACGTAGCGCGCATAACTGTAGCCGTCTGCCGGTGCTTTAGGTGAACCGTTCGTCAGTTTCTTGGATGAACCATCTGTCGGTGCCCTTGATGATACGAGGCTCGAGTCAACCGCCTTTGGAGGCGGAACGTATCGCGCATACATTGTCGTCTATGCCTCGACTTCTCATGACTCCCTCACGTCGAGAAATTTTGGCCCCCCTGCCTCATTATCACATGTTTCTGCCGCCTCTCACCGCTGAGCTTATCGCCCCTACCTCCCCTCCCCCCTTATCATCATCGTCGTCACCATCATCATCACGGCCATACATACATGCACAGCTCTCTCTCTCTCTCTCTCTCTCTCACAAGTCTATGCCAGACACACCTTCGCTGGCAAATTCTTCTCCAGCTGCCCCGACTCGCGTTGACTCGCACTGAGCGGAGGCAGCATCCTCACACCAACAGACAATAAACCCCCACCATGGCGCGCCGCACCTATAACATCGCCATGGTCAGCGACTTCTTCTTCCCTCAGCCAGGCGGCGTCGAATCGCACATATACCAGCTCTCCAGCAAGCTCGTCGACCGAGGCCACAAAGTCATCATCATCACGCACGCCCACGACGATCGAAAGGGCGTCCGCTACCTGACCAACGGCCTCAAGGTCTATCACGTCCCTTTCCTTGTCATCTACCGACACACGACTTTCCCGACCGTCTTCTCCTTCTTCCCCATGTTGCGCAACATCTGTATCCGCGAGCGAATCGAGATCGTTCATGGACATGGTAGCCTCAGTAGCCTGTGTCATGAGGGCATCCTTCATGCTCGCACCATGGGCTTACGCACCGTCTTTACCGACCACTCCCTCTTTGGATTCGCCGATGCCGCCAGCATCTTGACGAATAAGCTGCTCAAGTTCACCCTCAGCGACGTCGATCATAGCATCTGCGTGAGCCATACTTGGTCCGTTCCCCCCCCCCCCCCTCTCCTTGGCTTCCTTACCATCTTCGCCAAAAAAAAAAAAAAAAACCAACTGAAGCCTCTCAGCAAGGAAAACACCGTCCTCCGCGCCTCTCTCGACCCTCTCATGGTCTCCGTCATCCCCAACGCCGTAGTGGCAGAAAACTTTCGCCCAAAAGACTACCCCGAGACGTCACCGACGCGACTGGGCCCAGACGACATGATCACCATCGTCGTCATCTCCCGCCTCTTCTACAACAAAGGCACCGACCTCCTCACAGCCGCCATCCCCCGCATCCTAGAGAACCACGCCAACACGCGTTTCATCATCGCCGGCTCAGGTCCAAAAGCCATCGACCTCGAACAGATGATCGAGACCAACGTACTGCAAGACCGCGTCGAGATGCTCGGCCCCATACGTCACGAAGAGGTCCGCGACGTCATGGTCCGTGGCCACATCTACCTCCACCCTTCCCTGACGGAAGCCTTCGGCACCGTCATCGTCGAAGCCGCCAGCTGCGGCCTGTACGTCGTCTGCACCCAGGTAGGGGGCATCCCCGAGGTCCTCCCCTCGCACATGACGACCTTCGCCAAGCCTGAAGAAGACGACCTCGTCCTGGCGACTGGTAAAGCCATCACTGCCGTCCGCGCTGGGAAAGTCCGAACGGATCGCTTCCACGATCAGGTGAAGAAGATGTACTCGTGGGCCAACGTTGCCCTCCGGACGGAGCGCGTCTACGACGGCATCTCGGGCGCCATCCCCGAAGAGGCCTTTTACGGCTTCGACACTGCCGGCCTCAACGGCAGCCGCGTACGCAACTTCGCCCTCATAGATCGCCTCAAGCGATACTACGGCTGCGGCATCTGGGCGGGGAAGCTCTTCTGTCTCTGCGTCGTCATCGATTACCTCTTCTTCCTCTTCCTCGAGTGGTGCTTTCCCCGCGAGAATATAGACCTTTGCCCGGATTGGCCGCGCAAGACTCTGCCTCCTGAACCGGCCAAGAAGCCGGTCGTGCGTCATCGTCCCTGCGGCTTTCAGGACGCTGCCGCGAGTGCTGCCGTCTCCAAGCCTGAAGGTTGACGATATCGTCGCCTCTCTTTCTCTTTCCATGTTTAATATTATGTTTCTCTTCAGCGTCTTGGTTGGTCCTGGGGGCAGCATAACAGTGGTTTAGCATGCGTATGGAATGACTCTTCTTCGTCTTTCGATGTCTTTTTTTTTCTCGTTGGGCGTATCGTCGCATGTTATCTAGCGATGAATCCTCCCTCTTCTGCCGTAGACTCAACAATTCTCATGAGTCGCACCCTTCTGTGCTGCAGCCCTGTTCACCTGGTGGTGATGATGAAACCCCCGTATGCCGCGTCGTCGTGCCTCCTTCACCTCCGTCTACGCCAGGCTCCCCCATCTATCCATCCATGCATCCACAACTCTCAACCCATCCCTCTCCCGCCCACACGGCGCCTCTTCACAACACCACCGGTAGGCACAGCGGCAGCGGTAGGCGTGCTGGTGTTGATGACGCCGTCGCCTGCAAGCTCGTCCTCGTCCTCGGCCGTATCATCCGCCGGCGTCGCGACGCTGGCCTGCCGCGCGCCACCGGAAGAGGACGAAAGAGGCGGGACCCCCCTCTCCTTTTCCGCACTGCGAAGGTCGCCCAGCAGCTTCTCGACCTCGACGAACATGCTACGCGTGTTCTTCACCACCCCATTCTCGTCGACGTGATAGCCAAAGGCCTCCTCCTCCTCTTCGTCGTCGTCGTCGTCGCCGCCGCCGCCGCCGCCGCGCGAACGCTTCATCAGGGCCGCCCCCGGCCCGCGGTCAGGGTCCGGGTTGTACATGATGGCGTTGCAGAAGATGTGCACCAGCTCGCGCTCCAGCTGCGCGCTGTTGATGATGCCCCTGGGCGGCACCAGGTCCTCTGACACGGGGAGCCACACGCTCGCCGTTCCGGGGTCACCGCCGGGTAGGCTGGCCGCTGCCTGTGTGGCCGCCTTGTTGCCCAGCTTGATGGCCGCTCGGATTGAGGTGATGTCCTGCGGTTGAAGCACGATCTGCCGGTAGTTGGGCGCGTCTCTCTCCCTGACCCCGGTCGCAAACATGTTGGCGTGCCGGTGACTCGAGATCTGGTCGAGGGCCGACGACGAGACCTTGGTGAAGCCTCGCGTCCACAGCACCTGCACCGGAGGGGCCAGGGGTTCCGAGGGCGTCTCCTGTCGCTTCCGCTTCGCCATCCGAGATGACACGCTGCCGGGCGTCGTCATGTGCGTTCGTCCGTATGCGCTCTCGTCCGCCGTCGTGTCGCCAGCGTCGTCGTGCGTTCGGGGCGTCTGCGCCTCCTTCTTGATCGTGGCCGGTAGCATAGGATGGTCCATGGACAGCTCGTCCGCCTGAGAGGCCACCGACTGGCTGCGCCTGTTCCCGCCCGCCGAAGAAGTGGAGCTGGTGGGAGCGTTGCGCGGCGGCCGACCGCGGGGCCGAGTCGTCGGGGGCTCGGGTTGGTACGTTGCCGGCTTCGGTCTGGTCTTTCTGGCCGTCTTGGGCGTGTCGGAGACGATGGATGCGGCTCGTCGCGGTGGACTGACCGGTTCATAGGCTGGGCTTTCTTGTTCTGCCGTCTGCGGTCCCGGAGTCGAGGGCGTCGACTGAGAGGCCCATTTCGTTCCGAAACCTCGCGTCAGCGGCACAGGGGCGACAGCTACGGGCGTCCGGGGCGCCGTCAAGGGGCTCACGCGTACGGCCGCCGGAGTCGTCGCGGCGGCGGCGGTGGCGGCCTGTCGGATGATGTGCTCGGGCACAGCGGGACGAGGAGCCTGGACGGCATACTGTGCCGTCTGAGGCTTGTTGCTGGGAGCGGCGAGAACCGAGGCGCGTTGAGCGGCCTGAGCGACGGTAGGGCTCCGCTTCTGAGAGGTCGCAGCGGTGACTTTAGGAGGCGGCGGCGGCGGCGGCGGTTGTGGTGAAGCGGAAGTAAGTGATCGCGGGGTCGTACCCCGAACCTGCGTCGACGGCGGAAATCCTCGCCCGGGAGGGATGACGGGCGTGGTCGGCTGTGGCGTGAGCGGTCCAGTGGCCGGTCGAGAAGGCACTGGCTGCATCGGAGCGGCCAGCGGCCCAGGTGCCTGACATGGAGGAGAAGGAGGAGGAGGAGGAGAAGGTGGTATCGCCGTCTTGCTAGTAGTCGGTCGTGACGCCATGCCAGGCGCTGTTGGCTTTGGGGGCTGTCCCGTCTGCTGTTCTTGTCGCTGCTGAGGCAGCTGAGGCTTAGAATGAGGCGACGACGCACTCTGTTGAAGCAGAGTCGCCAAAGGTGGCGGCTGGCCGGTCTGAGGAGGTTGGTACGGCTTCTCCCACTTCAGGATACCGCCAGTCGGCGTTTTCGTCGTCGTCGTCGTCGCCGTGGCTGAGGAGCCGCCACTGCCATCGTGAGACTTACTGGCAGACTCGGGCCGCGGCGAAATGATGGGCTTGGGAGGCGGAGCCGGCGGCTGCAGCACCCGCGATGCTGCCTGAGGTAGGCCGGCGGGGGGCTGCAGCACTGAGCTCGACCCGTTAAGTGGCTTACTGGGCGCAGAAGAGGGCGGTCGCGCGAGGGGCGTCGCGGCCGGTGCATGGCTCGGTGGCACGACGGCGGGCTGCGCGGCCGGCGCTGGCGTGTTCAGCACCGACGACGTACGCCTGATGCCGCCGAGCGGGCCCGGTATCGGCACAGGCGACTGATGACTTGGCGGATAGGAAGGTCTGCCGCCATCGCGCGGAGCCAACACCGGCGTGCCATGTTGACTCGCAGCGGCCTTGGCGAGCCTCTCCTTTTCCGTCTTCTCCAAGGCCTGAATCTGGCCCTGAACGGCCACGAACTGACGCTCGTCCTCGCGGATCTGCTCGACGATACTATCCCTGTAGCGGGCATATAGGCGGTCGATGAGCGCCGGTAGCTTCTCAATATGCTGGCTCGCGTCCCTGAGCGAAGGCAACGGAGGGCTCCCCAGCTTCCTCTTCCACGACCCCCCCGGTGAAGACGAAGGCGAAGACGACGCCGCCTGACCCTCGCATTTCAGTTCCTCCCGCAGCAGACGTAGAAACAGCTGCTGAAGCGCGTCGGGCGTCAGACGCGAAGGGTCGTACGTCTCGCCGCTCTTGATTATGGCATTATTCTTGAGAAGTTCGGAAATGCGAACGAAGGCGCCCGCGTCGATGCCTTGCCCCAACAGCGACTGAAAGAGGAACAGCGACTCGAGCGGCGTGTAGACTGCCGCGCCGCTCATTCCCCAAGGTCCGCCTCGCCACCGTCCGAGGGGACCTTTGCGTCTGGCGAGATGAATTGGCGCCACGATTTCTCTTCTCGTCCGTCCAAGACGCCGTCGTCCCCTACGTCATTCCGTGTGCGCAGAAAGCCTGCCTCGGTCGCGGGCTTCGAGTGTTGAGCAAGCCGATAGAGGTCGATCTAATCGGTACGGGCGATATTGACTCCCTCGACCTTTGGCGTCGTAACTGTCGTCGAGGCCAGCCGTCGCGATGTTGTTGTTTTTTTTTCCCTCTTCCTTCGCTGCCAGTCAAATGCCATCGACTGGCCAAAAGTCACGTGAATATGGATGGGATGGCAGCCCGGCTGTGAAGAGTTGAGTTGAAGCCCTTCTTGTAGTCACGTGATCGTTCTCGGCCTCTCCCACCCACTATTTGCACACGCAGCCAACAGCATCCTTCATCCCGATGGCCGTCCTAACAAAGAGTCAACACACGCCCTGTGAGATGAGGTCGAGGAGAGAGGCAATGGAAGAAAATCTTGCAGAAAAAAAGGTAAAGAAAATTCATATAACGCAATACTATCGGGCGCTACGACCCAACCCATAGGCCTACAATGCCGAGCCATCCCTCCCAAGTCCCGACATCCCTCAACGCCATTGGTATCATCATCTCCAAATGAGAGAGCTCTGTAAGCGGGTTTCCCGTTCCAATGAAAAGCCCTTTCCACACACCCTGTTTACCCCTTCGAACCGGCCAACATCCAACCCTAAACGCCTTTTGCCCCGTGCCTTCCTCCGTCCCGTCGAGACCCCTCCGAAATGCCGTTGTGGTTATAAGACGAATGAAGAAGAAAAAGAACAGACAAGAAATATATGAGAAAAACTTCGCTTCATGTCGATGAGGACGAAACTGTGCTGCCTGTAGAGCTACGGCGATGCTCGTCGTCGGGACTCTCGTCCTCTCTTCCCTTCGGATGACTACTGGCGGATGTGAGTCCCAGCTTTTCGTCGAGCAGCGTCACCAGTCTCTCCGAGTACTGGTCCAGGAGACCGCTGAGAACAGTCTCGTTGATGGCTTGAGTGCGGATGGCCCGGTCGCCGAGCGCCGCAATCGTAAGCCGCAGCTCGTGGTCCAGCTCCGTCAACCCGTCCGCCGTGATTGGCTCGGCCGAAGAGAGCTTCTTCCGGTAGGCTCTCATGGTACGGCATGCCTGTTCGGTCGCCATATTAAGCGAACCGAAGCCGTTGAGCGAGGAAGACGAAGACGACTTCTTCCGCACGCCTTTACTCCCCACCGAGAGCGAGTGCGTCCTGCAATTCCTCGTCTTGGGACTTGGGGGAGGGCTGTCCGGCTGGGCACTGCTCGAAGGCCGTCGTCGTGAAGCGTTATCACCCCCCGTCATGGTGCCTCCCGGACACGGACTGGCCTGCAGGGCCGAGGACGACATCCGGGAGCTGGTCGCGAGACCGAGCCGAGACGTCCGATGCTGCAGGGCCCGTGGCGGGGACTGACGGCCGGCCGAGGGCCGCTGGAAGTCCGCCAGGTCCGCCTTGGAGAGGACTCTCCTCAGCGTTGGTCGACCGACGGGAGAATCCTTGGCCGGCGACGGATCTCGGCTGCAACATCTGTCGTTGGCGTCCAGAGACCAGACCATCATGGTCCCGTCGGACCCGACGCTCACCACTTTTTTGGACCCGTCATCGTCCTCGACCAGACAGACGCCGTTGATGGATTCGGTGTGACCCCACTCTCGATCCAAGAAGGAGCCGGAGTGAGCGTCGTATATGCGGACCGACTTGTCTGTGTTGGACGACCCGAGCAGGAATTCGGCATCCTGAGGCCCCCAGTTACCGACGGTGAGGGACTCGAGTACGGTGGACTCGACTCCTCCCTCGTCTGTGCATTTGAAGCAGCAGAGCTGGCGGCCGGTGGCGAGGTCGAACTGGAATACGGATCGATCCAGGAGGGAGACGAAGATAGAGCGACCGTCCTGGCTCATAGCCATGGAGGTGGGAGACGCTCGCAACGAAATGACCCTGGACGGCAAAGCGGCCATGACGTCCGGATCGCCGTCCTTGCAGACCAAGTCGTGGATTTGGACGGTGCGATCCAGCGAGCAGGTGATGATCTTGCCATCAGACGGGACGAGAACCTGAACAACCTTGGCGGCGAATTCAAGCGTCTGGAAGTGCTCGATGCTACCGCTGGCGCGGCGGTGAAACAGCTGCGCGGTGCGGTCCCGCCCGCAACAGGCCATGATGAACTTGTCGTCGTCATCGCCTCCAGCGCCATCGCCGTCGAAAATGCAGATGCTCTTGCAGTCAGAAGAATGGGCCTTGATATCCAGAAGGCACTCATTGGAGCGGGCGTCTGTGACCTTGAGGATGCCCAGGCGATCAGCCGTCACCAGAAGCTGTCCATTGCTGGTAGTTCGAGCACAGGTAAGCTGGTTGACGAACTCGACATGGCCGTCGAGCTCGACTGCATCGACAGCTACCTCGGCCGTTGACTTGACTTGGCCGTCAAGGTCCCAATAGGTAAAAGTGCCCGAGTATGACCAGGTGACGAAGGCGGCGCCGGCAGAGTCGAGCCTCTTGAGAGCCTGAACGCCGGCGACGGGCTCACCGTGGCCCGGGATGGGTATGCGGACGACGGCGTCGGCCTTTTGCCCTGGGGTCTGGTCGGCGGTCCAAAGATCGATGGACTGCCTCGAGTCGACGGTGACGAGCATGTTATCGAGACAGGCGAGGGCGACGATGCCGGCCGGCGCCTCGGCCACAGTGAGGACGCAACTCGAGCCGCGACGCATGACGGCCGGGACGTCAAGAGTGGCAAAGTGGCCATCCCTCCCGCCGACGTAGGCGACGTCGCCGCTGATGTTGACGGCGGTGATGGGAAAGTCGAGGGTCAGGACCTTGATAAGCTTCGTCTGCCGTTCATCGTCTTCTTCCAAGACGCAGACGTCACCGGTGTCGGTGCACATGATGAGCCTCTCGCCATCGACGGCAGCGCAGCTGATATTGGTCTCGAGCAGCAGATCGCCGAGAAGGACGTTGCGACCGGCCAGGGGTCTCTGGGCCGTCTGGGAGACAGCAGGCGCTCCGTCGACCTTCCAGACCTTGACATGACGCACGCCCAGGGTGATGAGACTGTGGCCTCTCCAGACCATGGACCTGACGTAAGAGGTGCATTTATTTTGCTGAAATAGCTTGGCGGCCCCTGTGCGGGGATCAATCTTCCATATGCAGAGGAAGCCGTCGTTTGCGGCGCCAAGCGAGGCCAGATACTTTGAGTCGGCGGACCAGGCGACGGCGGCGACGCCAAAGGCATGTTCGCTTATAGACACGAGCGGCGTGTCTGACGAGGCGTCTGCGAGGCTGAAGATGAGGACGCGGGGGGCGTATCCCGTCTCGCCTACTGCCAGATACTTGGCATCTCGGCTAAGAGCCAGGCAGGTAGCGGCCTTGATGCGCTCACGCCTGGTCCATGTTCTCGAGGCGGGAGAGTCGGCGAGGTCTATATCTCGAAAGGAGGGCGCGACGCGGTTCCGGCTATCATTGGCCTTGGGCGTCGTCGTCTTGGGCGTCGTCGTCGTCGTAGCCGGCGAGCAAGGCTGCAGAGGCACAGCTGAGGGACGAGCTCTAAAGAAGCGCTGTGAGTATTTTTTGCCGCGGACGTCGACGACGACGACAGCAGCGCCGGCCTTGTAGGCAAAGAGAGAGTTGACGGAGTCGAAGCCGGTGGGCGAGCGGCAAGTAGTGCCGACGACTCGCTTGAGAGAGAGTTTGGTGGACTCTTGCGGGGTGCGGCCTCGCTGGGGAGTCTTTGCTGTTCGCGGGGGGAATGGAGAGTTGGACGGCGTCAGCTTCAGCCGGTTATTAGAAGATGCCATTTTTTGGCCATTGATTGACGGCGGGTGGCTGGCTATTGAGGAAGGGAAGAGAGAGATGAGAGGCCGTCCCTGTTGTTGGTTTCTAGGTGGGGGGGGGGGGTAAGATGGACGAAGAAGAGCTGCAGTAGAGACGAGGGCTAAGAAGAAAGAAAGAAGAGAGAGAGACGGAGAGAAAGAAGGAGAGGAGCAAGAGATAGAAGAGACAGAGACAGAGAGAGGAAACAAAGAAAAAGCAAGGCGAAAGGAAGAGACGAAGAAGAAAAAAAGCAAACAAGGGCTGGTAGCAGTGAGTGTCTGGGGTGGGGGGGGAGGCGGTTAAAGCTGCATGAGCGGCGCGCGGCCTCGTTAGCGAATAAATGGCAGGAAAGAGGAAGGCATGAAAATTTCTTCAACTCACAGCAAGAGAGAGAGAGATGAGGGAAAGGAGTGTGATTTAATTGGGTGGATGGAAGAAGCAGAGAGAGGAGAGAGAGAGAGAGAGAGGATGATGATGATGGGCCAGGGACAAAGGAAGCACGAAAGAGAGAGAGAGTGAGACAGCGACGGTTGAGCGGGCAGCTCCTTCAATCTGCACTCTCACCTCACCTCACCTCACCTCACATCAGATCGAGGGAGTCGACTTCAAGTCGGGTTTGGAATGTTTACATGCTGGGACCGATTGACGCGCCGAATTTCCCAATTCAGTCAGATTGGGCGGGGCTATCGTCTATAATTTTACAGGGTCCGGGGGGCGGGAGAGAGAGGAGACAGAGGCGGCGACGACGACGACGACGACGACGACGACGACGACGATGCCAGTTGGACAATGCCTCGTTCTGCACGGATACATACCGACCTAGGTATCCTGTATGTATGTACATACATACAATGACCAGATATACTTACAAATACAATATATATAGGTACCTAGTCTCTTTATTCTCTTTCTTACCTGCATTGTGCATGCATTTCCGTCCATCACCACTATGTATGTACGGATAATTAGTAGGTAGGTAGGTAGGTAGGTAGGTAGTAGTAGGAGCCAGCATGGGATATCATCCGGCAACGGCGGCGTCGCTCCAAGATGAGACAACCCTCGCTCTTTTCACCGGGGCTACGGATCTTCCCGCCCCCCTTCCCCTCCCCGTTGCCGGTCCGATGCTGCGACTAGCAAAGCGCTACCGCACTAGCTTTGCCCCGTCGTTGGCAGGCAGCTTTAAATCACCAATAGTCAATAGACCTGTAGCTGTAGCTGTAGTTCGTAGCAGTGCCAACATCACGAACCAACCAACCAACCAACCAACCTGATCACAGCTTCACCTCGTCACAATCAACCATCATCATCATTATCATCATTAAGACAACACACCGCTGCCTCTCTCTTTCCCTCTCTCATACCTAGGTGGGTACTATATAATCACAACCATTACTCCTATACACACACACACATATATATATATATATATATATATATAT
>LKCN02000010.1:56415-67428 GCA_001633055.2 Ophiocordyceps polyrhachis-furcata BCC 54312
TATATATATATATATGTATGTACATACATCTTTCATTCATACATACTTACATACATTGTATATACATACATACATACACATCGTACATACATATTTACAGCTACATCAACCTCTTGGCTATTGTGCCCCCCGATTTACTCTCTATCCAACCATCCAACCAAAAACAAAACAAAGGAAAAGAGACAAAGAGAGAGTGTAAGTGAGTGAGAGAAAGAGACAGAAGAAGAAGAAGAACAACAACAACAACAACAACAACATCAACATCAACATCAACAACATCGTCATATCACCAGCCCCTCCTCCGAAGCCTCGTCCCGCTCCAACCGCTCCAACCCGCTCCCCACCGCCCCGTACACCCTCAACGGCAGCGACACGTCAAAGCTCTCACAAGCCACCTTCTCCACCGCCACCAGCACGAGCCCGCCCTTGCTGTCGTGCGAGACGGGCTCCAACAGCGGGTGCGCCATTGGCATCTCGCTCGTCGTCGTCGTCGTCGTCGTCGTCGCCGCCGCCGCCGCCGCCTCGCCGCCCTGGTACGGCACCACGAATTCGAGTCGCATCTTCCACTCCAGACTGATGCCGCTCGTCACAAACTCGGGCGTCGCGCTCACCGGTATCGTCGGCGAAAATGTCACCCGTCGCGCAAACAGCGTCGCCTCCGACGCCGCCACGTACACCTTGCGCGTCACCCGCTGCATGCTCGACTCCGACCGCACCGCCAGCGACCCGTCCACCCTCTCAGACGTCTCCAGCGTCACGTGCACCGCGTAGCACGCCACGTCGGCGTCGCCAAAGTCGATGGCCATGTTGATGACCTCGCCCAGCCTGTATGCCGGTCGCGTCAGCATCACCACCCCCACCCGCCGCCCGTTGCGCGATATCTCGAACCGGTTAGGGCTCTGCTGCCCCTCGCCCGTCACGTTGCTCCTCATGATCGCCAAGTCGATGGCGTCCTTGGCCCGCGTCGTTTCTTCCAGCGCCGACGGCCGCCTTGACGCTACCGCCTCCGTCGGCGATTGTAACGTACCGCCCTGGCCGTCCCTTCGTCTCGCCAGCAGCCCGTCCACGTACGAGACAAAGTCCGCCTTGGCCCCCGGTCCCTCCATCGCCGGCCTTTGCACTCGGGGCTTGCTGCTGCTGCCCCTGCCGAGACTGCTGACCTTGGCCTCGTCTCGCAGCAGCACGTACGGGTTCATCAGGTCGTGTCCGAGAAGCTCGCCCTGGCTGTTGACGCTGCCCAGCACACGGAACGGGACCTCGACCGAACGGACCTGGTGTTCCTTGGCGCCCCCCGCCCGCTGCGTCCCTATGACGAGGCTGTACGAAAACTTGACCGACTTGCCCTTGTGCGTCGGTGGGAGGCCCTTGGGCAGCTTGAATGAGTACTCAAACGCCTGGCTTTCCCCCGGTGCCAGCTGCAGGTCGACGAATAGGATCGACTGGGGTGTGCTCAGCAGCGGCACCGACTTGGAATTGGCCGCGCCGCGCATCTCCTTGATCGAGCTCAACTCTCCGCCGCCCAGGAGCTCTCCGAGGGAGCTACTGATATTTGCCCACCCAAAGCTTCGTAGTAGTCCGCTCTCCCGCTTCGAAGGCTCCAGCCCTACGACGCCGCCGCCTCGCCCGCCGACGGCTGCTTTCTTGACGTGCTCGAATGGCCCCAGGCTGATGAGGGACCCATCCAAGCAGAATGATCCCTGTATCTGCGCGTAGGCCATCATCAAGGATTCTGGCGCGCGAGCCTGTGACGGTGTCGTGCCCAAGCTCCGACGAGGGGGCCCGCGCTGCCGCCCGTGGCCTCGCATGAGCTTGTGATGCACGTATTCCGAGGCGAGCGTCTCGGACGAGTTGTTGCTGAGAGAGTAAAATTCGCCACTGCTCCGTGGCGTCCCTCCCGGCGCGCTCGAGCTGGAGAGCACCCGGGCTGTCGACCGATCGGGCGGCGGCTGTGCATGCTCTTTGGACCGGGTAGCAACGCCGTGCTCGTGCGAGCCTGTCGGCGAGCCGTGAGTGCCCGGCGCCGAGTTCGTAGTCGAACCCTCCACCGCCTCAGCGCTTGACGATGCCTCCGTAGGAAATCGAAAGTCGGACAAGAGACTGGGGGAGCCCAACGGCGATCTCCGTGGTCCCGCGCCGGACGGTGTGTTGGGGACCGTCATGCGTCCAAACCGGTCTGGCAGGCAAGAGGAGTTGTTGACGACAGGAAATGCGCTATGGCTGTGGCTAGTAGTAGCTTCCACGTTGAAGTCAGCTCGTGTGCACCTGAAAGACAGTTGGGGGGAACATGAGATACCTGACGGCGGACACGACGTTGGTCCTCGAGGTAGAATCTGCAGGCTGGCCGCGCGACCATGGCCACGCTGTGGCTTCGCTCCGACGTCGTGGAGCGAGCCATGATCGTCGGCGCCGGCAGCCGAGCCGATGGAGACGATGGAGAGAGAGCGCTTGTGGGTATGACCACGGCTCCAATCGCCACCGGAAGCCGTCTGTGGCCACTGCATAGACCCCGGTTGACCGAGCGAGTTAGATGGCGGGCCGCTCAGGGACAAGGCTGAGCGACGATGACCCCTGACCGAGCGCGGTGATGTCGGGCCATGGCCTCGAGTGCATAATGGGGAATTGAGCTGCTGCTGCTGCTGCTGCTGCTGCTGCTGCTGCTGTAGTTGTTGCTGCTGTAGTTGTTGCTGCTGGTATCGGGGGCGGCGGCGAAGGCGACTGCTTCTGATTGTCGGACTCGGAGGCAACATTCTTAAAGGTAATGGTGCACTTGACCTCCTCGCCGGCGAAGACGGTCTGATCGCGCCAGCCGACGAAGACACGGACGTGGCCCGGGGCGACGGCGGGCGACATGGCGGGCGGGAGACGGCGGCTTGCGAACGGCCAGGCGGGCGCATTTCTCCGTGATCGGAATTCAGTGTCGACCGGACAGAGATGAGGCCTTCGTAGAGCAGTTTGCTGATCTTCGCTGGCCTGTCTCTCATCATTCGTGCAGCCGAGTCAGATCCACCAGGCTGCAGAGGTTAGGGAGTCACGGTGGGTCACGTGACTCGGTCGCGATCACCTCCTCCCTTCCTTCGCGATCTTGCGCTGAACTCCCGAGCCGGTAAATGATTAGGCTTTAGTGGTAGATGTCTGAGATTCGCTAACTTTAAGATATGGAGATCTTGAGCACTTTTGCGGTAGGCAGAAACACTATGTATGCGTACCATCAACCTTAGCTGTATATGAGCTATATTCACTTGACAAATCGGTCTTGTAAACGACGGCAACACCTTGGTTTGATAGGAAACCTTCCGAAGGTCTAAAATAGATATGTATGAGTACCTAGGTAGTTATGTATGTACAAATGTATGTGCTTCTACGATCATAGTTCGCCGATTTTAATCCAAGGAGTCGCCCCATATATGTATGTAAAACAGCTTCTTCACTGCATATATGTATGCCTGTATAGGCCTTTCACTAGTTCCTGCTCATTGAAGTTGCATCAACTCTTCAACTAAGCTTGTTACCTTAACCCAACTCTTCTTCAAAATGCTCTGGCGCTCAGCTGCATCCCTCCTGGTAGCCACCGTCGGCCTTTTCCTCTACCCCTCGGGCACTGAAGCTTTGCCCGGCGGCCGTGGGGTAGGATAGAATTCAACAGACGCTTTCCTCAGACGAAGTTCACCGCTGACCTAAAGACTGAAAGGGAATCCCAGGCTTATCCATCGGTAACGGCAGAAATCCTGCCAGCAGGGGGTTTGGAGCCGGGTCTTTCACTTCTGGGGTCAACAGAGGCTCCGCTTGGGGGATGAGTTCCAAGTTCAAGTATGATGGTGCGGCTCATAGCAGTTGGGGGATCGCACCACCGGCGGGCTCAAAGAGGGCCCCTGATGAAGCAGGAAACAAGAAATGGGTGTCGATGGACCAGCCGCAACCTTCGCATTCAAAAGATGACAGGACGCCAGCCCAGCGAAATGCAGAATTCGGGGAAATTGAGAGAGCGAGAGACCGAGCATGGGCGGCTTATCTAGAAAAACATGGGAAAAATCTCCGGAAATGAGCACCTAGTTCCAACATACATACTTACCTAGGTAGTCAGGTAGTAGGTAGGTAGTTGCGTAGCAGCTGAGAGTGTGTCGGTCCCAGCACGAGAGGGAAACTACAAAAAGAAACGCGGAACACTATCGATGAGCACAATATTGATATAATATGTCTTCGGCGTCCACAACTCCGTAGTATACAATAAAGTCGACCTTTTAACAGCCTGTCATCTAACAAACGCCAAAAAAAAAGTCTCCACCAAGCAGTCTCAGCGTACTCGCTTGATCAAATGCTGCGGAAAAAGGACAAGACTGGTAACTGCGACATCGCTTCGTCTGTGCTCGTCACTATCTTCGCGATAAGCTGTAAGCAAACGTCTCATTCATCTGCGCCATGCGTAAAAACGTACCAGGTCGTCGTCCACCCAACAAAGGTCAAGCCGCGGAGAGTAGACCTTGACCAAAAAAACGACATCCACACTGGAATCGTCTTGCAGAGAAAAGACTGCAAGAGTTCAGTCACTCGTGAGATCAATCATAACTGGATCGCGCTCGAGCTTGACTTGATTGGGAGGCTCTGCCGTCTCAACTTTCAAGCCAGGGTGAGACGCAATTCCCGTCAAATCGATGGTCTCCAGATCATCGCATAACTTGATCTTCTTCGACGTGACGTCGTCATGATCCTTGTAGAAAAATGGTGCTCAGGTTTGATGAATGTCTTGGAGAATCGTCCAAGGGAGATCACTAACCAGGCTGGAGCGACGAGTCTTCTTATCCTCAAGCTTTACCGAAACGGATGCCGGTGGTGGTGATGGCGAAGGAGGGAGAACCATCTCCTTCCGCAGCGCGCCTGCTGCTTGTTAGTCGCGGATGGGAAAGGTCCGCGAAATGTAGGTACAAACTTCGAGACCTGTAGAAAAACAGAAGAGTGGCAACTCGACGCATCTGGGAGAAGGCCACATGTTGTACCGACGTTTTGATCTTAAAATCCGTCGACAACCTGCAGCGTTTTAGAACCGAGCCCTGCCATCAAAGTGATCTTTAACGAACGTGGCGCCGTGAGTAAGTTCACGCCCCTTCATCGACTTTTCCGCCAGCTGCAACGCGGTGTCGCTTCTTGGGATCTGGTAGCCTGATCCATGATTTTCGACCTTGGTTCCACCGTAGGCGAGTGACAACTCAGCCTTAATCGTTCCGATCTTGCTGGCGACTCTGACATCACGGTCGATGGTGGATTCAGTGGCGCCATCAACTGAGAGGACGTCAACAACACGAATGGAGAGAATCACATAAGGCCAGGGCAGGCATACCGCCTGAAACAGAGGAAAATATAAGGCGTCGGCTTTCGACGCACCCGGGGATGGTGGACGTTTGGTCGCAGCGGTCAATTTTCAGTTTCACGGGTCCCTCTGAGAGCAATTGGAAATTGCCGAGAACGTGATTTCCATCCACCCAGACCTGAAGAGTCAGATGGTCGAATGGCGGAGGAGCTTTGAAGGCGCTGTTGGTGGATGCCTTTACTGAGAAGGAAAGGCCAGACGCAGACTCGATGAAACAGCAGATGGGCTGCTTCGCTGACTCTTCTTCAGGCAGTTGGTCAAAATCCTCAGGCACTGGGTATTCAGTGGCAGTTTTCCCATCGATCTTAACGATGACGGTTAAGCCGTCAAACTCTGGAATTATGGCCATGACGATAAAAACGCGTCGGGAATGATGGTGTCGCGTTGATGATCGCGGCGTGCCCATGTATAGGTAGGAAGGTAGGTAGGTAGGTAGGCATGTATTGTAGTGGGTGGTAGGCGTGTGTGTATGTATGTACATACATATGTATGTATCCGTACATACATACCTCTGGATTTTGCTGCTGTTATGGGTGGGTACCGTGTTTGATTTTTTAATGCTACAGGGGGGCAGCGGTGCATGATATAGGGGGAGAGGAGAGAGCGGTGCCGTTTGCCGCGGGAGAGTGACAGTCTGCCACTGTTTGTACAGTGTGTTATTTTGGCAGAATCCTGTAGGCACTTTGACCCCATAGGTAGGTACGGATACTGGCATACATCTCTGTTATATCCTTATTGGCAAGCCATATGCACATAGGAGATAAGTATGTAGATACGCCGTACGGAAACTGGGATTTTTGACGACAAGAAGTGATCTGAATACCTACCTGCTTGAATCGTGGACAATGAGTTCCTATGTATCCGTACATACATATGTAGGTATGTCGGTACAACCCGTCTGTGATCTATAACTGGGGAGCACATACATACATACATAGGTAGATATGGAAATAGCACTCTAGGCTCGGCCCGCTACCGCGCCACTGCCATCATCCACCGTGACTGGACATGATGATTATTATGATATCTATGTATACAATTTAAGACAATGTATGTACATACATACATTGCTGTCACAGTTTCACCCAGGCATGGATGTCTGACGGTCGCGTGGGCCAGGTGGGACTCGAAATGCACGGCACGGACAGAGGCCCTTCAGCCCGTGCTTGCATCTCAGGCTGAAAGAAACGACCATGTTCTCTCTCTCGCTCTGATGAAGAAGCCTTAATCTGGTTCTTTTCTTTTCTTTTCTTTTCTTTCAGTTCATGCTTCGAAGCAAACGAAAAGAGGACTAGGTTATCTACCTACCTACCTACCTAGGTATCGTCCGTCTCGTTGAACTCAGGAGGGAGGGGCTCACACCTCCTAGTTGGCTTCAAAGTTGGTTCCAAATCGCACTGTGCACGGCCTTCGACGGGGGTAGCTTCGGACTCGCAACGGCCGAGTTCCCCGCTTTTGAAATACATACATACAACCAGCTCTCTTCCCCTCGTCCGTCTCCTCCCCAACCCTGTCCTTTATTAACCTCCTCCCTCTGTCGTATCCTCTCTAATCCCCCATCTTTGTGCCTTCAGTCCGCTGCCATGTCTCTGACGGTCGACCTCAAAACTCCGGTGACGGGGTCTTATAAGCAGCCCATCGGCCTGTTGGTTACACCTTGACCCCGCGTCTTTCGCCTCCGCCGGCTGACCCGCACCTCTCAACAGCTTCATTAACAACGAATGGGTCGAAGGCGTGGATAAGAAGAAGTTTGAAGTCATAAATCCCTCCAACGAGGAGGTCATCACTTCGGTCTGCGAGGCCACCGAAAAAGATGTCGACCTCGCCGTTGCTGCCGCCCGCAAGGCATTCGAGACAACCTGGCGGGCTGTCACTCCTCAGGCTCGTGGCCAGATGCTTCTCAAGCTCGCCGAACTTGTTGAGAAGAACGCCGAGCTCCTCGCTGCTGTCGAGTCTCTTGACAACGGAAAGTCCATCAGCATGGCGCGCATCGACGTCAACGCCGTGGCCGGATGTCTTAGGTACTATGGCGGTTGGGCTGACAAAATCACCGGCAAGACCATCGATGTCGCTCCTGACATGTTCCACTACAGCCGCAGGGAGCCTGTGAGCATCACCCTCCCATTTTAACGCATTGTCTCTTGGCTGACTGCTTCTCCAGATCGGCGTCTGCGGCCAAATCATTCCTTGGAACTTCCCCTTGCTCATGCTCTCATGGAAGATAGGTCCAGCCCTCGCCACCGGTAACACCGTCGTCATGAAGACGGCCGAGCAAACGCCCTTGTCGGCCTTGGTAATGGCCAACTTGGTCAAGGAAGCCGGCTTCCCGCCTGGCGTATTCAACCTGCTATCTGGTTTCGGCAAGGTTGCCGGTGCTGCCATCTCGTCTCACATGGACATCGACAAGGTAGCCTTTACTGGCTCCACTGTCGTAGGCCGCGCCATCATGAAGGCTGCTGCCTCGTCCAACCTGAAAAAGGTGACGCTTGAGCTGGGCGGCAAGTCGCCCAACATCGTCTTCAATGATGCCGATATCGAGCAAGCCATCTCTTGGGTCAATTTCGGCATTTACTTCAACCATGGCCAGTGCTGCTGCGCCGGCACACGCATCTTCGTCCAGGAAGGCGTCTACGATAAGTTCCTTGAAGCCTTCAAGCAGCGGGCCAAGAAGAATCAAGTTGGCGATCCCTTCGATGAAAAGACTTTCCAGGGGCCCCAGGTCAGCCAGCTCCAGTACGACCGCATCATGGGCTATATCAAGTCTGGTAAAGAGGATGGTGCCACGGTCGAAATTGGCGGCGACCGCCACGGTGAAAAGGGCTACTTCATTCAACCGACCATCTTCTCCAACGTCCGTTCCGACATGAAGATTATGCGCGAGGAGATTTTCGGGCCTGTGTGCGCCATTGGCAGGTTCAAGACCGAAGAGGAGGCCATCAAGCTCGGAAATGACACTACCTACGGCCTGGCCGCCGCCCTTCACACCACCGACCTCAATACGGCCTTGCGAGTCAGTAACGCCCTGAAAGCCGGCACAGTCTGGGTCAACTGTGAGTCTCAGCTACAACTCTCTGCTTCCTCCGCTGGAGCACAGCGTCTAACTTGAAGTGCAGGTTACAATCTCATTAATCCCCAAGCTTGCTTTGGCGGATTTAAGGAAAGTGGCATAGGCCGAGAGCTCGGGGAGGAGGCCCTGGCAAACTATACCGAGACTAAGACTGTCGCTATCCGACTCGGAGGCGCCTTGTTTGGCTGAGGAGATAGGCTTCCGGTACACCACTCGGGCAATGTAGGCTGATCAGTGAGGAGCATGTTGAAACCTCGTTTGTTCTATTGACGCCAACTACGTCATCATGGTCCCTTAGCACCCTTACCCAACACGTTTTGATCCACCTCGGGACGACACGAAAAAAACACACTAGTCAGTACGAACTGTGTGGAGATGAATGCCAGGGGTGTGAGTGTGACCCAGCCTTACCCCAAGCCTCAAGCCTCTCAAGGTGACCGACGACGAAGTCCCTGACGAAAAAATATCTCGCCTATCCGTACTCCGTACTACCTACATACTTACCTACCTAGGTGGGTAGTGAGCGTATTCGTAGGTCTCCGTGCATTAGCATTGCCATATAGGTGTCCGGTATTGTTTCATGCATCGCTCTGAGTGGGTTTCTACAACCATAGAAGTAGTTATTATCCGTTGAGGCCTAACTATCATGAAGCTCCTCGGAATCCGTACCCGTGTCGATCATCGTTGGGCGATTATGATAACGTCACGTGTCTGGATAAAGAGGACACTATCGGTATCGATAAGAAATCTGGACCCGCTACCGGGTATCCGTACACAACACGTACCAGAATCAACGTCCATCGCTTTTCAACGCCGCCCGAGAGAGTTGCGCAGCCCGGCATGTCGGCCTTTTACAACCTCGAGCCGCAGCCTACATCATCTATCGTGATACACACGTCTCTGGGTGAGCTGCAGGTCGAACTCTTCGCGAAGCAGACACCCTTGACCTGCCGCAACTTCCTCCAGCTCAGTCTCGACGGCTACTACGATGGCACCCTCTTCCACAGGCTCGTCCCGGGCTTCATTCTTCAGGGCGGTGACCCTACCGGGTCTGGCCACGGTGGTGAATCCATTTACGATGGCGGCGCTTTCGGTGGCGACCTCGACCCCTGGCCTTTGGACCAGCGGCGCGGCAAAAACTCCGGGATGACGGGTGTCAATTTCAAGGACGAGTTCCATTCACGCCTCAAGTTCAACCGTCGCGGCTTGCTTGGGATGGCCAACGAGAGCCAGCCTGACACTAACGGCAGCCAGTTCTTTTTCACGCTCGACAAGGCCGAAGAGCTCACCGGCAAGAACACTCTGTTTGGGAGAATCGCCGGCGACACCATCTACAACCTAGCCAAGATCGGAGAGTCCGAGGTGGAAGAGGGATCAGAGAGGCCGCTATACCCTGTTAGGATTGACAAGATCGAAATACTGGTGAACCCTTTCGAGGACATTAAGAAGCGATCGAGGGTCGCTCAAGTTTTACCCAAGCTTACCTCGGCGACGGACAGGAAAAAGAAAAGAAAGGGGGGGAAGCAGCTTCTCAGCTTTGGTGATGACGAGGGCGATGAGGAAATCCCAGCGTTTAAAAAAACCAAGTTTGATACGAGGCTCGTTGCTGTTGAAGAAGACGAAGCGGATGGAAATGCGCCGCCAACACAACCATCCAGAAACCTTCACAGCGTTACCGCAGTTACCAAGGCTGCGAAAGCCAGTACTGACGAGAGGGGAAAGACAAGCGTGAAGCAAGAGTCTCCGCCACCGCCATCGCCATCACCGCCGAGGTCGCCTCCCCCACGGAAAAGTGCGCTCCAAAAGGCTCAAGAGGAGATGACGGCGCTCAAGGCATCAATGCGGCGGACAATCTACACGGAGCAACCACAGAAACCCAAGAAAGTGTCTGCTCTTGAGTCAATGATACCCGAGACGTCAATACGAGGTCGCAAGAGGAAGCCGGGAGGCAATGATGTGGCAAGCAACGACGATGGGAGCACTCTTCGCATGCTCAAGGCTTTTCAAGCGCGGCTCGACAAGGCGCCCCCTGAAAAGGAATCGAACCCGTCTCCGGACGTCGGGGACGGGAACGCTGACGGCTCGACGACCGTGGGCGACAGCGCTGAGGCAGATCTGTGTGAACTGCACTTCATCGCCGACTGTCAGAGCTGTACGGCATGGGACAAGCAGAAAAAGGAAGACAGCGACGACGAGGGTTGGATGTCTCATTCCCTCTCTTTTGCGGCTGACAGATTGGGTAAAGATCTGAGTACGCGGAAGAAGGCAGAGGAGGATCTGGTCGTCATCGACCCACGGGACAAGGCGCGGACGCTGAAAGAGGAGAAGCGAGCAGAGCGAGAGGCGCGGACTGAAGGAACCGGCCGTGCATGGGATCAGGCTCGGGATCAGGCGCGCAATGCGCAATTGGCACGGGCCGCATCGCTGGTGGGGCGAGGCGCGAAGTGAGCAAGGCTCGGATTGATGGTACGCGCGGCGATTTCAAGAGACGCTGATTTATATTGCTGGAAAGGGAGCTTGCATTACGTGAGATGTTGTCAGAGCAGTGCTATCGCCACGTGATTGGATCCTTCCCCCCCCCCCC
>LKCN02000010.1:67773-79890 GCA_001633055.2 Ophiocordyceps polyrhachis-furcata BCC 54312
TTTTTTTTCAGTTTCCCCCCCCCCCCCTTCACTCTCCCCGTGTTTCACGTAGTCAAGAGTTATGTACAGATACTCGTATTCGTACATCGACTTTTGACGGCTTGGCTGCACAATTCAGCTTCGAACAAACCCTAGCGTTGCGGCGTCACGTCCCGCAGAGACGCACGAAGCTCAGCCTCTAAGCATCGATCCAGCCAACACGTCCGTACAATTCTGCTTCATCGCAATCATCTTGGGCCCGAAAAGCGTCGTCGACCTTCAGCGGCTACCTCCTAGCGCTGGCCTTCGCTCCTCCCGTCCGCTCAAGCCTCGCGCCGCCGATTGTGAAGACTCATCCCTACGCCACCCCGAAAGGGCTTCCAAACAAAGACCTCGGCTCAGCCAGGTGGCGGGGGCTTGCGCCTCATACCTGGTCGGCGCCGCGTCGCCCGAGCTAGCGATACCGGAGAGTTTTTGGGGATCTTTCGCTTCCTGCCCACCGCTTCTCTTCGTCGCACGACTCCAGCATCGTCGAGGACGGCTTATTTGATCGCTCAAGACACTTGCCGCTGAGCAAGTCGTGGCTATCTCCACTGGCTCCTATCCCCCTGCCCTGTTTTCGCGGCCCGCCGCGCCGCATGGTTCCCCCATGTCGGCTACGAACCCAAGAAAGCGAGTCGCGCCAGGAGTATCGCCCATCCTCCCAATAGCGCAGCGGACGCAACAGCAATACATGGCCGGGAGCGGAGTGGCAAAGCCGCTGATGCGATGGAATGGGACAGGGGAAGGCTCCGAGCTGATCCCAGACTCGGGCTACCAGAGCCAATTTGGCCTTTCGCCGGCTCGGCAACAGTCTCCGCCTGATCCCCCGACATCGTCCACTACTCTCGCACGCCGGCCACAGAATCAGGCACTGGTGGCTACTAACTCGCAGCCCGGCTACGAGAACGCGGTTGAGCCGTGGACTGGCTTTGGCGACGACAGCAATGCGCTCATGCAGCAGAACAATACCGGAGAGGGCGTGGCGGAGCAGGAAAACGTCGAGGTTCTGGAGGAAATGGCTTCGAAAGCGAAGCGCGATGCTCAGCAAAAGCGGAAACAGATCCCTCCCTTCGTGCAAAAGCTGAGCAGGTGTGTCAAAGATCCGAGATTAGATTACGGGGGGCTCAACTGATGCGCCTCTAGCTTTTTGGAGGAGCGAAAGAACGAGGACTTGATTCGATGGTCTGAAAACGGCGACTCTTTCGTCGTCCTAGACGAGGACGAGTTTGCCAGGACGTTGATACCCGAACTCTTTAAGCACAACAATTACGCGTCTTTCGTGCGCCAGCTGAACATGTACGGCTTCCACAAACGCGTAGGCTTGTCGGACAACTCGATGCGGGCTAGCGAGCGCAAGAACAAGACTCCTAGCGAGTACTATAACCCCTTCTTCCGCCGCGGACATGCCAACCTGCTCTGGCTTATCAATAAGCCCAAGGGCGGAAGCAAGGCCAAAAAGGGTGGCAAGCAGATTGAGGGGGACGGCGAGAGTGACGAGGACAATGGACACGAGGATGTAACTGCCCAGGTCCTTGGCAACGCCAATATCCCCGGCGGGCGCCCGCCGCCGGCTGCCGAAACGCAGCCGTTGCACAAGAAGGACATGACACTAATCAGAGAGGAGCTGTCGAGGATGCGCGAACAACAGAAGATGATACTCGGCCACATCAACCGGCTTCAGCGGGATAACAACGAATTGTTTAACCAGGCCCTCATATTTCAGAGCCAACACGACCGGCATCAGAATTCGATCAACGCGATTCTGAACTTTCTCGCAAACGTCTTTCGCAAGACATTGGACGACGGCAGCAACCAGAACGTTGGAGATATCATCTCCAGCCTGATGACTACCGGTCAGAATAACCAGTCGTCTCAACAAGGAAGCGTTTTCGACTTGGGAGATTTGGTCCAGTCACAGGTGGACCCGACGGCTTCGCTCGGCGGCACGGTCAAGAGGGCCCGTGGCCTGCTCCCGCCCATCCCCAGTCGGACCGAGGACCCCGGGCCGTCGCCGACCCAGAAGGCGCAGCAGTATCACCCTCTGGCTACGCACAACCCCGAGATGGGCCACGTCACGGAGCTGCTGGATAGCGCCGACGCCTCGCCGAGGCTGCGGCAGGAGCTGGAGACGAACCCCCAGGAGCGGATGATGAAAATCATCAACGACCACAATGCCACCAGCTCTCCAAGCGTGACGCTGCCCGAGATGACGACCGCCGAGATGGTGGCGAATGCGACGCGCCCCCTGGATAGGGACCAGCGGAAGAGTCTGGTCGACTTGATGTCGAAGCAGGCCTTGTCCGCAAGCCACGGCCCGGCAATGGCGAACGCCAAGGCCTCCTCGGCCGGCGTGACACCGCAGCAAGCGCCGGCTTCTCCGGTCGACGGCATGGCGCCGCCGCCGTCTCTGTCTCCCATTCTGCGCTCGCCGACCATGGTGCCGCCCTCTCTGCAGCAAATCAACTCGAACCGGGTCGATCTGGACCAGCTGCAGCAACTGCAAAGCGAGCAGGATGCAAAGATACACGAGCTCAGCGAGATGCTCGGCCCGTTGAGCCCGTCGGGACAGATTCCCGGCGTGGGCGAGACCTTTTTCGAGTCGCCCTCGGTCGACCTGGAGCAGTATTTCGAAAGCGACGACTTCCTGCAGGGCCCCGGCTTCAACGCCGACGGCAACGACTTCAACTTCAACCTCGACGCGGCGGCACTGGGCGACCCGCTCGCTCCGTCTGTCGAGTCCCACCTCGGCCAGAACTTCCCGAGCCCGAGCGGGACTGAGGAGATCCAACGCGACGAGGACCTCGCGGGCTTTCGCAGTCCCAATCGTGACAGCAAGCGGCGTCGCATGGGATAGTGGGCTTTTGATTTCTGTTTCTTCTCTTTTTTTTTATTTTGAGCGGTCTATGGTCGCTTGCAGCGTGACTGGCGGTTGTTGACGCCTCGATAGACTGGGTCACGGGTGGAAGGGATAGAGATATACGAATGAAAAACGTCGAAGCAAATAAACAGTGGCTGATGAAAACATTCGGAGAAGGTGGATCGAAGCGAGGCCGATCATGATACAGGAGAGGCGGACTTCAATTGCCATCGAGCGAGGCAGGTTTGGCAATGTCATTGTTGTCGTTTCCCCTTCTCCTTCTTTTACCTTGTTCAATCTTCTTTGCATCTCCTGTTCGCATTCTCGTCGTCGGTTCCGGCTGGCTCTACAAGCCCTCTTGATGTCAAAGAAGCATCCATGACGGAGCAGAAGTATGAGAAGTGGCTGGAAGGGGTGGCACAGGGTGCAGGGAGCGAAGATGATATATACGCGGAATGCCGCAGCACAGTTTAAAAGATCCAGGCAGTCATCTATTATGATGAAGGTAGCGGCGGATGCAGCTGCTGGCACCGTCTTTTGTGAGTCTTTGGTCCTATGTGACTGCACCATGGCCGAGGTATTCTTCGAGGTTTTCTTGTAGGCACTGCGCTCGTGTACGCGAGGATCGGGCGCAGTAGGCTCCCTGATGGTATTTGCTGCATTGCGCGACTTTTTTTTTTTTTTTGGTTGTTGTAGATGTCCTTGCTCATGGTTCTCGTCGCCAGCGGAAGGCGGTTGGGCTGTTCGACGTCTCTTGTAGCCGCTGTCGGAAACGGCAGGGTGAGATGAGCCGATTGTATGTAGGTTTCTATGTCGACAGCCCCGTGACAGACTCCGAGGCTTGTCCCGCCGACGCGAGAGGGAGAAGAGAATCCAGTCGGGCTGCTAGAAAGCGGAGGAGGGCAAGGTAAGAGAGGAGAATGAATCACGGCATCGAATCGGCCAGAGGATTCGCATGAATGGTGACGCGATCAATACAAAAGGGCACCTTGGGCCGATTCTTGGCATCGACGGCAACAGCCTCAATGTTGGCAAGGGTAGCCAAAGCCTCGTCACCGATGAGCCTCCCGAAGACGGTATTGAGCCCATCGAGATGAGGAGCCTTGTCAAAGGTGATGAAGAACTGCGACCCATTCGTGGCGGGACCTTTGTTCGCCATGGAGACGATGCCTCGCGAGGCGTGCGTGAGCGACGGCCGGATCTCGTCGTCGAAGGCGGTGGACCATATCGAGGTGCCGGACTTGGGCACGTTGGGGGGTCAGGCTCGGCTGGGGCGCCCGTCTGTACCATGAATTGAGGGATTAGGCGATGGAAGGGAGAGCCGTTGTAGTAGCCGGAGGCGCACAGGGCGAGGAAGTTCTGATCGGGGCGAGGTTAGCGCCGCGTTTTTTTTTTTGTGTGTGTGTTGAATTTTTTAGGGGGGGGAGACGAGTTTTTGCTTCACCTCGGCTGTTTTGGGGACGCTCTCACAGAAGATTTCGATCTTCAGATCACCGAGGGAGGTGTGCAGAGTGACGGACATGGCGGGCGGCGAGGGGGGGGGGGGGGGGGGGTTTGTTGAGATGGTGATGGACAGTAGGTGTGTGTGTGTTTTTTTTTTTTCACCGTGGACCCCAACCCAATCCCAACCCAACGCCTTACTGGTTAGTGGTCACCTCGCTGTCAGCGATCAAACCAGTGGAGCCTTCAAGTAAACTCCGCCCCGCTAATACCTCGGGAGCATCGTCATTGTTTTAGGCGTACTTTTACTTTACAGGGGGGGGGGGGGGGGGTCGGTAGGAGGGGAGGGGAAGAGGAGGCGGAAGGCACAGAGGGAGGGATGAAGCCCCAGGGGGGTCCCGACGCGGAGGAGGGCAATCCGTACATACATGCAAACGAGCTGCAACGATTGCCCATCTGCCGGGTCGACATTTGCCGTCCAAGACTTGGCCTTAAACGAACCTACACGAGCCACAAGCCTCCTTGGACAAAGGCAATCCCATTCATTTCATTTACTATCTTATCGCGTCGTTGCGGTTCCCCCCGTCCCGTCCTCGTGTTTCCCCCCTCCTCTTCAATCCGCTCCCCCTCCCTCCAGAGAGCAAAGAGGGCCAACAACGTTGACGGTAAGCGCCTCTCTCTCTTCCTCCCTCTCTTCCCTCTCTCTCTTTTGACTTTGGTTTGCCGTCATCGCCCCTACTACTGCCGAGACATGCTTACACCGCGCCGCTGCCCCACCCCGACAGCGACTTTGGGAGGCTGATCAAAACACTTGGCCGGACGACGACTACAGGGCCAAGCAACCGCATCGGATTCGCTGCCGTCGCCTTCGTCCTGCCGTCGCCGCCATCGGCGCACCTTCGTCCTGGCATCAGCAGCATTGGCCGCGTCATGGCCTCCGCCCCGGCCAGCGTGAGGGTCTCGGGGCCCCCCAACAGCAGCTTTCTGGTGGGATATCCGGGCATCTCGGCGACGCTCGTACGGCGACTCATCCTCCTTCTTCCCTCCCTCAATCATCTCTTGCTGACCCGTTGCAAATGACAGCCGCGCATCGAGGGCAAGGTCGAGATTCGCCCCGGTCAGGGCTTCTCCATGCCTGTTCCCGTCTCCCTCGTCCGCATTTGCCTGCAGCGGCGCGAAACGATACACCCCGACGCCGAGAGCCTGACCAAGCGTCACCTTGGCGCTCCTCGCCGCGAGACGGCCGATGTCGTCGGAAAGGAGGTCCTGCTCTTTCGCTGCTCTACCGGAAAGGAGGCAGAGAGCGTCATGGCCATGGACCTGCCTTTTGTCCTCTTCATCCCCTTTGGCCGCGGCGGCGAGGAGACGAACCGGCGCATCCCCCCGGCCTCGCTCCAGCTCCCCAGCCGGACGGCCGAGACGTACTAAAGCACTTAATTATCCTAGAATAAACTGCTAATAGATAACTATTCCTCTATATAGCCCTAATTCGCAAAGCCTATAAACCTCTAATCTTCGCTTATAAAGGCTAAAATAAAATAATTAAGGTACTATAATAGGACTACTACTAGCCCTAGATAAAGCAGGACGTCTAGAGGTATATTCGCAACTACTACGACTATTGCAGAAATAAAACCCCCCGTAATAAGACCCCCGGACTCCTATACCTTCTGCTAGTACCGACTACTATTTAGGAGCACGTTGCTTGCAATAAAAAGACTATACCTATAAACTGCTACGGATATAACTACGTCTAGACTTTTATCTGCAAGCTTAGCCGGATTATTGCTATATTGCCTGGAAAGAAGAATAATACCTTAGAGACCCTTGCTAGCTATTACTTCTAGCACNCCGACAGCGACTTTGGGAGGCTGATCAAAACACTTGGCCGGACGACGACTACAGGGCCAAGCAACCGCATCGGATTCGCTGCCGTCGCCTTCGTCCTGCCGTCGCCGCCATCGGCGCACCTTCGTCCTGGCATCAGCAGCATTGGCCGCGTCATGGCCTCCGCCCCGGCCAGCGTGAGGGTCTCGGGGCCCCCCAACAGCAGCTTTCTGGTGGGATATCCGGGCATCTCGGCGACGCTCGTACGGCGACTCATCCTCCTTCTTCCCTCCCTCAATCATCTCTTGCTGACCCGTTGCAAATGACAGCCGCGCATCGAGGGCAAGGTCGAGATTCGCCCCGGTCAGGGCTTCTCCATGCCTGTTCCCGTCTCCCTCGTCCGCATTTGCCTGCAGCGGCGCGAAACGATACACCCCGACGCCGAGAGCCTGACCAAGCGTCACCTTGGCGCTCCTCGCCGCGAGACGGCCGATGTCGTCGGAAAGGAGGTCCTGCTCTTTCGCTGCTCTACCGGAAAGGAGGCAGAGAGCGTCATGGCCATGGACCTGCCTTTTGTCCTCTTCATCCCCTTTGGCCGCGGCGGCGAGGAGACGAACCGGCGCATCCCCCCGGCCTCGCTCCAGCTCCCCAGCCGGACGGCCGAGACGTACTACGAGCTCGTCGTCACCATCCAGCAAGGCCACAGCAACCAGTACAAATTCAGCTTTCCCATGCCGCTGCAGCGCTACGACACCCTGTCGACCTTTGGCATGTATAACAAACCCGAGACCAAGCTCGTCACGGCCGACAACGTCATCCACCTCGGCATCAACCTGCCGCGCTGGAGCTTCGGCCCCAACGACCCAATCACCGTCTATCTCAAGTTGTCGCCCAACCCGGACTGGATGACAAAGGCCCGTCGCGTCACCATCGAGAAGATCACCCTGGCCATCGAGGAGGAAATCACCTTCAACCCCGAAGGCGACGAGCCGACCAAGAAGATTAACAAGCTGTCTAAGCAGGCCCAGGTTGTCAAGATGAAGATGCCCGAGGCCGGGTACGCCACCAACATAGGCCTGGTCTTTCCTTCCAAGGACTTGAGGGATCCCGACGGCATCGTCAAGCGGGGCAAGGCCGCGTTTCCTCTCTACGAGGTCGGTTCTTTTACCACAACCTCGAGCCTGTACAAGATTGAGTTTTACGTCACCATCAAGGTAATTTTCCCTTGCTCTCTGCCATGCGATGCCCCCCCCCCCTTGGCCACGTTTTACGCCTGTTAGGTGCAACTTGGCGCGCTCGCGACGTCAGCCTCCGACAGCCCGTCGTCATCTGCCCGCTCGATCAGCAGGGTTGCAAGGAGGAGATGGACGCCATCGAGCAGGCGGCCAAGGACGCGGCTCTCGTCGACCCCAACAATCCTATGCTCCCGGCTCGCACCATTGTCCTGGCCAGCGACCGCGACGCGCTTCGGAGCCTCGGCCTGTGCACCGTCGGCGGGCAGAAGAAGCCCTTCATCGACTGACATGTCAAGATGGAAGGAGGAAAAGGTGCTGGAGAGGCGGGGCAGGAGAGACGGCTCCCGGACGAAGACTACGACATGAACTTGCGGCTGATACCCTTTGACACGGGGCGTTTTTTCTCTCTTCGAATTATTTTTTTCCCCTTCTTTTATCTTTTTATTTTCAACATTTTGAGGTCGGTGATATCACGGTGTTTCGTTGCTTGATATGGTGTTTCTGGAATGTGTGCGCTCTGTATCTGTTCTTCTGAGCACAGCGGCGTCGCGAGCTTGGCTTGTCGACTTTATTTATTGGCAAGGGGTTGATGTCGGATGCGTTGGACTACATTCATGAGCGGAGGAATGTAAGTTGGACAAACTTCTACTATATGAATATCAGTCAAGGGGGAGCAAAAACATGATGAATCTTGCCCAGGAATCAGATCATGGTCGTGAAAGGTGATTACAATAAGGTGAGATGACGGTACGATCGGATCAGACATGAAAAAAGAGATATACCGGATCAGACATAAAAAAGAGTCATTCTTGGGTACTGCAGGATTCGAACCTGCGCGGGCGGAGCCCATTGCGGGACGCAACTCTTGTTAGGGTTGGGGAAGTACCTAAACACAACGCCTTAACCTCTCGGCCAAATACCCCGAAGCTTAAGCGTAGGCCGAGTTTGGGAGATATATACCTCGATGGTGATTTGCTTTTGTTGTCTCGGAGCAGTTCAGTCTTGGACGCTGGATAAAGCTGTAATTTTTAATTCAATAGTCCTCTAGTTCGTGCCCGACGTCATAACCTCGATTACCTACCTGCCTAGGTATGTATGTATGTATGTGGTTCACAAGATGCATCAAGTTCGATGCAGACTGTAGGGTAGGTGTGTGTGTGTGGTTAGTGGTAGCCGGTAGGTTCCCGTCCGTGGATGGAGCAAAGTCGCAACTCCACGGCCACTGGAAAGCTCAACAAAACCCAGCGCTCGTGACCAGGGATGCGCCGAGTGCAAGACTGTCGGTAGCATCCATCACCATCCGACCATGGCCTTCGATGACGACGAAGCCACGCCGGCGAGCAACATCGCCGTGATGGAAGACGATGATGCTGCGGCAGAAGATGGCCTGCCCGACTACCAGCTCTTCGCGTCCATGCTAAACAAAAAGAATGTCTCGAGCAAGTCGATCCGTAAGGGCGAGAAGGACTTTGAATCGCACGGCACCAGATCGCAGGAGGACACGCTCGAAGCCAGCCGCCAGGCCCTGGAGAACGTCCTGGCCTACACCAGGACACACCGGCCGGATTCCTGGGTCAGGGGCTGGTATTTTCCTGACTGGTGGTCGGACAAGTCATCCGACGACGGACGCGACCCTTTTCTGAGGCATCGCGTCGTCGTCGTCGAGCACGAAAGGGGAGGTTGGATGAAGGACATCGGGCGGACCGCCACTGGCACCAACAGAGACGAGCCTGGCATCGGGAGGCTGTGGCTACTACCGGAAGAAGCTCTCTACCTCGTCGAGAGGGGAACGCTTGACCTCTGGTGGCCCGACTTGCCTCTATCCGAACTGCTCCCCAACGACAAGCAGGCGGCGGTCGAGGCCAGAGAGCGCTTCGTCATCGATAACTTCGATGTCGGCCTGCCGCTCACGCTCGAGGCTGCTTACGCGCTCCTGGTGGGTTACGACGACGAGCCGGGGAGAACGTCGTTACCCAAGTTCCAGGTCTACAGCCACCTCAAGAGAGCTGGATTCCGCATCCTGCGAGCGCCGTCGGCGCAAGCGCTTCCAGCCACCACAACGGACGTGTGTGCTCGGCCTACACCGCCTAGTCTCTGGCAATGGCTCGTCTCCCTTTTCGGCCGCAATGCAGATGCGAGACCGAAACTGAGGACTGTCGGCCCCCTCGTCACCCCGGGCTTGTACCGGACGTACACAGACATCTACCGCCAGCTGGAGCTCGTGCCCCGGCACCGTCCCAACGCCGCCATGCAAGAACAGCAGCAGCAGCAGCAGCAGCACGGTACGCCGCCTCAGGAGCCGTTCCGGGTTCACTTCCACGTTTGGAAATCGGGCGGACTTCCGTTCTCCAAGAAGAAGCCCCCGCCGCCGGACTTTCGCATTGCCGTCACCGACACGGCCGGTTCAGGGCTGCCGACGCTGAGCCAGCTGGACGCGCTGTTCGGGTCCGTCCCGCCGGACCGGCCAGGCGAGAATATGCAAGGGCCGGGACGGTTGTATCAGCGCATACGGCACGGATACAGGAACGTCATCGTCGCCGTTGTGGACTGGGGTCTCGTCAACTTTATGAGGTTCGGCGAGGCGGCTTTTGGGGAGGAGAAGCTGTTTGAGAGGTTTGACGGTAGGGGCCAGAATTCGAGGGGGGGCCGGAGGGGTGGTCGCGGCGGGGGCCGAGGTAGAGGCCGAGGACGAGGAGGAGGAGGAGGCAAGGCGGGCAGGGGGGGGGAGAGGGGGGGCTGGAAGTGTTACCAGTGGCACTGACGGGTAGACAGACAAGGTATGTAGTCGATTGAGCGAGAGAGAGACAGAGAGAGAATAGTGGCGATGCTATATCCGTATCATATCCACACTGAGTCCTGGTTACAATCCACCTGGTAGTTTGTTGATGACTAGTTTTACCTGCCAAGAGGGTCTTAAACAAGGTCAACCCCAGCGAGATAGCCTTTTTTCCTGAGAGTGAGGAAGAAATGGCGTCATCCGAGGCATACGTATGTATGTATGTACATACATACACATACTATGCATACACATAACATAAGGGGCGGGTTTACGACGGGGTTTACAAGGATGTTCCTTTGAAGAAAGACGCAATACGAGCTGTCTGTGAGAGGAATGTGTTACCGTCTTGGTTGAGAGACACGAGATATCTGCGCGGACGTGGGACAGAGCAGAAAAATCAAGAGAGGAAAGTAGTTGAAAAGGGGAAGCGAGGTTGTTCGGCCCAAGGGGGGGGGTGTGAATGTTATGGAGACTCAAGGCGGGCAGTGACGGAAATCTACGGGGTTATCGTCGAGCTTGGCTTTTCGTTCTTATTAGGATGTTGAGGAAAGGAGACTGAAGATGGCTTCCCCCTTTGCATCTGTTTTCTTCCCTTTCCTCTTCTGTTTCCTAATGAAAGATGGGTGGAAGCGGTGTCGGTATACGAGGATATATATGTGTGTACATGGATAGGTAGCCGAGAAAGTGATATGGCTTGAGGTGAGAACATGTTTGTATAGGAGTTGAAGATGAGTGCGTTGCTTGAGAGGGATGACAAGTCTGGGGGGATGCTTGTAGGTTGATATCGATCCGCGAGCCTAAGAAATGTGCATGCGCAAGTACAGGTAGCTTTCTTTTTCTACAAGTGTGTGATGGGAGGGGAGTCTGAAGACGGAAGGGATTCGCGGCATGTGTTGTTTTTGTTGTTGAAGAAAAGAAAGGATGCTGAGTGTTTGTTTGCACAATGAAAGGAGGGAGGGAACAAATGATGATCGTCAGCTGACCGTTGCGGTTACGCTCTTGTGCAATCTGACACGTCTTCGTAAAGCCTGTATGTAGATGAATATATGTATAATATAGTATAGTATAATATTACAATTTATGAGAGACGGTCAAGAGAAAGAGACAAGTGAATAAAATAGATGTATTCATACATAGTAATGATAGTATGTAGAGATACGGAAAGGAAAGATTCACTTGAGTTGTTGCTGGTGGTGTAAAGAGAAAAGGGGGGCGTTTGTTATCGGTTGCGGTAGGTAACAGACTGCAACGTACAACGTACTATCAATCTGTTGGCTGCTGGCCCTGTCAAGTTGGACAGAGTGTCCGAAACGCGGGTGGCGTTTAGTGAGACGGAAGTCGAGCGTTGAAGATGACGTCCACGATTCTGCATACATACATAGATATATACATACATACGTACGTACGGATACAGGCGGCATATCAACCCTGGTAGGTAGGTACCCAACTCTTCTTTATGCATCTCGAGTTGCAAACGAACCTTTTTTCCCCCCTTCTCTCGAAGGATTCTAAGGGCAACAACAGAACAACCATAGAAGGGAGAAAGGGGGCCGATGGGAGAGAGACACAGAGACAGGGGGGGGGGGTGGCGCTGGGGGCCACACAAGGCAACAACAATCAAGCGGCCCAACTAAACTCATCATGTTGGTGGTTATTGGACCACAGTGGCGGCGCCGCGGGTTGGTCAATCACTAATCGCCACCCGGTGAAAAGGGGTGGGACCATGGAGAAAGGAGAAAATTGATTGGGTGACGTCGGTTTAGGGGGGGGGGGGGGGGGGCGAACGGGTTGTGCTTTGGGGGGGGGAGGTAGAGGGTTTTGGTTTGAATCTTGATTCGTGGTGTTGTACGGATATACGTGTAGTGAACTGAGGCGTTGTTGCTGTGTTGTTCGTCAACGTTTTTCTTCTTTCTTTCTTTCTCGTTTTGAACTTTGAGTTGCTATGTTTTGTAGGTCGA
>LKCN02000010.1:85212-96314 GCA_001633055.2 Ophiocordyceps polyrhachis-furcata BCC 54312
CCTCTCTTTCTCACTCTCTCTCTCACTCTCTCTCTCTCACTTACTCTCTCACTCACACACACACACTCTCTCTCCTGTTCTCTCACTCCCTCTCTCTCTCTCTCTCGGTTTGCTAAACCAAACCCTAACCCATCGTTTTTTTTTTAAGAAAACAAAACTTCCCGCAGCTCATGTCGAGTTGCACAGGCATCATCATGGAGGAGCCGAAACTTGTGGACGTGGCTATGAAGACGACGATGACGACGACGACATCGAAAACGACAGCTGAGAAGCCAGAACAACAAGAACAACAACCCGATGATCAACAGTCGTCGCCAACATCACCCAAACTGCTCACCGTTTTGGATCCGCCGCCTACGCGCGATGCAGATGCAGACGAGGAACAAGACAAACCTCCAGCCGCCCAGCAGCCTCAAGCTCCTACGCCACCTGCCGAGCTGGAGTTGAGTCGCGAGGCAAAGAAGGAATCGCCGCCTGCTGCTCGACTATCGCCACCGTGAGTCCCTTTTTTTTCATCATCAAAATCTTGTCTTGCTTTTTCTTTTGCCAGTCGTCGTTTACCCCCCCCCCCCCCCCACAACTCCCAAGTATGTACATGCCTCTCGCCATGACTCGCTCGCTTCTCAACCCTTTCTTTCTTTCATCGCCCGTCTTCAGCGAGACTTCCACGATGAGAGAAGAGCTTGCTTCCCCTTCATCCATTCCCCTGTCGGCACTTAGGGCCGTCCCTCCGTCGGTAACCGGCCCGTCCAGGAGGCAGAAGGCGCGTTTTCATTGTCATCGTCAGCAACGCCCTGCTTGTTAGATTCTCAGTTTCTACTGGGGTTTCAACGACTTGCTCTTTCTACATCTCTCGTTGCCCTGCCCTCGTTTTGCAAACTGCCTTCTTCCATACCTATACATACATGTATGTATGTATCTACACATCATCTACCCTGGTTTCCTCTTGGGCATACATACACACACACACACACCTCATCCATTCATACATACATACGCTCACCCCCCTCCCCCCTTCAAACCCACACACACTCTCAACTCGCGTGGGGATCCTCCTCTTCTCGGCGCTCTTGAGCAAACACCTTTCGTTCCACTTGTTCGTCTTGTCGCGGCCCACTGCACTTCACCACCTTGTATGTACATACATACATACATGCATACCTGCACGAGAGCTTCATCTCACAACCTACCCACGTCACTCTTCTTTCTATCCATCATGTTTTTTCTCTTTCCTTTCCTGCCAGCCAGCCATGCCACACTGCTTTCTTCTCATCGAGTTCTACGCTCACATTTCCTTCAGACCATTCACTGGTCCAGACCACGACGACGCCGAGGTCGAGAGCGAACTAAGCGAGCCCGGAAGTAATGTGGCTTCGCCCCCGGCTGAGTCTATGATGGAACTCGAGGACGAAATTGTCGTCGGCGACCGCCCCAACGAGCGAACCAAAACATCTCCCCCTCGCGGAAACCCCTCTGCTGAACCCGACCAAGAGATGCAAGACGTTCGTGACGAGCTGTCCGTCAGCTCTCACTACCCGAAACGGAAGCGAACTTCCCTCTACAGCGATCTGAGCGAGACCAAGATCGAGATTTCTCAGGCTCAGCCCGCCAACGACTCGAGGTTGCCCGCGCTTGCCCGCGACCTGAAATCAAAGTCTACCCGCCAGAGCCTGGCCGCCGCCAACGTAAAGGGTGTTCTGCTCGGTCACTGGCGGGACTCGGCCGTGACGGACGAGAGCATGAAGCACGCCGTCTACGGCTTCATTGACAGCCGCGATCGTCTGCGCACCCGCATCCAACCTCAGACCAAGGGTGGCAAGTCTCTGGTCCAAGACCACCCACTCCCCCCGGGGGCCGGCGCTACCTGGGTCACTTTCGACCGCGTCGTCCTCTCCCCTCACCTCGCCAATCTGGATCAGTTGCAGATCAAGGAGTATACACGTATCCGACTGACTGCCGCCTCCGACGAGACGGACCAGGAGCGCAAGGCTGCCGAGGCCGAAGCCGCCAAGGAGGCTGTCAGCCGTGTCAAAGACGTAAACGCAGGTTCCGAAACCCCAGACGCCACCAGCCGTCCCGACGCCAAGCGACGCAAGGTCAGCGGCGGCTACGCTGCGGGTACCGCCACCCCAAGCGATTCTTCCGTCGTCGATGCCGTCCGCTCGCAGACGCCCCCGCATCCCATCGCCTCCAACCAAACCCGCTTCTCCATCGACCCCCTTCCAGGCACGCGCCCTACCCGTATCCTCCTGGGCTTCTGGCGGCCGTCGAGCGAAGTAGACCCCAAAGACCGCCACGCCGTCTACGGAATACTGGGCCAGAACGACATGTTCCGCGTCAAGGTGGTTCGCGAGACGAGAGACGGCCGATTTGTCGACGGCAACTTCCCCTCCGGAGCCGGAGCACTGTGGATTCCTTATGAAGAGGTCGAATTCGACCAGCATCTCGCCCGTCTCAGCCGTCAAGAGATTAAGGAATTCTGTCGCATACGCCAGTTTCAGATAGATCACGGTGAGACGGAAGCCGATCGCGCCGACAACGAGACCAAGGCCGTCCAGGAAGCCCAGACGCGCGCCGCTGTCCTACTCAAGCAGCCCAGCGCTTCCGCCGCCGCCGCCGCCGCCGCCGCCGCCGTCGCAACAGCAGCAGCAGCAGCCGCGGCGCTAACCGCCACGGCGTCCAACCCGGCGGCCTCATCCGACGACATGCCCGACCGGCCCAGTGTCAAGCCGGCCCACGAGCTGCGCCAATCTCGCCGTATCGAGCCACGCCCAGACAGCGGTCGCAACCTGCGCCAGACGCCCAACGAGGGCGGCACGCGCTCGACCCAGCGCCTCCAGGGCAGCGACGCTGTGGAGCGCACCAGCGCCCTGGCCCGCCGCGAGATCTCCCGAGTCGAGGCCATACAGGGCCGCGTCGATCGCCTGGCCCTCAGCCGAGAGCGCGCCGTGGCGGCGGCCACCGACGCCGCCAGCGCCGCGGCCGCAGCCGCAGCCGCCGAGTCGCCGGCTGCCAACGGCCGGACGACGCTCTTCCACGAGTCGGAGGACATGCAGCGACTTAACAAGGTCTGGGCTCGGCAGGAGTCGCTACGCATGAAGGCCGGGGCCGAGGATGTCAAAATATACGACGGCGTCAAGTACGAGCGCAAGTCAACCGGGCCTTTTATGGGCAAGCTCGTTTCGCAAGGGGCTATTATCAACATCGAAGGCGAGGACTATGTCGAGTACCGAGTGTTGACGAAGCCGTCCTTTTTCTGAATGGAAAGGACGCTGGGAAGAGTCATCAACCTCGTCGCTTTTCCTCTTCTCTTTCTTTTCTTTTATTTATTCCCCAACCCTGTCCAGCGCTGTCTGCGCATGTTTTTCCCCCCTCACTCTTCTCTCTCCTCTGCAGAGGGGTGTTTCCGCGTGAAGCTGCCTCCGTTCACGCACACACATACATACATGCCTACATCGCACCATCTACCTACCCTTCCCCACGTTTAGACCATGCCTAAGCCGAGCAGCACTGGAACAGCCCGGCCAAAAAAAAAATCCAACAGATCAAACCTCTATTACTGACCGACAGTTGATGTTTTGCCCTTTTTTCCCCTCCTCATACACCGGGGCCAGATGGAGGGCGGGGGGGGGGAAGGGGGCAGATTATTTCTCCTGAGCAATGGATGCTCTTTTGCAGAGAGCATTGGCGCTATGTTGGTTTTTTTTCGGTCGGGCATCTGCGGAGACAGTAGGTGTGGATGGATAGAGAGAACGGGCTGATCTGTTGGAGGAAGACAAATTGCGCGTTGTTTTCTTTCACGTGAGGATTTGGTTTTCATGGAGGGCAGGGGGAGGGGGAGAATAGAAGCACGAGTTGGGTGGGAAAGGAAGACGAGAAGCGGTAGAGAAAAAATGGCACTGGAGAATGGAGTTTAGATACAATGGTAGTCTCTTTATACCCCGTTTCCATATCATATATCGACAGGAGACTTGTTCTCTTTACCCATCCATCCATCTCTTCATTGTCCCTGCTCGGTGCGCATGTCCGTCAGGCCCAGCTCTTCGTCTTCCTCGGCTGATCGATGATACGACTCCCGCCGGAGGAGGCCGTCTTCCGAAGCCGGGTCGGCTAGTGGCTGGATGAAGCTCGCGGCGAGGGGGTCGGATAGGACGAGGGTGAAGGGCGAGGACCCGGCGATGGCGTCGTCGAGACGGTCGAAGAAGGAGGACCAGTTCGACTTGTCCTCCCGCGAGAGGGAGTCGTCTCCCAGCATGTGGCCGTGGAGGTCGGCGCGCACCTGCGTCAGCAGGCCCTCCACCGTCGTGAAGCGGCCGCCCAGCGTGCCGGGGTTGACGTGCAGGTTGAGCTCGGGGCAGTCGAGGGCGCAGGATTCGCTCTTGAGGATGTCGCGCGCCAGGTCGGTTGGGCGTCTGACGGTGAGGGTGAGCCGTTGGCCTTGCGGGGGGATCTCGCCCCCTGTCTTCACTTCGTTGGAGCGGTAGCCGCATGCGTCGCAGGCGGTGGACATGAGGATCACTTGTTTGAAGTGGGGGATGTCTACCATCTTCATCTGTGTCGTGCAGGGGTGGGTGCAGCCTGGGCAGGAGGCGGGGAAGCTGTAGACTTCGTCCGGATGCGTCGCTTCTTCTTCTTCTTCTTCGCCTTCGGCCGTCGTCGTCGTCGCTGCGTCGGCGCCGTCTCCGAGGCCGAGCGAGGCGTTCTGCTCTGCCGATCGGCTATATTCGCGTTTCTGCCATTTGCCTGCGCCGTCTTTGACGTCCGGCGAGATGAAGGAGTTGCCGGCGGGGTCGTCGACGTAGAGCCGGAAGGGAAACCCGTCTCCGGACAGCATGGCGCGGGCCTTGGTTACGATGTCGGCGATCTTGTCGTGGACTTCCGGGGCCTGCTCTTTGCGCGCCTCTTGTCCCATTTCCAGGTCGTCCACCGCCGTCGACAAGAGGCCCTCGACGTTGGTCAGCTGGCCGCGGCCGGCGGGGATCTCGAGGTCCAGCTCGATGAACTTGACCGTCGCCGTGTCGGACTTGACGACTTGTCGGCTGAGGTCTCCGACGGAGGTGAGGCGAAGCTCGTAGTGTACACCTTTCGGTTGAACGGCGCCGGCGGCTTGGATTTCGTTGTTCTGGGCGTGACAGTGTCCGCATGAGAAGGACATGATGACGACTTGGCGGAAGTACGGGATCGCCGTCAGGAGAAGCTTGGTGACGCCCTGTTTTCCGAAGCAAAAGAGGAATTAGAGCGGAATCAAGCGTATGAAGACTTGGGGGTCCAAGAGATGCCTGCCATCTGACCTACATTTTTTCCACAGTTCATGCACAGCGATTCGATCTCCTCGACGGGCTTGTCGTCGTCGTCGGTTATCGTCGGCGCGAGGCCGTCGACTTGTGCGCCGATGGGTTCGAAAAACCGATTCCCATCGCCGGCTTGATTGTCGGAAGCCATGCCCGCTTCGCTATTTTGCCTTGCAATCGAAGTCGGAGGTTGCGTGCGGGAAGGCGGGCGGGCGGATTTTTCTTTGGAGGGAGCCACGATATTATGTCATAGGCTGGAATTGTTGGAGGGGGCCCTAAGCACCTCCGGTCGATGAGAGCGTTGAGAGGACACCACAACAAGTGATGAGTAGAGTATTTTTTTTCCGGCGCAGTGCATTGCCCTGTAGCGCGGTAAAAAGAAGTCTTTTTTTTTATCTTTTCATAAAGTCGGTCAACGTCAGTGAGCTCCTGGCGGCCGGCTGCTGGCGAGAGAGCAGAGCCTGCAGGCCGGCCTTGCGATCCTTGGCGCGCCGCTTGCTGCTGGCGTTTGCCGACTTCTTGGGCGTCTCGCAGGGCTCTTTCGTCTTGGTCTTGGCTTTCGTTCTCGCAGTCTTCGTCGAAGGCCCCGGGCCGTCGAGAGGGGTTCTTGTAGGCCTTTCGCAGCGACCGCAGGTGATGATTTGAAACCGCCTTTGGGCTGCTGAAGGCTTCGCGCTCCTTTTGCGGGCTCGAATGGTCTCTAGCTTCACCCTTGTCCCTCCTCTTCCGGGGACCATGATGTGTCCGCAGCCGGAGCAGACGTGTTGTCGCTGTAGCTGAGGCTGGGGCACGCCGGCCTGCGACATCAAGTCTGAGCGATACCTCATGAGGTGAGCCGATGTTTCCGGCGCAGAGCTGCGCAGGAGATGCGCTGCATCGGTGAGATAGTCGACTTTTGCCGCCAGCTGGTCCGAGTTCATGGCGGAGTAATATCGAGTCTGGGGAGAAATGAGTTCGCAGCTCGGGAATAGTATGTATGTATGTAGGTGGGTAAGCCACGCACACCTACGTAGTATGTGAAGCCTACATACATACATACATATGTTCATACATATGTATGTACGTCCCCGTGGGCCGTACTACGTCTTGGATTCTACCTACCCTACACTGTGGGATCCCGTGTCACGGTGTCACACACTCCTCCCATCATCAACTCAGCGTCAAGCTCTACGAATCTCCCACATCACGTCCTTAATGCCCACCTCTTCTCCGGCCTTCTCGTCATAATCAAACCACTCTCCTTCGACAATCTCGATGCCTGTAAACTTGGTGCCGGAGTCAATGCCCTCTGCCAGCCATTCTCCCTGCGGAGACCATCAGCTGCGCCGCCTAGCCACCGGGGGGGGCGAGAGTATGCATGTACACACCTCGGACATGAACTCGGTGAATTCCAGGCCCCGGCAATCAAACTCTAGAATCCTCCGCGCCGTGGGCGGTTCCGCCTGCTCGTACGGCACGGGAGCGCTCTTGATGGACGCCGACGACTCTCGCTGGTGCCGCCGCCGAATACAGTCAACACGCCGAGGCTTGCGTACCGCGCAACTTGCAAATCCGCACCTTGCAATTCTTGCACTTCCACACAAAGTTGGCCTCGCCCCGGCTACCGCTCATCTCGTTGGCCTCCTGGCGGGCAAGCTTCAGCGGCACCGTCAACTAAACGACACTGAGCAGACGTACAAAGCGGTTCACGCCCACAAAGTTGCCGTGCGTCTCCCGGCATGAGGTGCATTGGACCTTGAACATGTACCAGAAGGGGTTTTCCTTGGTGTCATTTGGCCGCAATTTGGTCACTCTGGTCCGAGTCAGTCGTGCCGCCAACGGGCTCATCAGAGCCTTCCAGGTTTCTTCCTTTACCCCGCGAGCTCCGCTTTGAGTTCGAGCGCGAACATGTTGGACGATGTGTCGCTGACATCGGCATGTATGTAGAGTTGTAGACGCATCGAGGCTCAAAGGACAAAGAATGAGGTAATCGTCGAACACGTCGTCCCGCTGGCACAATCACGTGACTTTGTGCCTTAATCTGCAACCCTTCCCCGGCTAAGTAATATGTATGTACATACATACATACATATGTATGTATGTACTTACTCGGCCGAGCGTCGGCACTGAAGAAAACGCATCATCGCCGGCGGAAGCTGGCAGGCTCTCGCCACGGGGCAGACAAGCCGCGGCAATGCTGTCTCTGTGGCTCGGATTCACACTACTGCGCCCTTGCGGCTGCCGAGCCTGCAATTCAGCTTTGCGCGGCGGCAGCAGGCGGGTAACGACGGCAGCTCGGAGGCGCAAACCATCGCTCGCCGAGATCTTGACGGCCTGCTACAGCACCGTCATACTATCTGCCACCTGCGCAGACGCCTTCCGCAAGGATCGTCGTCGCATCGAGATCGACCAGAAGCTGGACGCCGCCCGGAAAGCACTTGTCGACTTGCAAAACTCAGATGCCACCCGAAAGCTTGACGCCAGGCCCTACGACACCCCAACGCCAGACATGACGAGGCGACAGATGATAGCTGTATGGGGTGCTTTGAAAAATATATACAATGATCGGTCTTTCATGGAAGACGCGTATATTTCCCGTCCCGTCGGCGGTTGGGACCTCGTGAAGCATTTGAAGATCCGTCTGTACAATTGCCCGGACCGACGAGAACTCTCGAATCGTCGAAAAACTGACTACGACGGCCTTGAGCGAGCCGCCGTCGCCGAGCAGCAAGACCCCACGATCAGACTCCGGGAGGCGCGGGATGAAACGCATCTGTTCTACGAGGTGGCAGCCGTGGAGCGTCTCGTATGCAGGTTCGTATGCCGGGCCAAGCGACAGGAAATAGCATCAAGATCAACGCCGTGGCTCAGAGATGCGATTGAACGCATGTTGAACAAGGGTGGCGTCGAGTACGCATTCCCCGAGGTCGACCGTGCTCGCTGGAGGCGGAACGTAGAGATCCTGACCCAGCACCTCCGGCAATGCATCGCCTCAAGCGGAGAGTCGCTGAGGCAGAAGATTGGCAAGGTTTGCTATAATCTTCTTGTTTCCGCATATGCGCCGGACATATTCGTCTATAACACGCTCATCGTCGCCTTCAGCCGGGCGTACCTCAACACCTTTGCCGACATCGTGATATGGTCTTTCTTCCACGAACGCTGCATGCGACCAACCGCTCTCACATATGTTCTCGTCCTCAACCACTACAGTGTCCGATCGGACTACGGCAATTTCCTCAAGGTCATCGGCCGCATAGCAGGCTGCGACGGCGAGGTCGGCGGAAAGATAGCTCGGCGACATATTGAGGAGTGTGAAAGGGGCGGAAAGCTCGGCAAATGGGCCAGAGACGACGGCATACGAACGCAGATCGGAGAGTGGGTTTTCCAACACGTCCCGTTGACTCGAAATCTCATGAATGAGATTGTCCGCGGCTTGGTCCGTTTCAAGCTGTTCCAGCAGGCAGTCTATCTCTACTTTGCCTGCATGGCATGTAAATTCTTCTTCAGCCCGGCCATGGTCAGAAATCTCCTGGACGAATGCGTCAACGCCCTGGATCGGAGAGCGGCCGTGGAGTTGATTCGCGGACTGATCAATCACAGTCGGGAGTGGAAAGCAGCCATGATGACGGGAGACGTCGAAACAGATTGGTATCTGATCAACCGCATCTACACCTTGCTCGAAATCTGCGGCCTGCGGTGCGGCCCGGAGCAAGTATCCGAGCAATACTTGGACGCCCTGGGCATCTCGCCGGCAAGCCTTGCAGGCCTGCTGGCGGACCTGGACCTGCATCAGCATTGGCTGCGGAAGCCGTGCTTCCCCTTGAGCGTAGAAGGCGAGCCGAGCGTTGTCCGGTCGCAAAGCAGGCTGCTGCAGATACAGAGTCTCCGTCGAGAGGTTGATGTTGTGAGAGGGACGACAAGATCGCTCGAGAGCACGCTCCTATACCCCTGTTTCCCCTTGGAGTTCCGACTGCTCATGGTCCAGTTCATCGGAGAGCAGGCGCTTGAGTATAGCTCGCGGCTGATGGACGAGACTGGAGAATTGCTGAATAGCATTGTTGGCTTTGGGCCTTGGCTGGTTCCGCTCCTGTGGGACCGCCGTATGTGCGCGAGAGAGCTGTTCGTCAAAAGGCAACGCCTCGAACAAGACTATCTCGCTCGGGTCATGAGCACCGAGTCGGAGGCAGAGCTGGAGGATCTGATGAGGGAGCGGCACAACAGCAGGGAAGCCGAGGTGCTGGTGGCGGAACTGAGGATGAGTGCAACCATCGCCCAATCGAGGCGTCAACCTGAGGCGCCGCCAGGCATCAGGGCTACGGAATCGGACCCGACCCGAGACAGGATACTCAAGCTGCTTTTAACGGAAAAGAAATGATGAAGGGCATACATTCATTATACGGGCAACGAGGTTTCGTCGAACAAGGGCATAAATAACGGCTCAGGCGACGGCACAAGACAGGACGTTACTGCCACCAGGCAAGGGCATGACGCTTTATACTTTGGAAAGGAAGCTTTCTTGAGTCAATGCCGCCAGGTTGGTGAGGTGCGAAAGCGCCGTAACGCACCCGAGGACTAGCAGAGATGCTTCGGTCAAGATGACAAAGGGTCAGTTGCTGTCAAGAGGCGCACGGAGAACAAGCACGCCGTTGTGGCTCAAGATTCGGAGACAACGGCGGAGGAGCATGCAAGTATCACGACTTTAATGGGCGAAGATGCAGAGATACGAGATGGAGGTTAGCTTCAAGGCCCCTGAGGGGGACGGGCCTCAAAGGTTCCAACTTTCCACAGCCGTTGCACAAATCGAGGCGCGAACGCCACAGAGTCGCATCTAGAAGCGCAACGTGAGCCAAGACTGCCAGGCAGGCCCAGGCGGTCATTCCCTGGAGTCGAGAGCGTTGGAGCAGAAGGGAAGGTTTAGGATGCAAGTGGTTCCAACTTCCAAGTACATATATACCATATGCTGTACAGACCTACATACATACCTACCTACATACATACATATGTATGTATTTATAGGTATACTATGTTTAAAGCATATTATATAGACGATAGAGTTGTCTTTGGCAGGGCAGAGGAGGAGGGAGAAGAGAAGGGGGGGGGGGGGGGAGAAGCTGGGGCCGGACACCGCGGGAATGGAGACGCGTGGGAGAGGCTGAGTCATTTTTCAGTCACACGCGCATCCGCGTCCAACCATGTTTCACTAATGTGAGTACGAATAAGGGGATATCGATGTACGGATAGGGATATAAACCTATGGCTTGTACGGAGGAGTTGAGAGTTTTATATATGTATGATTGTATGTACAAACATGCACATACATACAATATACATACATATATGTATTGGGCCGATTGTCATGACGCATAACCTTACAAACATCTGTCCTCCTAACTAGTAGGTACTAGATATATATGTATGTGCTATCATGCTATGCAATGTGCATCCTACATACATACATACATATGTATGTATGTATGTAGGTATGTACATACATCTATGTATGTGCATTAATAAAAAAGCTCTTTCTCTCTCTCCCCTCCCTCCTCCCCCCTTTTTCTCTTCCCACAATCCAACCTAACAGGCAAGGGCAGTCCCCACATAGCTGCTTCCACCCACATCACATCGGCATGCTTTTCTGATCTACTGGCAACTTACAAGTTGATCACAAAGCACATGTAAGGAGTAACTCGGATGAACAGCTAGGGCAACTCAGAGGTGGTAGGTAGGTAGAGGTAGGTCGTATGTAACAGGCCGGAAGACACGGGACTTTCTGAAGGAAAGAAGGGCAGATCCGACGAACCAAGAGAAAGAAAGACAAGCTCGACTCCCCCC
>LKCN02000010.1:118266-150163 GCA_001633055.2 Ophiocordyceps polyrhachis-furcata BCC 54312
TCTCTCTTGTCTCCTCTTCTCTACCGTCTCACATCCGACTTTTTTGTCATCTCTTCCCAATTCACCCCCCTCCTTTCTCCCATCTTCACCCCCAATTACCACCTTTCTTCTTCTATATCCTCTTCTTCATATCCATCCTCTCTTCTCTCTCCCATCTCTTTATTCACACCCCGTCCCTCAACACCGTCGCTTCCATCCCTCCCTTCTCGTCTCGAAAAATTTCCATCCTACCCTCCTTTTTTCAAAGTCTGGACTCTTTTGTTTTTCATCCCGCGGCCGTCTCCCACTAGAGAAAGATTCCTTTTACTCTCTCTCTCTCTCTCTCTCTCTCTCTCTCTCTCTGTCTCTCTCTCTCTCTCTTCACACTCACTCTCTACACCCCATATATACATACATATGTACATACATACATTCATACATTCATACATCAACCAGCTAAGCCAGCCCGTCGCTTCGTTACTTGCAATTTTTGTTTTTTATCGCGCCACCCCCCCCCCCCCTTATTACCCCCCCCCCCCCCCCCTTTACCCCCCTCTCTCTCCCTCACTCTGTTGCCAAGATGATACCTATGTTTCCCCCTACCACCGGTGAGAGTTGAAAGTCTTCTCTCTCTCCCTCCCTCTCTATCCCGTCTACCCACACTCCTCCCCTCCCCCCGCCGGCAGGCCGTCGTAATAGTAGAGAACGGCCTCGTCCTCACTACAACCTTCCTTCCCTACCTTCGCGTTATGCTCTCCTCCGCCTCGACAGCTTCGGCCCGGCCGCTTCATCTTCTAAAATGACGCCGCTGCTTCCCGTACCGTCTGTATAACAAAAACCGCCCTGCCTTGCCCGTTAACCCCTTCGTGGCTCCATCCGCTTGCTGGTCGTGTGTCTCACTCACACACGTTCTCTCTGTTTCTATTTTCCAGAGAGAGAGAGAGAGAGAGAGAGAGTCTCTCTCTCAAAAAAAAGAAAGATCGCCCTACCCGTCACCCCAGGCAGCATCTAGCCACTTTCTGTAGCAGATCCCGGCCGGACAGCGCTCGGGCGTTTCCACCACTGCCGCATCCAACCCAGCTCAACCTCCGGCAGGGTCTTGGGGAACACACACACCCACCCACAACAGAAGAGCCTTTACCGAAAATAACAAGAAATCTCGACTGTGTGCCATTTGACACCCAGTACTCCTCTTTGCCCCTGGCCAGACCCACCCTCTGCCACCCTTGCTCTCGGGCCCCGATCATATAACTCTGATTTGCCTCGCGAAACCTCTCCCATACAAGCTCCTCTCGCCTCTTATTTCTCTTCTCCACGAACCTCTTCTCCTTATCCTCGCCGTACATACAAACTTACTTACTTACATAACCTAAACAAACATCACCCCTCTCCACAAACCCCCCCCCCTCCCTCCTCTCTTCTTCCTCTCTCCCCCCCCCCCCATCCTCTCTTTACTACTACTACTCTACCTCTTTCGTCGTCTCGACCTCTCTCCCATCCCTCGTCACTCTCTCTCTACCTTTCTCATCTCACTAAGAAGCCTGCGTTTTTTTTTTTCTAAACAAGAAAGAGTCCCCTATATAACCCCCCCCCCCCCTCCCCCCCCCATCCTATCCTCCCTTGTCCTCTCCGTCAACTCTCGTGGGCTCGTTGTCTGTCTCAGACATTGGAACCTCCTTGGGCCTGGTCCAACCGGCTGTCTCTTCTCTATATACGGACCACGACGAGCAAAAAAAAGAAACGGCGGAGCTCTCTCATGTCTTGTTCGACCTGGAACCCCTTCGTCTAGCGGCGTCCCCTATAATAAACAACAGCACATCCTCTTCCCGATTATCGATACAGGCCTGTTCCATGACTACCTGCTAGTCCTCTCGACAATACACCAACACCCCCCTTTCCCCTGGCCGTCTGCGTCTCTCCCTTCCATCCCCTCAACAGTCCAACTTCCTCCTCAATCCCTACAACGGACTTCAAGCCCCGATCCTTCCGCCATGGAGCTCCTTGAGCTTGTCGAGTACGAGCCTGCGACTCGCCCGTTTCAGTGTGATTGGGATGCCTGCAACAAGGTAAAAAGAAAGCCCTTCTTTTGATTGATACTCGGCCGGCTTCTAACTGCTCCTTTCAGAGCTTCAACCGCAAATCAGATCTCCAAAGACACTACAGGATACACACCAACGAGAGACCTTACACATGTGCTACCCCAGGCTGCGGCAAGAGCTTCATCCAACGCAGTGCCCTGACGGTACACATCCGGACCCATACAGGCGAGAAGCCTCACCAATGTCAGCACATGGGATGTGGGAAACGCTTCTCCGATGTACGTGTCCGGCCTAGCGTTTTCCAACCTCCGAATCTCACTGACTCGCTGCCTCCCTCTGCAGTCCTCTAGTCTCGCTCGACACCGAAGAATCCATACCGGCAAAAGACCATACAAGTGTGCTCATGACGGCTGTCTCAAGAGGTTTGAATTACCTGCCCCTTTGTCTTCTTCTTCTTCTTCTTCTTCTTCTTTCTCTCGCTGACGGAAGTCGTATAGCTTCTGCCGCAAGACGACCATGGTCAAGCACCAGAGAAGATCGCACCAGCGCGGCCTCCTCTCCAACGACCTCCTGGATGACTGCAGCTCCGACTCGGACAGCGGCGAGTCACCGCCCACGCCGACGCAGTCGACCATGTCCTGGCCAGCCCCCGGCCACCTGGCGGCGCACCAGCAGCAGTCGATGCCCCAGGGACACGCCATGCACCGCGCCGTCTCCTTTCCCGACTTCCAGATGAGCGGCGGCTACCAGCAGCTTGGCCAACGACAAGCCGATGTGGCCGAGTTCCATCCACACACTGCTGCTGCTCCTCCTCCTCCCCCGCCCACCAGCCAAGGACAACAACAACAACAACAGCAACAACAACAACAACAACAACAACAACAACAACAACAACAACCACCACCTCATGCCCTGCAGCTCATGCAGCGCTCGCCCGGAATGCAGCAGCACTTCTATGTCATCGAGCAAACCAACCCCGGCATAGCCACCATGAACACTGCCGCTGTGCAACAGTCGTACCACGTCCCTCGCGACAGGGCCCCGATGGACATGCCCTACTCCGCCAGCCTGACCTCGATGAGCAGCAGTCCGGGAAGCTACTCCTCCGCCTCCGGCCAGAGTCCGACGATGCCCGAGGGCATGTACACCCACCAGGCTCCGCCGACGGGCTCCTACGCCCTGCCCGACACGCCGCCCGTCGACCACTCGCACCCGCTGGTGTCCTACCCGCAGCCCATCGGCCAGCCGCAGACGTCGCACCCGGACCCCGAGCCTTGGTACCAGTATCAGCCACCGGTCGAGGTGGCCACGATAGGCCAGCTTCCCCCCTTCGGATCCGGTGTGTACGACTTGTACGGGCCGAAAATCGAATTCGACGATCCGTCGATGCAGCTACCCAGCAGCCGGATCGAATCCATGTGAGGGCGAGACGATGACGCTCCGCTGTAATATATTCTTTTTCTTCTTTTTCTTCTTATTCTTCTTCTTCTTCTCTCCGTCTGTACAAAGCCATCTCGACAAACGTCCTTGCCCTCGTCCCAACCAACAATGTTTTATATTCTCTCTGGATTTGCCTCTTTTCTTTTTCTTGCCTTTGGACGGATGGATATACCACTTGGGTTTGATAGTACCAAGGTGTCACTTGTGGTGATTGGGGTCCTCTCACGGTTGCGATATGGGAGTCCTGCCAGGACAAGGAAGACTCTCGGCGTTGTCTTGCACGCTGTACGAAGAAGGGTATCTCTTTTTGCTTTTGTTATTATTTCCCTCCTCCAGCGCGGGAGGCTCTACGGAATCTTGTACTGTCCTATTATGACTCGGTTTTCTTTTTATATATACCGCCCAGTGGAGGGAAGAAAGGGGAGTTGACGGCCATCACTTCATATCACGACAGACGGGCGCGAGCCGATACTTAAAAGGAAGTCGAGGTTGAGGCCGGTTGAACAGGCGTTTTTTTCTTTTTGTCTGTCGGTTTATTTGTCCCCTTCTTCTCTCTGATGCTGCTGTCTGCGGATGTGAAGGGGGAAACATCAGTGAATAGGGAGGCGGAGTTGGGAAAGACAATGTGTTTACGGCCAGTTCTGTGACGGAACGTGTTGACGACGGGGTTTCCGGCATCTACTTGGCCCCCTCCCTCTTCTTGTTAGATTAGCAAGTGTATAAACAAGAGACACCAAAGCCGATAAAAGTCCGTTCGTGAACTCTGTCTCTATTGCCTACGCGGCAACTCCATACTGCGCCACCCCCCCTTCCCCCCCTTCTGACGTTGACGCTGTAACGCGAGCTCGCGCATCCCTCCGTTCAAAAGAACTCCACTCGAAGGAAGAAGAGCGAGTGAAGAGTTAACTAACGGCCAGGGAAAGATAAAATGAGAAAGCTTTGACGAGAGTTGCGCTACGGAACTGGTGGCGATTCCGGCTAATTCCTAATTGCCCCGGGAAGTACCGTCGAACCATCACGTGTCCCGTCCATCCCCCCTTTGGTTTGGCGGTTTCCCCCCTTTGGGGACGGCCGTTTCGTTACCGTTGCCGTCATCGCCGGCCGCTGTTTTAGGCGACGGACGAACGTTTGCTGCACGGCTCGAGCGGGAGGGTTGGATATGAACTACTCTGTACGTTGAAGCTCCGGCTGCCTGGCCCTCTTACTTAACCTTTTCTTGTATTCCGTTCCAGCCTTTGCCGAGAGAAGTCGAGTTTCGGTATTTACTGGCCTAGTGTCGTTGACGTCAGTCAGACTACGACTTTCTCGGGAGTTGAAGAAAAGAAACGACGTCTTTCGTGACGTATCTTTTTTTTTTTCCTTCTTCTTCTTCTTTCGTACAGACAAATGCTCCTTGTCACAGTCGATATAATGAAACATGACTGAAAGAAGGGTTGTTTGCTTTTTTTTCCGTCTCCGCAGCCGTTCGGCATCGTTCCCCCGATCTGGTCGTTCTGATGCTGGCTCGATGACATCGTCGTGAGTTGTCAGTGGCTCGCTGGGGACTGCTTCATTGTATGAGTGCACAGATCGATGTTCGTCGGAAATGAAAAAGGATCGTTGCTGTCCCGGATGAGGCGAGAGGTTGGGATCATAGCTGACGTCTCAAGTATTCAGAGTAGTGAACTGCTCTTTTGTTTACACTACGCACACCCCCCGTCTCTCTCTTCCTCTTCCTTGTCATGACCATCGATGATACCCCAGAAGTCATACATACATATGTACCTCTTGAAAAATCTCGACCCTGATTCCATCCTTTCCATCCCATCTCGCAAGCTTCTGCCACTGACTGAGTGACCTTAGCAGACGAGAGATTGCAATAACGCTAATTAGATTAGCATCGTGCTTTAAGCTTTTCACAGCCCTCTGGAGGTCCTTTTCATTCATACATAGTCTCTATTAACTGTCATAACGCCAAAGAAACAGTCGGTAATCAACATCGGCATTCACCTCTTAAACAACTTCTTAGGTCTTTGCTGAGTAATCAGCAACCTGCTGACGGCGGAGGCGGAATATCCCCATCCTCCGCTGACTCACTCACGAGAAGGCTCTGCCCGCGATGGCGATCGTCAAGGGACAAGGGGTCAAGGGTCGTCACCGCAACCCATCAATTTTTTTTCACCTCGTTGGAAGCGAGCGCGTCGGGATCATGGTAGCCGATACCGGAGACTCCTCGCCGAAATAACGTTACCTTCTCTCCAGTCGACCTCAGCCGTGGCTGAGGCGCGTCGGAGCCGTTTCTCTCTCCCAGAGGCGAACCCGTGTCCCTTGGGCTCAAGGCCAGCCTGCCCACAGCTTTTCCGCCGTCGGCGCTTGTCTGATGCCCCTTCTCGTGCCTCTTAGCGACGCTTGCATCAAAGATGGCTTGTTACAGAGCGGCACTGCCCGTGAGTGGGATATTGCGCTGCGCCGCCCCAACTCGCCAGCCCCAACACATGGCTAACTCGCGCATCAAGAACAAGGGCATTGAAGTACTCGACGCCTTCCCATTCCGCATGTCTGTTCACTCGCAGGCACGGAAACTTCCTTGGACCAAATTTTCCGGCTACGCAACGAGGGCATGGGCTCCCGCACTCTCCATAACGCGCATTCCCACGCAACGACGAGGCCCGATTCCGTTCATACTACGACCTGCTCTGTCCGGGACGGTCTTGTCCGCACGAGGGCTGTCTTCTTTTCTCCCCAATAGGCACGTCTCCTATCTTGGAGGTCCGCAGACTAGAGGCTTCGGAACGTCCAACGGCATATCTCGCAACCAGCTGTCTGCGGTCGAGGAAGCGGCAAACAGGAATCCCGGCAATGCAAACGCGCAAAACTCCTTCTACCAGCTTCTGCTGAGGGCCAACATGCCCGGAATTCTAATCGAACGCCACCAGTCCGGTCGCTTTGCCACAAACGCGGCAACCGAGGAGTCTTACAAGAAAGCACTGGCGGCCCTTAACGCTGTCAACTCCTCGAACGGCCTCAATGTGGGGGGAAACCACTTCGCGGCTGGCCCATCCGCATCGCCATCCGGCGGCACTCATCAGTGGACTGGCCAAGAACAGCAAGCTCAGTCTCCGCCTCTCCAGCCTGGCAACTTCCACAGTTACACACACAATTCTGCCGGAAGAAAAGGAGAGCCCCTCTACGTCGTCGTTCAAGAGTCTACTGCTTCCTACCTGTTCCGCTGGATCAAGTTCCTCACTCTATACGCTATTTTGCTCTACATCACGTTTGTCGGCGTCACTCTAGCCCTCGAGCTCATGAGCACGGTCCGGAAGCCTGCGAGCATCAGCAAAACCGACAACTCCGAGGTAAAAGCCGAGAGTCAGACAACCCGGCTCAGCGACGTCCATGGCTGCGACGAGGCCAAAGAGGAGCTCCAGGAAGTGATTGAGTTCTTGAAGAACCCCGGCAAGTTTACCGATCTGGGTGCCAAGCTTCCCAAGGGAGTCCTTCTCATTGGGCCCCCCGGGACCGGAAAGACGTTGCTGGCAAGGGCCGTGGCGGGCGAAGCCGGCGTGCCCTTCTTCTACATGTCGGGCAGCGAATTTGACGAAATCTACGTCGGCGTCGGCGCCAAGCGAGTTCGTGATCTCTTTGCCGCTGCCAAGGCCAAGGCCCCTGCCATTGTCTTCATCGATGAGCTCGACGCCATCGGCGGCAAACGGAACCCTCGAGATCAAGCCCATGCGAAGCAGACTCTCAACCAACTGCTGACGGAGCTCGACGGCTTCGACCAGAACACCAAGATCGTCATCATGGGTGCGACTAATCTGCCCAACCTCCTCGACAAGGCCTTGACGAGGCCTGGACGCTTCGACAGACACATCAACGTCGATTTGCCGGATTACCGCGGCCGCCTCGCCATACTGAACCACCACGCCAAGAAAATCAAGCTCAGTACCGACGTCGACCTCGAGTCTATAGCGGCCCGTTGCCCCGGACGCTCAGGCGCCGACCTCGAAAACATGCTCAACATCGCGGCGCTTCGAGCCTCGCGAGCGAGGGCCAACATGGTCTCCATGCAGGATGTCGACTGGGCTTTCGACAGGGTCCTGATGGGATCTGAGAGGAAGTCGATGGTGGTTTCGGAAAAGGAGAAGGAGATGACGGCCTACCACGAAGCTGGCCACGCCATCGTTCAACTCTTCGAGAGCGACAGCCCCAGCAGACTGTACAAGGTCACCATTCTTCCTAAAGGCTTGTCGTTGGGGCACACGGCCCACGTGCCGCAGGCAGACAAGTACTCGACTTCGGCAGCCGAATACATGTCGGAGATACGGGTACTTCTTGCCGGTAAGATGGCCGAAGAGATGCGCTTCGGAGACGACAAGGTCACGTCTGGCGTGTACAACGTAAGTTTTTTTTTTTTTTTTTTTTTTTTGGAACCAACTGCTCAAACTTGCGGAACCTGGAGGACTCAGGAGGCTGACGTGGGCAAACAAACACAGGACCTGCAAAGAGCCACAGACCTCAGCTTCATGATGATTACGAACCTCGGCATGTCCAACGACCTGGGCCCGGTCGAGTACGGGCGACGGTACGAGAACCTCAGCTCGGAAACCAGGGCGAAGATCGAGGTCGAGGTGCAAAAGACGCTCAAGAAGTCGTACGAGGACGTGAGAAGGCTCCTGACGGAGAGGCGCAAAGAGCTCGATCTGCTGGCCCGGGCGCTCGTGCAGTACGAGACGCTGGACAAGACAGAGGTCGAGCGGGTGATTCGGGGCGAGAAGTTGACGGAGAGGACGGCGGTGCCCAAGGGGCCTCTGGTAGTCCCCTTGCCGGACCAGACGCCGCAGCCGCCGGGGCTGAGCGGCGTGCCCCAGCCGGAGCCTCCCGCGACACCGGCGCCACCGGCACCGGACGCATCCCCCGACAGCTAAGGAGTAGTCTGGGCTTCTGGGCCTACGCTGGTGGGAGAACGAAAACCCAGCTCTGTCTCTTTTCGGGCCTCCATGCGCCACTTTCGGCGAGATGGATTCTACAGATGCCTGCATGTGGGATTGGAGTTGTGCCTGCAGAGCGGAGGAATCCAACCAGCCAAATGGGTGGGAAAAGAGACGCCGAGAGAAAGACGATAAAAGACTCGTGGGAGTGGGGGTAAGTCAGCCACTGGGTTCGTTCTACGGCTTTGGGATAGGACAAGAGAGGAGAGCAGGGCAGCGGTAGGATGGTCAGGTGTGTGTGTATGTACATATGTATATGCGCATGGAGCGTCTATTCATTCGGGATTGATCATAAACCGCCCAGACGTGTTCGAAATTTTCCCTTGAAAGTCTTTTGTCCCCCCCCCCCTTTAAACGCCATTCCGAGTACCAGACAAGGATCTCCTCTTCCATGACCCGGCTAGCTGTTCCAGCTCGCCTTCTTGCAGTCGACCGCTGCGGATAATCCCATCGGTCGTCCCGCGTGGGGCCGGTGCGGAGCTCGTCGGCGATGGTGGAGGAGGAGTGGGGCCGGCCGTTCGTTGGTGGGCATTGCGGGGATTGCGGGGATTGCGGGGCTTGCGGGGCGTTGGGGGCAGGGCCCGGCTCGGGGGCGGTCCGGGAGACTTTGTCAAGCCGGTCAGGAGCTTGTGGTATTGGCCGGTCGACCACTCGCTTGCAGGGTCTGAAGGCGTCCAAGACCTGGAGACGGGCGGCGGCGACGACGGCAGGGAAGTTGGGTGCGGCGATTCGGCCGGTGCCGAGGTGACGGTAGCTTCGGAAGAGCGTGCCGAGTCGGCGCAGGTGCGGTCCTGAACCGCTGCCGGTGTCGTGCTCGGGCCGCAGGCAGCCGGGAGCAGCTTGCGGTCCTGAAGGCGGCGGGGCGGCGTCAGTGGCAGCTGGCCGTCCGGGGTTGGCGTCGGGGTGGTGGTGGTGGTGGTGGTGGGACAGGGAGAGACAAGGGGCGTCGGGGAGTCGGCCTGGGCCTGGGCTCGGCCTTTGCCCTCCCGGTCTCTCCTTGCCTGACGGGCCCTCCTGCTGAAGCGGAGATGCCAGGTGACGAGGGCGAGCATGATGGCTACGGCGGCGGTGATTGTTAAGGCGACGGCGATGGCGACGGGGGTCGGGGTTCCGCTTGCGTTTGCTGCTTCGGCGGTGGTTTGGGGGGGGGGCTCTTGCGAGGAGGAGGCTTGTTGCCGATGGTGGTATGATTGCCATGGTGGTTTTTCTCTCCCCCCCGTCTCCTTCTCGAAGCTTTTTTCTTTGCTTTGATTTCACTTGAAGCTATGGGGTGGAGTGGGAGGAGGCTGATGTTGGGGGGACTGGATGGACGGGGAGAACGTCCCCTCTCTCTTTCTCGATATCCGTAGAGCGATGGGAGAAAGGGCCGAATATCGCATCTGACGATGACGAGATTGAAAACCCTGACGGAGATCAGATAGACTTTTTGGTTTCTTTTTTTTTTCTTGTTGGTTCAGCTGGAGCAGTAAGAATAGGATCGACAGGGGGGGGGGATACACATACACACACACCAACAACGGGCGAGTGACGAGAGATAGAGAAAGACGAGATCTTTGTTGAAAAGGATGGGAAAGAAAAGCAAGAAAAAAAAAGGAAGGATACGATTTAAGTAAGAGAAAGACGTCAACGGGAGAAGGAGGGGAAAGGAGGCAAAAAAAAAAAAAAAACTTGCACTTTGCTATCACAAGGATGTTGACGCCACGAAGGGGGCCATGTGCTGCGAAGACTCTTCTCAGGCTGTGTAACGAGCCGACGACAAAGGGGAGAAACGGGAAGTGATAAGGAAGGGGAAACGAGTACGGATAGGGGGAAGAAGAAAAAGCCATCGTTTCCATTGATTCATTTCTTTTATATCTGCATCTTCTTTAGCGAGAGTGGCGGGCGGGTCGGTGTGTCGATGGATGGAACCTCTCTCTTCCCCTTGGCGGCTACCGTACGTACGTATACATACAAGCATGCATGCGGCTCCCGAGGCTTGCGGCTTTATTTCCTAGATGTGCCGGAGCGGGATACGCGGTAACGGAAGGGTTTGGGCTGTTTTTGCTTTTTGGTCTTCTCTTCTTTTATGGATGGCACTTTTTTGGGGGGGGGGGGGGGAAGAGATGTGTGCCACCCCTGCTAGATGATCCGTACTTGATGTAACATGTAATATATATGTATGTATGGATATATTGGATATATGGATATCTGGATATATATATATATATATATATGTGCATGCGCCTTGTAATGTGAAAAAGATTGCAGACGTTTCTACTCGGGATATGCAGTTGACGTTGCTTTGCAGCCGTTTGTTCGCCGACCTGGCGTTTGTGGGAGGTTTTCCCCCTTCCCGAGGCTTTTCATATATACATACATGCCTACACAGCCATTACATAATGTATGTATGTACATGACGTCTTGGTGCGTACCTACCTATGTATGTACGTGCCTTGTGCAGCTGCTCTGCCCCTGAGAAACAAAAAGAGAGCTGAAAGCTGAGGGCGATGGCTTAGCTGTAGGTTAGTGAGTACCTAGGCTGCTGAGCTAAGAAAAGGAAGCGGTGGTGTGGCGAGGCTGAGCAGCTTCTCGTAAGCAAGCAGCTTACATACTCACCGGCTTCCTGGTTACCGTCGCTCTCCTCTCACAGTAACCTCGGCGTCCGGGCCGTACATACATACCTCGGACGGGGGGGGGGGGGTTGAGCTCACCTCGCTCACCCCCATTCTCGGATACCGACGACGACGACGACGACGACAACTCAAAAAAGCCATGGCCAACAAGTTATCGCCGCCCATCCGCAGCCACAGCCCCCCCGGCGCAGATGACAAAGTCGTCGCCGTCATAACGGGAGCCAACTCCCCAACCGGCATAGGCCGCGCCGCAGCCCGCCGCATGGCCGAGACGGGCCGCCTCCGGGCCTTGTACATCTGCGACCGCGACGGCGAGCACCTCGACGCCCAGGCCGAGGAGCTCGCGTCCTTGCCCGGATCCGGATCCGTTGACGTCCACGTCCGGCGCTTTGACGCTGCGGATGAGGATGGCGTGAGGGCTGTGGTTGGCGATGCCATGGGCCGGTATGGTAGGCTGGATGTCTTCGTTGCTAATGCGGGGGTTACGGGTCGGTATCGTGCCTTTACCGACGTTTCTTGCGATGAGTTTATGGCTGTTATGCGCGTGAATGCCTTGAGGTTTGTTTCCCTGCCTTCATTCTTCTTCTTTTTTTTTTTATTTTTGCCCACAACTCATCTCATCTCATCTCCAAGTGTCTTCCTCGCGGCCAAGCATGCCGCCCCGGCCATGCGCAAGACGTCGACGGAAAAGGCTCGTCCGGGAGGTAGCATCGTCGCCACCGCCTCGGTAGCCGGACTGCGCGCCAACGCCGGCCCCACCGCCTACTCGGCTTCCAAGGCCGCCGTCGTGTCGATGGCGCAGACGATGGCCTACCAGCTCGTCGGCTCCGGCGTGCGCATCAACGCCGTCTGTCCCGGTCTGATACAGACTGGCATGACGGCTCCGCTTTGGGACGCGGCCAGGGCGAGGGGCACGCAGGGGAAGATTGGACAGCTTAATCCCATGCTACGGGCTGGTCAGGCGGATGAGGTTGCTCGCGTCGTCGTCTTCCTTGCTGGTGAGGAGAGCAGCTATGTTAATGGCCAGGCTTGGGCTGTGGATGGTGGATTGAGTTCCAGTCATCCGTTTGTGCCATCCAAGCTGTCGTAAAAGTGTGAGGCGCCCCCTCCTCTTCTCTTCTCTTCTCCCCCTTCTCCCTTCCTTTCCCATATCACTTCCTCCTTCACTCTCTTCCTTTTGGATTCATGGGGAAGAAGAAGGAAGGGAGGGAGAAACGGTGGGCGGCGGCGATGCTGGTGAGACAATGTCGGAGCCGGAGGGCAGCCAGTCGCATCTTCTCTTTTCCTCATCTTTGATGTGCCAACAGTTTCTGATTGCGACAAGCTTAAGTCACACAAACTATGTATGTATACACATGGTGATGTCAGTTCGACTTACATACATGCCCAGGTATGTTACTGATCAGAAGAGTATGAACAACATGTGCAACGGACAGCTGAAGAATGTCGATAGACGACTTCATCTATCGAACGACGTGTGCCATCATCCCCGTGCTACTCTTCGCATACGTCAAACCCGGAGAGGATGGGAAAGCCAGAGAGAGAGAGAAAGAAGGCCAACGGCATGGGGTCCAAGACTAGTCTATCGCTACCTCCGTCCGCGAGCGTCACCAAAACACAAGGGCGAGCCTCTTCTGGGGAACCAATGTACCGCATGCACATTCCAGCCGGTCGTCGAACCCCTCTTACTTTTCAGCTTCTTTTCTTTCTCCAGGAATCAGAATCACGACTGAAGCTATAACAAACCCCCCCCCCCCCCCCCCCTACTCTTTCTTCGGTTCCTTTTAAAAGGAGGGAAAACGAGAAAGAAGGACAAGGAGAAGGAGAAGGAGGAGACGGAGACGGAGACGGAGAGAAAATGACGAGGCCATCCTTTCTCGCCGCCTTCTTAGTCTGGCCTTGTATGGGCACTCTCGCCCATCCCAAGTCGGCGGAGGAGACGAAGGCTGCTCTCGAGATTCGATCCATCGTCACGGTTCATTCGCGAAACGAGATTGAGAAATGCGCCAATTCTCCCGGGGCGACCGCTTTGAAGAACCGGGCTGTTTCTCGTCGGGCTGCTGTGGCTGACTCTCTTCGACGGGAGAGAGGTATCAAGACGTGTAAGCCTTCCTTTCCCTCCCCCCTCCCTCTCCCCCTTGGTCGTCTGATTGCAATTTTCTCATGCTCTCTTCCAAAAAAACCCCTCCCCCAACTCTCTTCTCTTCCCCTTTTCCTTTTCTCTCCAGCGCTCGTGAGAAGAGCGGATAAGAAAGCACTCGAGAAATGGTCGGCCGTCTCCCACGGCGTCTCGTTCCGTCAGGGGCTCGCCACGCCAAAGGAGGTTCTCTTCGCTTCCAACTTCACCAACACGCTCACCCCGGAGACCATCATCGGCCCTTACTTCGTGGAAGACGAGCGGATACGGCACGACATCAGGGAAGGCCAGCCTGGGATCCGCACCAAGCTCGACTTCCAGTTCATCGACATCCATACCTGCAAGCCCATCCCGCATCTCATCATCGACGTCTGGCATGCCAACGCCACGGGCGTCTACTCCGGCGTTACCGGTGCCGGGCAGGGAGGTCTGGCGACGACGTTTGGTAGGGGCGTTCAGGTGACGGATGGCGATGGCGTCGTCCAGTTCGATACCGTTTTCCCCGGCCATTACGTCGGCAGGGCCAGCCACTTCCACGTCATGTCCACCGACGGATCGGGCGGGACGGCTCGACACATCGGACAGACGTACATGGACGACGCCCTCGTCAAGGCCGTCAGGGCCCTTCCGCCTTACAGCAGCAACCGTCAGGCTTGGACGCCGAACGCAGAGGACGAATTCGCCGCCGACGAGGCCACGCCCGAGTACGACCCCTTTATGAAGTACGTTTACCTCGGCGAGTCGCTCGACGACGGGCTCCTCATGTGGACCACCATCGGCATAGATCCCAAGGCAGACTATTCTCGTCACCGTTCCGCCGCCGCGCGATGGCGTCCAGAGGGCGCCATCGACCTGACGGCCAAGCCGAGCGGGCCGGAGCACAAGGCCAAGTTTGTGTCGAACGAGGGAAAGCCGAACAAGGCTGGAAAGGAAGCCAGGCCAGATGAGAAGGCCAAGGCTGGGGAGAAGCCGAAAACGGAAGAGAAGACGGTCAAAGATGAGCAGAAGTCCAACAAGGAGGAGAAGCCCAAGACTGCAGAGACGGCCAAGAAGACGGAGGAGAAGCCCAAGACTGAAGAGACGGCCAAGAAGACGGAGGAGAAGCCCAAGGCCGGGGAGAAAGCGAAAGAGGAGGAGGAGGGGAAGAAGAAGCCGAAAGCAGAAGAGAAAGCCAAGAAGGAGGAGGAGAAGCCCAAGACTGAGGAAAAGACGGTCAAGCCTTGACCTTGGGTCGAGCAACTCTCTGTGAAGCTGGGCGATGATAAAAGGCGTGAGGATATATAGCCATTATAGTAGTAGCCATTGTTATAGCCATAGTCATCCATCATCACCGTCCATATGTAGCAGCTTTGTACAGCACACATTCATTAGATGCACATACCCGTAGGTATGTGGTGCTTACATGCTATTCATACATGCATATAAGAGTGTCGTAGAAGCCTTCCATCTCTTAAATATGCCTTCTCCCGCTGCCATGGCGTCGGGTATCCACGGGACAAGGTATGGATATATCTACAAATGTACATACATGGAAAGAAGAGAAGAATAGGTTGACCTGTGCGAATATCATGTGCTACTGACTATCCAAAGCAAGCAAGCAGTTGCAGGCTGACTCGTCGTCACTAGCCAAGCTAGTGTCGCCGTGACGTTTTCGACGCCCGAGCCCGAACGCCAAGAGCCATTTCAAGCTGATCTCTCCTGTCGTCCGGCCGGCCTCTTGCCTCCTCACCCAGTTGCGTCAAGAGGAAATTCACCCGTTGTTCTAAACCCGAGTTCCGCATGAGCAGAGAGCAACCAGAGAAAGGAGCTCAAGGTGGCTTACCAGTCAAGGCATCCAAATCCTGCAACGTCTTCGGAAAGTTGGGTACCAAGTTGCCGGTGACAACGCTGTACAAAGGCACCAACTTGACCTCGTCATGAATAACATGGCTGTTCTCTATTCGTGCCGTGAAGTTCTTGTTTCTGAAGAGAGGGCAAGTCAGCATTCTCTGCGGATACGCTGAGCAAAGTGTAGCCAGAAGTCGACTCACATGACTGTTGTCTTCCGATCAAGTTGATCTAATTTCCCGCCCATCGTGCGCACCTCAGTTCGCAAGACCTGCACCTCAGTTCGCAAGCCCTGCACCTCAGTTCGCAAGCCCTGCACCTCAGTTCGCAAGCCCTGCACCTCAGTTCGCAAACCCTGCACCTCAGTCCGTAAGCCCTCCACGTCAGTCCGTAAGCCCTCCACGCTCCTTTGAAGACCGTCCAGCACATCCGCGAGTCGACGGCCCTCGTTGACCGACGGCAGATTCTGACAGAGTGATACCTGCTTCGTCAAGGTCACCAGGCTGCTTACGGCCAGCGGAAAGTCAGGCTGCTCAAGAGAATTTTCCATGTTGTGTTTCGCGGGTAGAAGCTGATGTTTTTGTGGCGAAGTGAGGCCTGAAGAACGGGGCGAGACCCCTTTTTATGTCAGCTTTTTGTCAGGACAAAGGCAGCCAGGGGTACTGGGTAGGTACTTACCGGGCATGGTGGTGGTGGTGGTGGCGTCGTTGTTGTTGTTGTTGATGGCCGTATCCGTACGGACGTACCATAGGTAGGTAGGAGCATATGTACGTACGTGGGTGGTGGTAGGGGTTGCAGGCGCCTACTAATTTATTAGGTAACTAGCCCGGTTGCCACCTGGCAACACAAAGCAGGGAACGCGCTCGTCAGCCAACGGAGACCGAACGGAGACCGAACCACGGTTCTATTCCCAGTCGTGCATACATATGTATGTATGTACATACATATGTATATATGTGTATATGTACATACATATGAACGGTTCAGGGGGAGGGCACGAAAAAACCGGATCGGAAGCCACTCTCTAGATACTACCGCGGTATATGTTCATATGTACATACGCGGAGGTCCTAGTACAGTAGTAGTAGTACTAGACACTAGTAGGCACTTAACAAGAGGGACAGGGCGCCAAAAAAGGGGACAGCGACCCACTCACTACAAGCGCCACGTATTTTTTTCGTATAGCATCGTCACCTAAATAATACACCACCTTCGTCGCGATCGACTCGTTCGTTGTCTATAGAAGAAACTAGTTAATTTAAAGCCATGAACGTGATAGAATATATGCCTAGGCATATCTTCTATAGTGTTTTTTTTTTCAGCCTAGAAAGGCACCCGCGGGAGCCTTGGCGAGGAAGGCTGCGGCGGCGAGGCATCGAAAGGGTCCTCGGGCGGTCTTTAGTTGCTTTATAGCCCGCTGAACGTGCGACTTCGTTACGCCAAATTGGCTGGCAGCGGCACGGATAGAAAGAGGCGTCGACGGCACTGTTGATTGACGCGAGCCTAGGACCTACGGGTACATACATTGTATAGCTCTCCTATGGTCTGCCTCACTTAGGGTCTGCATGTGTAGTCTAGCCCAAAGTACACAGAAAGGTGGCGGAATAAGCTTAACCTGATGCCGTATAGGTCTTCTTCACCACAGACAGAAACATCAACGACGAGCAGCCGACGGCTTCGTCCCTTCATGCCCTGCGCCTCGTAGCGACCGGTCCATCTTGGCGAGAATCTTCTCCCTCCAAAGCCTATACTCTGCCCGTCGGCGCTGGCTGAGAAAGTCGTGCTGTTCCTGAAACATGGTGTCGGCACGAAACGAATGTCCTCCTCCCGCCTCGCCGTGGCCGTCCAAGGAAAAGCCATCAGCATTCGTCCCCGTCCGACCGACGACGACGACGACGTCGCTTATGCCCGTAAACCAATCACCGTCGAGCCAATCCTCGTGCCCAGCCAGGATGGAATCGAGTTCATCGAGCTGTATGGTCTTCCATCCACGCCAGAAGTCGGCTTCGTCGCTCTTGGTATGCTGGACCCGGTTGCGAGCCCGACCCAGGTTTGCGATTACTTCGTTGGCGCAAGCCTCTCGGTCGACTGCTGCTGCTGCTGCTGCTGCTGCTGCTGCCTCCTCATCAGCTCGGGACCAAGTTCGTAGGCGCGTCACGACGTGGTGGAAAAGCGCGGCGACGAGTCCTGTGGCTCCGACCCCGACAGCTGTCCCCTGCTGCCGCTGCACAAAGGCAATACCCGCCAAAACGGTAGGAGCAAACTTGGCGATGCCAGCCTCGGCGCAGAGAAATCGCACAACGGGTATCATCCACGGATACAGCTCGCCGGGAGCAAGCACGTCGTCGTCGCCTTCTCCCGCTCTTCTTCTCCTTCGAGACCATCTCGTCGGCGTTTCCGCCACAGTCTTTGCCGAGGGCGTCCCAGAGACAAGAGCCTCTCCCGTCGGCATACGGGCAGGCGTCGAAGACACCTGCTTCCTCCTCAGGTTCCCACGCGACGCAGTTATGGGAAGAATGTTATCAAGATGGGTGTATAATCGCTTATACAACCGCGGTGGGATCGGAGGCCGCGGTTCGATAGGCGGCAGATCGAGCGTCGTCTTCAACCTTGCAGCAACGTAATCTTTAGACTTAAAACCCGCTTCCGCAAAATGACCGCCTCAAGAGCTCACCGCTCGCAGGCAATGTTGGCGCACGCGTATGGTCGCGCAATCTCCTCGTCCGCCTTGAGCGCGCTCGCCCTGTTTCGCGATTGCGCCAGAAGCGATGCCGCCTGTTCCACCAGCGAAGGCGGTAGATCCGAGCCGTGCGCCGGCATCAACGAGAGCAGCGCCTGCTCGAGTTGTTTGTTCATCATCGGCGTTTCCAGTAATATTGTCCGAAAGCCGAGGTTGATCTGTCCAAGGTGAGCAGTCTTTTGGCCCTGTATCTGAGGTCGGAGAATCGACCAAAACGCTTACATAACTGGAGAACATACATACCTAGGTAGGTACATACATACATATATATACATACATACACGGCAGCTGATGACGGCTTCCAACCCCTTTTTTTGCAGCCAAGCGTGTCGGTTCGAAACGGCAACTTCAACAGCCATGCGCGCCTCCCTTTTCTCGTCGCCCATGGTCTTCGCCCTCTTGGCCGAGGCCGTCGTGGCCAACGATGCGCAGAAGCCCCTGGTCAAGGAGGCCGACTGGATGACCAAACACATGGCCGGCAAGTCTGGCTTATATTTCTTCCGCCTTGGTAGGGGAACAAGGGCGGGCCAAAGCTGAAACTTTTTGGTACGAGCAGAAGAGCATCACATCACCACTTGGGACTCCGAGTCCTTCTTCAGTCTGCACGATTACAATGCCGACGGTGTCTGGCAGGTCGACGAGGTGCAGCGTACCTACGGTCTGATGGACCCGTCCAACAAGGACATGCCTCGCCAGCGTAAGGAGCAGGTGACGCGCGATGTCATGGCCATGCTCGACACCGATGGCGACTCTGTCGTCACCCTCGCCGAGTGGAAGGCCTTCCTTGCCAAGGGCAAGACCCTGCCCGACATGGGCACCGGCCCAGGCCACCACGGCGACGACGAGTACGAGTATGAGATCCACCACTGGGAAAAGTATCATGACGAACACACCAAGCTCGAGGACTTGACCCATCCCGAGGATATCGAGCACTTCAAGCAACACGAGGAGCGGGAGAAAGCCCAAGAAACCCAAAAGGAACGCGAGCAAAAGTCCATCGTCGAGGAAAACATTCCATCCAAGTTTCGCCGGAAGGGTTGACCGACGGAAAGGGGGGGGGGAAGGGGGTAAAGGAGGAGGAGAAGCAGTCGGAGTCAGAGTCGGATGGCTTTCGGGATGGATCCGCAATACATCAGAAGAGTATTGCCCCCCGTGTATCAATCGTGCGCGACATGTACGTCAAAGACGCAGTGCCAAACGCCCGGAGCAAAAGTCTTGACGAGCTCAACATGTTCGACCGACGACGTCCTGCCGCGCCCCTCCGACGCAGACCAGTCATCTACCAGGCGCTGTATGCATTCCCGTCTGGTCTCGATGTCGTTGACGCCGACGTTCTCATGCAGATGCAGCCACGAGGCCTTGTTATGCAGCCACGTCATTTGCCAAGCCGACAGCCAGGTAGGCTCGCTCGTCGGCAGAAAGCCGCAGTTGACGTGCTCGACGCGCCGCGCAAGGCCCATCGACTGCCACTTCCGTATCCTCGGCAGCGCAGCCTCGTTACTCTCGCGAAAGACAACCATGTTCTCGCCGCCAGCCAGCAGCTCGGCCGGCGCGAGACCCGGCTCGAGACCATCGACGACCCGGACGCTCCACCCGTTGGCGCGGGCTCCTCGTCGCAGACCCTCGACGCTCCATTCGTTCATCTCCCAGCACAGCGCCCGCATGCCGAGCGCGACGAAGCTGAAGGCGAAGTAGCCGATGCCGGCGTACAGGTCGACGGCCCAGCAGGCTTCCTCCTCCTCCTCTTTCTCTTCGCTCGGCGGGCGAGAAGGGAAGCGCAGCAGCCTCGCCTTTTCCTTGACGTTGCCGCGACTGAACATGGTCCATCGCGGGGCCCAAATCTGGACGATGCCGTTTTGCTTCGTCGAAACCCAAAGCGCAGCGTCGAAATCCCCCCGCTCGTCCGTACGAGATTCTCCAAAGAGAATGCGCAGCCCAACAGGCGCTCGCAGACTGTTCTCCTCACGCAGTGGACCGCAGCGACGCGGAATGGCCTCGTTGACGGCCAGGTGCGTCAGCCTTGACGCCGCCGCCGGCCCCCCGCGCATAACGCCGACTTCGCGCAAGATGTTCGCCCACAGCGAATCCGCCTCCTCCTCTCGCCGCCTCAGCTCTTCCATCCATGCTTCGCATCCGAAGCTGCCGGCCGGGAGCAGCACCATGGGCTCGTAGACTGTGAAGCGGCGCGGCGTGGCGCGAACTAGCGCCTCCTGTCTCCTCGGATCGTCGATGCAGTCGAGCCAGGCCTTGGCGGCATCCTGGATTGGCTCACGCCCCATCCGGCCTCGGGCGACTTTGAGGTGGGAGATTGTGAGGATGATGCTGTCGTCGGGAGCTGGAGATTCCCTTGTGTGTTTTTTTTTCTCCCCCCTTGCACACTTACGTCACCAACATTCGTATTCGTACATCGATGATGCAACCCCAGCATTCGCATTCATTCAACGCCTCTTCCACAACCATCACATCAGATCATCTCAGATGAAACCCCTTATCAATGCAATCCGTCATCGTGGAAACAAGCATCTGAACCGTCATAAATCCTCCACTCCTCCCTTAAAGACCGCTACCCAAAGGAAGACTGACTCCCCTAACCCCCCTTCGTGATGCACTGCACGCAAATGAAATCATGGGATATCTCAAACCGTCACGCTAGCTCGCATCGAAACCATGCGCGTCACAGAAAGTAATCTCCCGGCCCTCTCCGGTTGGCCGGTATGTGTCTCTGCTCATCCGGAACGGCCGAAAATATGCTGAACTTGGGGTTCAAGTCCTTGTCGACCGACATGATGGACGCCACGTTGCCGCAACGATAGCAGTAGTTGGGAGCCGACCAGACCGTTACCACCGAGTGCTCGTCAAAGTGATACTGCTTCGTCGTCAGCGACCACATGTCGACAGCGCGAGACCTCCCCCGGGTTTCCTCTCACCTTGTATCCTTCGTTGACCAGCTGATGGGCCCGCGCAATCAGCTTGAGGCCATTAACATGGTTGAACTCGGTCGCGACCTTGTCGCCAAATAGCCAGCCTGCGCCTCGAGGGCTCACAGCCCAAGTCTCGACGTCTTCGGGATCTGACCAGACAAGATCGCAGAAGGCTCCCTCGTGTGGAATTTCCTGGGCTCGGGCCACGACTCGGATCTGATCTATAGTCCTGATCTCCGGGCTGAGACCGCCGTGGACGCAGAGAACCTCACCGTCGACGATGGCGGCGAGAACGAGGAAGTCGAATACTTGACAGCATGCCTTCCACACGGAAGCGTTTCCGTATTTTGTTTGACATTCCTCGTAGAAGCCGTAGACCTGGGTGATCTGCCGCGACTCGTGGTTTCCGCGGACCAGAACGATGCGGTCGGGATATCTATCAAGCCCTTGTCAACGCCTGCTGAGATGGCAAGGGGTGCTCTCCGGCGCCTTACTTGGCCTTGAGACACATTAGCAGGGTGAAGGTTTCGAGGCTGAAATAGCCTCTGTCGACGAAGTCTCCAAGGAATATGAATCTCGTTTCAGCGCTCTGAGCCGATGGAAAGCTAGAAGCAGGATTGGTCGAGACATTAGGGTCGTCGCCGTCGGCGGCGGTGGCGGCAGCGACTCCTGGGCCGTCTACAGTAGGTGAGCGAAGTTTCTTGCGCAGCTTGGGGTCTGTGATCTCGTTCGGAGGCTCGATGTCTTCGGAGGTGATGACCGTCGTGGCCGTCTTGGGCGGTTGCGCGTTGGACTCGCCTGGCATGCCGCCGGACACGCGGAAGAGTTCGAGCAAGTCATAGAACTGGCCATGAATATCACCGCACACGGTGACTGGGGTACAGACTGGCTGGATATTGGACTCTGGCGCAGGGAATGAGCAGAGACTCGGGAGCGTTAGGGGAGGGAGGAGGCGAACTCACCCTCCATGAGAATCTCCTTGACCTTCTCGCACAACTCTTTCATGGCCCTCTCTGGCAGATAATGGCATTGTTTAGCCTCTTCTAGCCACTCGTCCAGCCCAGCGTTGGGGCTGAGGTTGGCAGGTCCCGGCCGGGGCACGTTTGTCGCCATGCTGATGACCCGGAAGGGCGGACGGATCGGCGCCGAGTCTTGTCCGCAATCGTCAGGAAAAGAAAGCTCGAGAGTAGCACCGTGTGTCTCCCCCTTCACTGATGAGAGGCGAAGAACGGCCTCGTTCCAGCCGAAGCGACAGTAGCTGCCTTTTCGTATAATGGCATTCAATCTTCGTCGAGGTAGATACGGATGGTCGCAGGTTTGCGGGAGGCTTCGAGTAGGTAGGTAATGGATCTGGGCTTCGGAATATAGTTGACCCGTCTCGCTAAATGTACATACATAGGTACTAGGCTAGGCTGCTAGGCATGTGCGTAGCGTGTACAAATAGGTATGTATGTATATTCTGATGCTGACATAACATGACATAATGACACTAAGCTCCTCGAAGTTGCATCACTAAAAACATCATCATCATGCTTGTGTCTCATTACATCGGAATCTCGCCCCTTTTCTGACCGTCTTCTATCCATCCTCGTCATAATCGTCCAATAGGCTGTTCTAGTCTAGGCTAGACGTCGGTCGGTGTACGATATGCCTCTATCTCGGAAAAACCCTTCCCAAATAAAACAACGATCAGCAACGACCTCTGCGAAGAAGATGTAGTTGTCCGTGTTTATCCTCGCCAATGGTGTCTCGAGGGATCTCAGGGAAGCTGGTGACAGCATGCCAGTGAAGGCGTCTCTTGCATCCTGCAGATTGACCGTTCTGCCGATCTTCTTATGTCGGATGAGCATGCGCGCCGTGTCGATGGCCTGGTCGTTGAAATCACAGGTTTTGGTTCGCTCCGCTTTCTTCCAGAAGCTCTGGTCGTACGTGTATACCTTCTTGTTCCTAACGTCCTTGTGGATATCGCCTCCGCAGGATAGCATTGCCCAGCCGTCCTCCGACACGCCGCACTCGCGACGGAGCCTCCGGAAGACGTCAGCAACGTATCTTCGCATCTGCGGAGTATTGGAGTGGAAGAAGTAGTTCATGTAGCCGGCATAGGAATCCTCGCTGGCGCCCCATTCGCCTGCCCGTGCAAGAGCCACGCAGTTTTCGAGAGACCTTTTAATGACGCCAACCTGTTTGCGGCTGCAGTTGTCGGCAATCATGAATCGTTTCGCGCGGTGGTAACTGTGAGCTATCGAGGCCTGTGTGCCGTTGATGAAGCCTTTGTACAGGTTGGATCGATAAGTGATCATGTTAGTGATGAGGTTACTGCCTTGCTCAGCCAAAAGGAGAGATCCTTCGGCAATGATGTCGAAGTAACCGCCTGCGGAGAGGTCATAGGACTCGGCTAGTTCAATGTCGACTATGACGGACTGCTTTGGAGGAATCATCTGAAAGGCCGAGTCTTGGAGATTAAGCATCTGTAGAGGAATCTTGATTCCCGTAAACGGAACCTGCTTGCCGTCTTTCATCCATATATGTATATATATTAGACTCTGCGCCGAGTACTAGTAGCACCAAGGACTGAAGGGGTGTCGGTACTGTAGGTATAAACCTGGAGTCTCCTCACAGGGTTATCAGTGTCCAAAATGGAGTCAATCTTGAAGACTCGGAGGAAGCTGTCTCCTCTATTGCTGATTTCTGCCTGCATGAGCGTATTAGTCGTTTGCCGAATTGAGACCGCCAGCCGACTCTGTGTCGGCCCTAGCATTTGAAGCTCTTCCTCCCATCCATAGGGCAAACGAGCTGCGGCGAGCCCAACTAAGGGTAGGTGTGAGAACAATTTGATCATGTGCATGATGCCGACAGTTTGGGTAATATGAAGGGAAAAGGAAAAGAGAAACAAGGTGAAAAAAGTGAATGAGCAGGACTGCGTTATATACCGAGAAGTAGGGCATATCTCTCTTATTTCTCTTAGATTCTCCGGTTGGGAAGAGAAGACTTCGCTTGATGATTCTCTTTCTGATACACATGGCAATAGTACCATGGCCAAGGGGAACAGGAAGTAAATGATCATCCAACGTAAGCGCCGTGGTTTTCTAAGCATGATAGTAACAGAAGGCTCCATTAAGCTTGGTCTCCTTCGCGGCTCAGACTTTATGAGGGAGAAAGTTTGGCTTGGCTTGGCGACGGGCTCTTGTAACTTTTGATGGCAGATCTTCTTTGATCTCTTTACTGACCAATGGATGTTTACGGCTATGATGGGCTCGGACGTAAAACATCGCCGGCCTTACAAGATTCTGCCCAACAACCTTCTGAAGGCCGAGGTAAGAATGTAAATACTGCTTGCCATTCTCGTAATCATTACCCATATATATTGGTCTTGATGGCGTCAACGCTATACCTACCTGTAGGTTGATGGCTACCTACCTGCCTAGGCATACACGATTATACAGAGCCAAACGTTCTCCGCGGCCTAGATCGTGTCCCATGGTCTATGAATGACTTGGCTTCGATTATGATTAGCTTGGCGTGTTAATAAACTACGTGATATAGATGATGTTTCTGTTGAAAGTCCCGTTAAGCACCTGCACCCTTTCCCCCCCCCATTCTCCTGGGTTCGACCGGCACATGTAATTTATTGCAACCCGCTGGAGCTTTTGGCTCTATTCTCTAATAACCGAGATACCCTTTGCGTTGAAGCCGAGCCGTCGGCCTTCTCTCCTTTTCTCTGAGGTTTCACAAGAAACATGCCACTTAACTGCCTGCGAGATGTTTATGACCGGTGCTGCTATAATAAGAAATCGACTCTATTATTATATATATGTATGTAAGTGCCTCTCGCTCCACGTCAGTTTATCGGCCCGCTTTAGCTGCCTATAATTATATTATGTCTTGTCTTTTTTAAGGAACCATAGCCTCCCCATGTATGTACATATACAATGTGTACTCACTCTTTCCTTCGACATAGGGAGTCTCGTAGATGTATTTGCTTGAATAATCCCATCTCATGAGACGAGCCATGTCAAAGAGGCAAATACATTCTACCTTCCACTTCAATCCTACCACTCACTGGAAGCCGAAACCCAAACCAAACAGCCGTTGACTGATGCGGCTCTTCCGAAGGCTTCCGGATCATCATCATCATATAGGTACTACCTCGTACGTAGGTGGACGGATCCGGGGGAGGGTCAGCCCGGGGAAATATTTAGCCCCGCCCCCGCGTAATCGTATTGCCGAGGCCCAACCGGAATATCTCGTATCGTTCCTGCCCACCATCTAGATACAGGTAGTATCATGTATGGCCGTGTCTCGCTGCCTCGGGAGACGGCCAAGTTCTTCGCTTCGCACGTTTCTGTTCCAGTCGCCAAGAAAGTCCCCATAACAGACATCGTCATGGCTTCGCCCACCGACGAAGAGGTCCGCGACCGGATCGTCCGTCACATGAACCAGGCGCACACGCGAGAGCTCTCTCACCTGGTCAGGCACTTTGCCGCCACCACCACCAGCGAGGCAAAAGATCCCTCACTACGAGACCTGACGCTCCAGGGCATGAGAGTCCGAGCCGGAGGCAATGATTTCGCCATCCCCTTCTCCCCAGCCCTCGGCGACTGGTCCGAGGCTCGCGCCCGCATCATCGCCATGGACGACACCGCCCGCCGTAGCCTCGGCATCAGCGACATCTACATAACCCAGTATGCTCCTCCGCGCGGCTTTGATCGTGTCATTGTCGCCTTCGTCTTCTTCTACGTCGCCTGCGTCGCGACCCTGCCCTATGTGGTCCCCGGCTCGGCCTCTTGGGCTGTCGTCAACACCATCTTTCCAGGCGGGGCCGCGACCTACACTTGGCTTGTTCGCTTTATCAGACTGCCCGTGTTTGCCGTCCACGCACTAGAAACGGCCTACTTGGATCGGAGGCTGCGCAGACACGGCGTCGACCGCTGGTCTGGCCTGTGGTGGATGTGGGCTTTGGATTGCTTCGTCGAGGGCTTCTTTGCCATCCGGCGCTTCGACGCTGTCGTCGCTGAGAAGAGAGCTTCCAAAGAGGCCAAGAAGTCTTGACCGAGGAGGAGTCACCTGGATCGAGATGATACTTGCTCTAGTTGTCTGTCTACTTCCTACCTTCATCTACGTGCCCTCTTTGTTTTCTTCTTTTCTTTCTGCATGAAACGTCCAAGAAAATATAACAAAAGAGAAAAAAAATCCAAACATCATCGTCGTCCTCTTCTCTTCTTCAAGTCTTTTGTCTCAGAAGCTCGAACCAAGGTCCCGGAGACGGTAGCCCTGCGTGTTCAGCAGCCTCTCCTCACGCCTCACAAAGGCACGCGGCCAGCTCAGACCGACACCGAAGAAGACGAAGACGGCCCATTTCCAGCGAAACGGGTTGACGCAGACGCAGAAGACGAACCAGGCCACCAGCTCGAGGTAGGTGAAGAAGTCAAAGGCGGCCGTCGGGGCGCCACGCTTGAGGAAGCGCGTCATGTCGACCCAGCGGCGCATCCATGCGGAGCTCGGCCGCGTGAGCGGATCGATGAGAAACATGAGCAGGATGCGAGTGTAGATGCCGATGTGCCAGTTGCCGACGGAGCCGACGGCGTTGACAAAAGTGCAGTTGATGGCCGACAAGGACGGGTGCTGAGGCGGAAAGGTCTGCAGATACCAGTTTGGACACTGGTAGGGCTCGACGAAGCAGTCGTCCGGTAGCATGGCCAGCGAAGGACGGTGGAAGCCGGTGGCCATGACGACGACGTCGGCCGTCACCGTCTCATGATGGCCGGGCCCGTTCTTGGGAACCCCGCGAGCTCGACGGTTGACGATGACGGCATTCTCCGTCAACATCTCGATGTCACCTCGCAGCCAGCGGGCACGTCCATCTCGCAGGCAGACCATGATATCCGAGTTGACCATGGGCGTGTCGGTGAAGAAGCCCTTGTTCGAAGGCGGCGACAACTCCTCCAGCTCAGGGCCGTAGAAGAAGTGACGGAGGAGCCACTCAGGGATCCACGACAGGCTCGTCTCGCGGCCAAAGATGTTGAGGCTCAGCAGGGCGTCGACGACGACATCGCGCGGGATGATCCATTTCTCGGACCGTGACAGCACCGTCACCTGGGCCGCCTTGTTTGCCATGGCGAACTCCAGCGCTTCGACCGCGCTGGCGCCGCCCCCGACGATGACGACCTGCTTACCGGTCACGTCGACGTGTCGGGCTGAGAGCTCGCTCGAGTGGACGACGGGCCCGACGAAGTCCTCCATGCCGGCCAGGGGAGGCATCTTGGCTTCGCCACACGTCCCGACGGCGACGATGACGCCGTCGAAGCGGCCATGCGTCGGACCGTTGACAATCCACGTTCCGCCGGCATCTTGATAGACGCGCTCGACCCTCGTGTTGAAGCGCGTCTTTTCCTGCAGCCCGTACCGGGCCCACAGTCGACGAACCTCGGCCACGATCTGGGACCTATCCGGGTAGCCCTGCTGCCAGAAGACCGAAGGGTGGAAGCGGTACATGACGCTGTGAATCTGCAGACCAGACGTGTCGTTGACCCTACTCCAGATGCCGCCCAGCTGCTCCTCCGGCCCGGCCTCGAAGATGACGGCCTCGAAACCATGGCCGCAAATGTGCGACGCAGCCGTCACTCCCGTTATGCCGGCGCCGATGACGGCGATGCGCGGCCGGCGGCCCGTCCCGTTCGCCGGCGGCGGTCGAGGCGAAAGGGCTTTGTTCAGCAGCCATTGCAGAAGCTGGTAGAAGAAGAGGAAGGGCTGGCTGAAGGCAGACTTGGCCTTGGAAGACGACGACGACGACGACGACGACGACGCCATTTGCACCGCCCCCGACATGACTATGTCTGCTTATATATCAAATGCAAGCACGGCCGCTCGGGGGAAATCAGAACGTCCGTCTCGGAAGGGGGGAAAAATCCCCCAACGTTTTATATGTACTCACTCTCACTGAACTCTGCCCGTATCATGCCATCACATGTCGAGAAACCCCCGCTTGCTGCAACGTCGCAACGACAGGGAGGGAGCTGTCTTGATAACGCATGTGAAATCGGTCAACAATCTTTATCTTACTCTCTCTCTGTGTATCTTGATCTCCATCTTTCTCTTCCGCTCTCTCTGTCCATCCCTCCCTCCCACTTTCTGCACCTCTCCCTCTTTTCCTCTTTCTCTCTTCACTCTCTTCTTCTCCTCTATCTATTTGTGTCCCCTTGCCTGCCCTCTTCGTGCCTCTGCCTCTATTCTCTCCCCCCGTCCTCTCCGTGCCTCTGCCTCTACTCCCCCCCCCCCGTCCTACACTCCCTGTCTGTCTCCCTCTCATCTACCACACATCGTCAGTAAGCCATGGAGCATCCAGCCGACGACATCGGCGGTATCATCACCACCCTCGCCAACGGCAATCCTGCCGAGCAGGAGGCCACGCTACAGTCCTTTTTCTTATCCAATGCCTCTTTTACGCATCCAATGTGTCGTGTGCCCTCCTTTTCCAAGGGCACCTTACCTTTCGCTCCAAACATCGATTCGCGGGCCGTTATCCTTCAGATCTACCGCTGGTATCGCACGCTGAGCCCGCAAGTCGACATGACGATCGATTCGGCTGGTTTGTTCTCTCCCTGTCTCTTCTCTTCCGCCTTTATGCTTCGTTGTCGATGGCTTCACGCTGACAGTGTCCCTTTCAGTCTTTGACGAGAGCACCGGCCACCTCTGCGTCCAAGTGCACCAGACGATAGCCTTGTTTTTCATGCCCCTGTACAAGCAGCGTGTACGCCTCATTGTGTTGCTGCGTCTGCGCCAGGGTGTATCTCCCGATGCTGTCGAGGACACCACGCCTGGTCGGGAGCGCAGCCGCTACTTCATCGCGAGTCAGGAGGATCTATATACCCTCAACGACTTGGCTCAATTCTTGGTGCCCGGCCTCGGCTATTATATATGGTACGCGTGGCAGCTCGTCAGCACGGGCCTCTGCGTCTTGGGGGCCTTTGTCTTTATGCCGGTGTATCTGTTCATGAATAGGGACGCCAAGGTTTCCAAGTCCCAGTGAGATGGATAGACGTCTCTTTTTCCCTTTTCATGGCGATTATTGTTGGGATCGAGAGTAGCAGGAGTATTATGAAGATACTTCTCCGTCATAGAGAGGATCAGCAGACAAGAAAGTTAAGACGGTTGGGGCAGGCTGGTCGTGCTACCACTGGAAAAGGCGAGGTCAATCCGGGTAACTTCAAGTAAGAGAGTTGCGGTGTGCCACTATCAGCTGTGTGGTTCCCTCCGCGTCAACGTTGATCCGCCCGCCCTCCCAAGTCCCAACTCATGCCCCTGCCATTCAACTCGCCATTCAACCCTCACCACTCAAACTCCCATCATCATCATCCATCATCCATCATCTAAGCTTCGTCGCACAAACAAGAGACCACCCCATGTCGTCGTCGTCGTCGGCACCGCGCCCCGGCGGTGAGCGCATGGTGCACCAAGACTATATCGCCCGCGTACGCTATTCCAATGCGCTTCCTCCGCCGCCGACGATGCCCAAGCTGCTTCATATTCCCAACACGGGCCTCGCCAGCGGCCAGTATACGATTCCGGGGTTCGCGTCGCGACTTGCACGCGAGCAGCCGCTAAATATCGAGGCCGATGGAGAGCTGGGAATGCCGCTCAACCTGGTCGGCATACCGGGCGTCTTGGACGGTGACGAACGATGTGGGTTTGACGTCAACCAAAACCACGGCTTGCCTCGCTAAGAACCTAGCACCTCCTCAGGCATTCAGGCGCCCTCCCAAACACCCCCCGTCCATCCTCACGACCGACCCTTGCTCCGGCCGCTGGCTGCCCTCGGTAAGCCCAAGGTGGCCGAGGCCAACGTCTCCTTCCTGCGGCGCACCGAATACATCTCATCCAGCACAACCAAGCGACCTGAGCCTAGATCAAACCGTGGTCCGCTGCTTCGCGCTGCCCGCAAGCCCGTCCGCGCGCCCGCGCCAGACGCCGACTCTCCGCAGGCCATCAAGCGCAAGATTGACCGCAGCTTCGAGCAGGCTGAGCTCGACCTGAAGGACCCCAAGCGTGCCCGCCACCCGTCTAAGAAACAGGTTCAGGTCGTCGACGCCATGCCCCTACTGCCGGACCTCGATGGCTTCCCAGACTCTGGTGCCTACGTCACCATCAAGTTCCTCTCAAACCCCGTCACCAGCTCCAGCGAGTACGACCGTCGCCTCCTGAGCTCTTTCTTGCGGCCCATAGAACGGACCCCAAGCGAGGAAGCCATGTACGAGGCCGCGCTCGAGGCCCATGAGCGAGACCCGGCCAACAACGCCAAGCCGCCCAACCTGATGAACTACGACTTTTACCTGCCTCACACGGCCGAGGTGGCAGCCCACTTCCGTCGCAAGTTTGATGTTGACGATGCTGAGCACGATAACGACGACCTCTATACCCACCCGTCGTCCAGCGACCCGCGCTATTTCCAGTTCGACCGGATCAGGGCCTACGAGACGTCCCACGAGACGGAGCTCGACCAGGCGACCAAGTACGACGACGAGATCATCCTCGCCCGCAACGAAGGCGACGATGACGGCGTCTCACCGCTGCAGAGGGCCATTTACTACTATCCCGTCATGCAGCGCTCCGCCATCCGGCCCCAGCGCACCAAGAACATCGCCCGCACCACCGGCTTATCCCAGGAGGGCGACGAGAGCATAATCGACCAGCTGGACATTACCGTCCACGAGCCCAAGGAGGAAATGCGCACGGCCATGCGCAACTACAAGCTGAAGCCCCTCGGCTGGGATCAGGGGCCCGACGAAGAGCCGGCGCCGGAACCGGAAACGGCCGATGCGGATGCGGATGCAGATGCCGACGCGGACGCAGACGGTGATGGACAGGCCGAGGGAGATAAATCGCGCCTCGCCAGCGACGCCGAAGGGTCCGATTCCAGGACGCTGGAAGAGGAAGATGGCGATGCCGAGGGTGAGTTGGAGGAGGCGGAGGAGTAGTAGAAGGCGAATGCGACAATTGGAACAAGGGCGCTGGAAGAGCTGCGACGTCTGGGCTGTACGGCGAGATTTCCGTGCAGACCTTTTCGATAACTGGCTGTTTATTCTATGATATCTTTTTGCGAGCCATGGCGGCTCAACGATTCCCAGTAACGGCTTGTGCCTCTCTCATACATGGAGAAGACGAGCGGAGGGGATTGGGGTTGAAGCAGGAAGACAATGAGGAAAACCGGACAAAAAATAGAAAGGGGGGGGGGGGAAAGTGATGAACATCGTCGTCCTCGGCCCGTTATGATGCGTATTCTAATCCGCCGCCAAACTCATGTATGATGGCCCTCATGTTTGCTCCTTCAATGTGTTGAGGAGGGAGGCAAAGACGAAGGAAAAGTTGCTTCTTGAAACGAAGCTCAGATGCTATTGCCATCGTCAGGCTCTGTCAGCTTCTTGCTTGCGGAGGACGGGTGGAAGCCGATATGTTCCCTGTTTTCGTCGATGACGCGAGCGTACCTACGCAGGCAATAGTCAGTAAGACGACGGATGAAGGACGGGCAAAAAAAAAAAAAAGCTTCAAGAGGAAAGAAAAAAGGGGAGTAGGAAGAGAGAGAGACAAACTCAAGCATCAAGCGAAAGAACCAAGCCTCCATGTCAACCTTGCGAACAACCTTATTAGCCCACTCCCTACTCGCCTCCGCCATCCTCTCCGCCTCGTTATTCCCAACGCTACTATGAGCGAAGAAGCGGACGGCATCGAGCCAGTCGTCCCCCTGGAGGCTGAGAGGCACGTAGTGAGCCCACGGCTTGAGCCACTCGGCGTGCCACTCGCGGAAGACGGCCAGCTTGAAGGTCAGGCTGCGGCTCTGAAGGAAGGCGTAGAAGCGGCCGGAGAAGGCGTTGCCGTCCATGTCGAGGAGGTACTTGTATGCCCACGCGTCGTTCTGGTCGACTCTGTCTTTGACGTGGAAGAAGCGCTTTTGACCTTGGCAGTCTTCTGGGTCGCATTGGCCTACGTGCGAGAAGGAGACGTCGATTAGGTTGTTGTATTCTGCGCGTCGGACCTTGCGTACTTCCCAGCGGGGACTGTCGTTTGAGGAATCTTCGCCGCTGGAGGAGGAGGAGGAGGAGGAGGACGAAGAAGAAGAAGAAGAAGAAGAAGAAGAAAAAGAAGAAGAAGAGGCGTCGACCATGACGAGGGCGCTACTGGCTGCGTCGTTGATCTTGTGAACCAGGTGTTGACGATGCTGTCTCCGCCAACCGCCGGCTC
>LKCN02000010.1:157264-169502 GCA_001633055.2 Ophiocordyceps polyrhachis-furcata BCC 54312
ACGTAGGTAGGAGGTGTTATGATGATCATGTGGAATCAACTCAGGTATGTTTTGTACGGAGTGTGTGTGTGTGTGAGAGAGAGAGAGAGAGAGAGAGAGAGAGTAAGTCGTGACCATGGAAGGCAAGTTGTTAGTCGTCGAAGCTGACTCGTTCGCTTGGTCATATCTGCCTTCTTCATCATTCCTGGTTTCTCCTTGACCGCTCTCATCCTTTATACAACAGCAGGAAGGGCTCTTACTGACGCGCCTTGATTCCAGGGGAAGGTCCCCGTTATAGGGGGGGAGAGAAAGAGAAGGGGGGGGAGGGGAGGGGGGAGGGAGCCGGAGAGATGTTGTTTCATCCTGTTCCTCCTCCTCCTCTTCCAACTCCAAGGAAGGCATACATACATACATACATACATACATACATGTAGCAATCGACAACAACAACAACAACAACAACAAATCAGCCTTAAGCGCTGTCGGCCTTGTTAGTGGATCTGCCGCACGCCTTCATTTAGCCCCAGCGCCTATCTACCCACCGACCTCTTTCTTACAATACGGATACCTACTAGGTAGTACGTAGACAACCATGCTCCTCCTGAAATATGCCCGCTCAAACTCCGAGTTCCCACCAAACAACAGCCGGTTGATTAGTTGGCTGCTGAACTGGAAACCAGGATTCGTCCCTCCCCTGGAATCTCCCCCAGAGCCCTGCAGGGCCCCCATCTTCAGAAACAACGTCGCCAACTTGTCTGCGGCTGATCAATCCTTCTCTCTCTCTCTTCGTGTGTGTGTGTCTCTCTCTCCCATCACGACTTGTATGTTACCTTGTTCCCTTTCTTTGTTGTATGTATTAAAGAAGACCGCCCTTTCCTCTTCATCATGTCCTTCTTCTTCTTCTTCTTCACCAACATCGTCTTTCTTTTCTTCTTCTTTCATTCTCTCTTCTTCATTCTACTTGTCCATCGTTGTCTCTTCTCTTCGTCTTCTCCTTCTCTGCAGCCGGCTGCGCCGTCTCAAACACACCATTTTTGTCCTTCCTTCTTCTTTCATCATGGTCGTCTTATCCGTTGCCTTGACCGGCCTCATGGCCTCCGTCGTCGCTGCTGGCACGCTGGGAGACAAGGAAGAGCTCTTCTCATGCGGCACGCCGCCCGCTTCGAGTGAGCAGCTCCGTGCCATGAGGCGTGCCCTCGCCAAGCGCCAGGAGGCGAAGCCAGACGACGGGTCCGAGCTCAGGCTCAACACCGACGTTGTCATGTGCTGTAACCCAGGCAATTGCCCATCTGAAGTAAGCTCCCTGTTATCACGAACTGTCCTTGTTTAACACAACCTTTTCACAGGAAGACGTCAAGCAGCAGTTTGTCGAGACGAATAAGCATTATAAGCCGGCCAATATCAGCTTCAACCTCACCAGGATCGAGCCCATTCAAGACGCCCGCTGTAACGGCGTCAACTTTCAAGATAGAAATACCTACTACCCTCTGCTCATAGATCACTTCCAGCAGGACGACAAGTCGAAGATGAAGGTCCTCTACGCTCAGCCTCAGCAAGCTGGTTCGACAGGCGTTGCCAACATAGCTGATCATCAATACGGCATACCGGGCTATACTCCGAGATGGCCCGACGGCGCAGTCGTCAGAATGGACCATTTGCCTAGGGCTGGACAGCAGCCGAAAAACGGTAACCTTGTCACCAGGTCCCTTCTCCGCCTGCGAAAGGCCTTGTCTCGCCGTCAGAATGGCTTCCATGAGAGATGGCCCAAGACCACCTCTCACGAGCTTGGCCATAATCTTGGCCTCCACCACGCTTTTGGCGGCGTGGATGCTGTGGGTCAAGCCGGTAAGAGCAGTTGCGGAGATGGCGACGGGATCCCCGACACGCCGGCACAGATGTCTCCCACTCAGGGATGCCCTTCTCAGCAGCACTACAGACGAGGCCCAGTGCCGCAGCTGGGTAACCCGCCCCAAACCACCGGCGGACAGTTCAATGACCAGTCCTCGAACTGCACTCAAGGCAGCAACGAGTTCAACCTGATGGACTACGGGTAAGTGACTTTCTTCCCTTGGCGGACCTCGCCATCGTCTGCTGACTTTTCTTTTTCGAAGTACATGTGAAAACTCCGTCCAGCTCACCCCTGGCCAGATCGCGCAAATCAGGGGAACGGCCCGAGTCCGCCTTGGCCAGGCTTCCGAGGTCCCCAAAACTGCTGCCGAGAAAGGTGAACGGGCTGATGGAAACGCCGGTACGAGCCCACAACAGAATGGTCCTGACGTCCGGGGAGGACAACAGCCTCAGCAAAACCCGTCTGTCCCTGGAGGACCCCAGACCAAGGACGATAAGTCGCCTTTGACAGGCGCTCCCCAGACCCAGGACAACTCGCCCTTCCCAGGCAACCCCCAGACTCAAGACGGCAACTCCATCCCCGCAGCTGGACCACAGAACAACTCGCCTTTCCCAGGCAGCCCGCAGACTCAAGGCGGCTCCTCGGGAGCAGCTCAGGGCCTGGACGGCCAAGGCGAGGTATCGCCGGCCAACGACGAGGATATGTCCAAAATCATGCAGCTTCTGACGGAGCAGGAGTTTAACAACCTGCCTCCCGAGAAGCGCGACGCCGAGGACGTACCGGACCTCGCCATCGACCGCCGCAGCGAAGACGTTGTTGACGAGCCTTTCCCCATCGCCATCGACCGCCGCAGCGAAGACGTTGTTGACGAGCCTTTCCCCATCGCCATCGACCGCCGCAGCGAAGACGTTGTTGACAATCCTTTCCCCATCGCCATCGACCGCCGCAACGACGACGTAGCCTCGGCTTAACGTTGACAGGCAACCACCGAGTTGCAAGGGATTGTGATTAAAGGCAATTTAAATAGTCACTGAATCTCTTTGCAGATAGTGTGTACTTTGGCTGTGTAAAGAATATGATGTTGGATGTTGTTTGTTCTTCTGTTTTGTCGTCAGTATATGTATCTTGGGACTCTTTGATTGTTGCTATTCATAGAGAGGTGCTGATGTCAACTTCTCAATATATATCTACTAGCCCGCACCCTACCACTAGAGAGTACATATATAGGCTTACGAGTTTCATATCTTGTGTTCGGCTTCCTTTAAGACCTAGAAAGTATCGTATTATACGCCCATGTAGGAGACCTTGATAACAGTTTATGTTGCCTTTTTCCTTATATTACAGACTACTCTTAATATAAAGGTCCTGACTGCTACTTCTTCCAGTAAGACTTTTCAGGGGCAACCCCTTAAGGAGTGTTCAGGGGGGGGGATTTATTTAGTCCTTCCGTCAGTCCTCCCGAGCCTGCTTACAAAACAGTGCTTGCGGCAGACACACATACACATCGTGTGTTGCCAATTGCCATAAACACCTTCAGAATTGATCAATCAATGGACTCGCAAAGTCAACCGCATAACCAGATGGAACCAGGGAATGTCGAGGCGCATTCGGCATTGTATACTATTTTAGGGCTGTCGTATGATCGTATCAAAGTGAGTCACGTGATCTCGAGACAGTAGGGCTTTCTCACCGCCTGGCAGCTTGCTCACCGCCCTATGATATACTGCCGGCGAAAAAAAAAAGGGAAAAACGACCGGCGTCAACCAGCATCAGCCTCATCTCAACTCACTCAATCATTGCAGCATAGCCCTGCAATTGAACATTCAAAGCCGCCACGATGACGCAAGTGCCAGGTCACGTCATGCGCGGGGGCGCCTCCCACTCACGGTCTATCGGTATCACCAACCGTGCGACGCCTCTTACCTTGGCTTGGACCGGCGATCAAAGAGCCCGGTGATTTTACACATGGCTCGGTGGCGAAAAGCGTTCGTCTGATGGTTTTTCCTCACCAGATACTCGGATTTTCAAGTCAACGAGATCGCCCAGGACGGCCATGTCGTCCATCTGCTCCAGGTGGGATTATCGGACGAGCAGAAGAGAAAGCAGGTGAGACTACACGGAAACTGGCTCGGGATGCCTTCTTTCAAGACTGACCCGCGACCGAGGGTGGAAAAAAAAGGGAGCTCAACAGGCACTGGACCAGACCGCGGACACGGATGGCAAACCTCCCGTCGGCATAGAGGCCGCAAAGGATCTATCGACAGAGGTTGCAGCCGAAGACGTGAGCCTCCTGTCCACCTTGGGCGGCCAAATTTTTGCCGACGATGTGGTCCGGCTATCGAAAGGCGGCGACGACGCTACCGATCAGGTCAAGTCGGAGGCCATCAGTGACAAGTTCAAACGCGGTCGCATACATGGCGAGATCCGGCGCATCTTCAAGTCCGCCATCGAAACCAGTACGGAGGACTCTGGCGCCATCATCGCCTATAGGGCGTCGTCGAGGAAGGGTAAGAGGCGGAACCGAGGGGCGCGTGGCCAGGGGCGCGACAAACCCAGCGGCGAATACCTCCATTTCACGCTCTACAAAGATAACCGCGACACCCTCGACGCCGTTAACCAGATCGCGCGCATGCTTCGCGTAAAGCCCCAGCTCATCGGCTACGCGGGCACCAAGGACAAGCGTGCGTCGACGACACAGCGATGCTCCCTCCGGCACGCGAACCAGCGAGCCCTGGCAGGTGCCAACGGCAAGCTCTGGGGCATGGCCACAGGCGACTACGACTATCGCAACGAGCCGATCCATCTGGGCGACCTTCTCGGAAACGAGTTCGTCATCACCATCAAGAGCTGCAGGCTCGTCGTCGTCGACAACGACAAGAACTCGGTTGACGACGCACAAACTCCCCTCTCGACCGAGAAGCTCAAGGCGCTGCTGCAAGAGCACGCGCAGTCTGCCCTCGATCACATGGCGACGCACGGCTGGATCAATTACTACGGACATCAACGCTTCGGAACGCACCGCATCGGCACGCACGAGGTAGGGAAGCTCATCCTAGGTGAAAAGTGGGAAGACGCCGTCAACGCGCTGCTCTACTACGACGAAGAAGTAGCCCCAGGCTCGACGGCGCCAAATGACGACGATACATCCTCGCAGCAGCAGCAGCAGCAGCAGCAGCGGAGAGAAGACTACGCCCGGCATCGAGCCTGCATGCTCTTCCGCACAGGCGCCGACATCGAAGAGGCCGCCAGGCTGATGCCGCCCCGATTCGCGGCCGAGACGTGCCTCCTCCGCCACCTGACGCGCCAAGGTAAGGCTTCGGCCAAGGACTACGGCGGGGCGTTGACGCACATCACCCGCGGCTTGCGATCCATGTATCTCCACGCCTACCAGTCGTACGTCTGGAACCACGCGGCCAGCAGGCGGTGGGAACTCTTCGGCTCTTCCGTCGTAGAGGGCGACCTCGTCCTCATCGACGAAGCTCTCAACAAGGAAGACGAAGAAGAGGACCAGGATAACGACGACTTGCTCCTCGACCCAACAACAGCATCAACATCATCAACAACAACAACAACAACAACAGTGACAGCCCGGCCTCTAACAGCGGAAGAAGCCCTCAGCAACCGCTACAGCATCCAAGACGTCGTCCTCCCCTCCCCAGGCTACGCCGTAACCTACCCCTCCAACGCCCTCGGCACCTTCTACCAAGACTTCATGGCCCGCGACGGCCTCGACCCCCACAAGATGCGCCGCCTACGCCGAGAGTTCAGCCTACCGGGCCACTACCGCAAGCTCGTCTGCCGCTTCCTCGCCCCGCCCGCCGTCCACTTCCGGCTTTACCATGACGACGCGGAGCAGATGCATCCCACCGACGTCCATCTTGCCCCGAGGCCGCCTAAGCGTGTCGCTACTGCTGCTGATGCCGATGCAGCTGATGATGATGATGATGATGATGATGACAACGACCGCGACAAGAAAAGACGCAAGCTCGATGCCGACCCGGCTACCACTAAGCTCGTTGCTGCCGCTACAGACCCCGACCACGACACTGCAAGTAATAGAGCCATGGCCGACGCCAAAGCCGCTACCGATCCCGCTCCTCAGTCCGACAACCCGTCCAAAATCGCCGCCATCCTCCGCATGCAACTCGCCAAAAGCGCCTACGCCACCGTCGCCGTGAGGGAGCTCATGGGCGATCTGCCCGAGACCGTTCCCACCGTCGACGTCGTAGGAAAATGAAAGAAAAAAAGGGGGGGGGGGGAGAGGAAGAACTCTCGCATTTCACACATACGTACATACATATACACACGTATACGAAGCCTTTCTCCTCCCCTTGCTGAGAAAGCACACGACTTCACATCTTGTTCCCCATGTGCGAGATTCGTTTCTTCTCTTTGTCCCATGTGAGGAGATATCCTATTCTCGCGTCCGTATGTAGCTTGCAACACAACACTCATCTCTGCGTGGCGGTTCGTCAGACCGACCAATCCATGCCGGAAGACTTGGGACGTAGATTTTCCTTGTTATCCTTCTCCACCTCTTCTCTCGACGGCTTTCTCACGAGGCGCATCCTGCCTCAAAAACGCGCGCGCCTGCGATGCTCATCCCCATCTACAGGCCTAGACGGCAGCCGGCTGCCCATCCCAACCCCAGACAAAAGACAGGTATTTGACCATGTTGACGCGCTTCTGACGCATGTCCGTCATCCATGGATGTTCCATCATCTTCCACGGACTGGCCCTGCGATTGGGCTGCTTCTCCAGACTGCGTCGCCGAGGTGTCAGCTAGTAAGCACACGAGGCCCCCCGCCAAAGGGGGGGGGGGGGGGTAAGCAGCATGACATACCAGCATTCGATAAAGTATTTAAAGTTATCGCTCCAGTGCACGTCCTTTTCCGGTTCATCCTTCAGCTTGGGAACCGGCTGACGCACGATGTAGGTCAGGAGGTCGATCATGCCGGCCCGGGGCTGCATCTCGGTCCCGTCGGCCGGAAAGGGGAACCGGTGCTGGGCCACCTCGAGCAGCGTCACGCCCGTTGACCATACGTCCGAAGTGATGGTGTAAGACTGTCCGGTGATGCGCTCCGGAGCCATATAGTAGCTGGTCCCGATAAAGGTGTTGGCCTCCCCTTTGGTGCCAAAGTCGCCGGAGACGCCAAAGTCGCACAGCTTGACGGCCCCGTCGCGGCAGAGCAGAATGTTGGACGGTTTGATGTCGCGGTGGATGATGCGGCGCGTGTGCAGGTAGGTGAGGCCGCTGAGGACGCCCTCGGCAATCTTTCCCAAGACCTTTTCGCCGGTTCGGCCTCCCAGGCGATTGACCTCCTTGTAGATGCTGTCGAGGGACCCGCCCTCGCAAAGCTCCATGGCGATGAAGATGGTGGCCGTGGATGGGTCAACGAAGGCACCGTAGTAGCGGCAGATGTGTTGGGAGGCGCAGTCCTTGTTGAAGCCCAGTTCTCGAACAATTTGCTTCTTGACGTCGGGATCGGGATCTGTCGTGATGACCTAGATAGAGCCTCCCGTCAGCTAAAAGCGAGACGGCGGAGGAGCGGAAAAAGAAGGTGGAATAACTCACCTTGAGGGCGAATATCTTCTTTCCCCCCTTGAGCTTACACCTGGTGACGGCCCCTCCGGCGCCTTCTCCCAGACTGCCCAGTTCCACGATCCTCTTCTCCATGCTGGCTATTCTCCAACCCTCGTCATCCAGGTCCTCGACGTCGGCAAGCCGCGCCCTTTCGAGGCTCAGTTGATCCATGGCCTCGAGGCCTTGAAGGCTACCGTCTCTTTCCATGGCGACACCGCCTTCACTTCTCTCTGAATGCATTGAGGGAACAGCCGACGGGGGGTCGGGTGTGCCCTTTGGTCGGGCAACTGGAATGCCCCATTTAAAGGCGAAGGAAGAATACTGAGAGTCGGCCGATGTCGGGTTGCTAGTCCGGCCGTCGAGGGGTCCGAAGCTACCGGATCTGGAACGGGCGGCACTGCTTTCGCTGCCACCGCCGGCGGACTGACCGGGCTGAGCGCCTTGAGATCTCGAAGGGGCCTGCTCCTGCGGCGTTACCTGACTACCCATGGGCGTGGCTAGATGCAGCGTCGGAGGCGGCGGTCGAGAAACGGGAGGCTGACTGCCGACCGGTTTGACGTTGGGCGAGGGAGGAATAGCCAAGCCAAGTCTGGGAGTGCGGGAACCGCCATTGCGACCGCCGCCGGGGATGGCAGGACGGAGGAGAGGGACAGGCGATGAGAGATGAGGAACAGGGCTCGAGCTCGAATTCACTGCCTGCGTTGGAAGAGACGGCTACGGACGTTAGCGGACGTTAGCGGACGTGAAGACTTACGCAGGCTATGACCGACACCGACCTGATGTAAAGAAGGCTCGTTGGCCTGCGGCTGGGAAGAGGTCGAATCGACCATGGCGGCGGTCACCGTTGCGGCCGGCCTCGGTAGCTTTGGACTGCACAGGAAGGGAGAAGACAACGAAGGGAAGCCGAGTGGGACGAGAAACTGGTTCGCCTCTCGTGAGGCGCAGACGCGACGAGGCGAGGCGAGGGGGGTAGAGACGACGAAGAGAGAGTGGCCAAAGCCTTGGCGGAGACTAGACCCAAGCTCACCGGTGGTCGAAGGATGAGCAGGCTACGCTAGACTGGTCCAGGCGCGCCGTCGACGGGACGCAGTCGCAAGAGGGGAATTCGTCCGAGACGGGGAGGATCGGTTGATGAAGCAGTGGTGTCGAGGAATGGAAGACGCGTGAGACCTGTATGTATGTACATATGTATGTATGTGTGTATGTACGTTCTCAGGTACTTGGTAAATGGATGAAGAATTTTTGATGAGATGATAGAGGAGAGAGGGAAAAAAGGAGTGTAGCCTGGATAAGGGAGGGATGATGGAGGGAGGGGGGGTAAGGGGATCGCGGCATACATGTGAGGAGTCGTAGGCAGGCGTTCACTCCAATGCTTGCTGCACTGTTTTACGGAAGCTCGGGCAGCGAGGTTAGCGGATTTTCCTTGCCGTGCAGGTACTGAGTACTTGACAGTGGGGTGGGACTAGGGTGCGGGATACCTGGATTGGGGGCCTGTGGTTGGCCGCGGCACAAGTTCTCGTCCAGCCAGTGAAAGACCGTTTCAGGTGTCCTAGACTTTGGCCGGACAGGGGACCTATTCCTAGCCGAAGCGCGAGTGTCGGCCCAAAGCAATGCATTACATGCATACCACGGATACGTGGGTAGGTAGGTAGTATGTATGTGCATATCCGCATATGTACATACATACATACATACATACATATATATATATATATGTACATATGAAGATACCTATGTATGTATATCGAAAGGTTGAAACTGTTGAAAGCAAATTCCAAGTCTCGTAGAAGTGAATAGGATCACATATAAAGAAAAATATATAAACACACACCAACAAGTGAGATGTTGCAGATATTGTGAGTCGACCTACAGTGCCTACTCATGCCAAGCAACTGTGCTGAGCCGCTCTCCGAAGAACGGGCCGAGTCCTGTGCACAGTGCGAGGCTTTCCCCGCCGCGCCGACCAATGGCTGGCTTGACGAATCGGCCGCGCTCTCTCTTGGCTTCGGCGCCTCCCGAATAGGATAGCTGCAGTTGAGCCACCGCCTCTTTCTTCGTAGTTTCCACGGGCATAGGGGAAGTGTCGCAAGCGCGCGTCTATGTACCTACGCATCTGATTTTAAAACATGTCTTTTTCTTTTCCGATGGGGGAGGAAGTTCCTGCGTAGGTATGATTTAAACTCCGAGTGAGGCAGAGGATGGACAGGCGGCAGCTGAAAATGCAACATGTGCGGATATCAGCACGACTTTCTCTTACATACATACGTATATATTAGTGCTCGGATAGTAGATCATCATCGTAGCCTTGAGCGCAGGTTTGATCAAAAATAGATGCCTGACTGAGCTGGATGCGCATATGTACAGTACAGTCTGCACAGTATGTATGTAAGTTTGGTCTTTGTAGCCTGTATGGCCAAGTACCTATGTACATATGTATATAGCCTTGTATGTACATACATATGTACATAGGTAGTCGGACATAGGGGCATCTCCACCAATTAGGTAACCAGCCCGTCAGTGGAGAAGGACGCAGAAAAAAAGGAAAAGATGAGGAAAAACTCCCTTCGACGACGATAGCTTCGATCCAGCTTTCCCGTCGTAATGTCTGACTGGACCTCAGAGTCTGACCATCTCGACAGCTCTGCATCTCGGAAGAAACGTCGCAAGGAAGCCATCGGCGACGGTGACGACGACGATGATGGCAGCCCCCCCCCGCCAACAACATTATCGGCTTTGGCGGCGGCGCCCTCGCGGGTGAGGAGGGCCGCGAACCGACAGCCCCCGGAGCCTACACAGAGCCGCATCTTGGCCCCGACCGACGCCCGCACCAGCTTCTCCGACCTGCAGGTGCGGCCGTGGTTGGTGCAGTCCTTGGCCAGCATGGCAATCAAGCGGCCGACAGGCATCCAGAAGGGCTGCATCCCAGAGATACTCAAAGGCAGGGACTGCATCGGCGGCAGCAGGACGGGCTCGGGAAAGACGGTGGCTTTTGCCGTGCCGATGCTCCAGAAATGGGCCGAGGATCCCAGTGCCATCTTCGGGTTGGTGCTGACGCCGACGCGGGAGCTGGCGCTGCAAATCTACGAACAGTTCAAGGCCATCTCTTCGCCACAGAGCTTGAAGGCGATGCTCGTGACGGGCGGGTCGGAAATGCGGGCGCAGGCCATTGCTCTGGCCGCGCGACCGCACCTGGTCATCGCCACACCCGGGCGGCTGGCGGACCACATCCGGACGTCGGGTGAAGACACCATCTGCGGTCTCAGACGGGTGCGGTTTGTCGTCCTCGACGAGGCCGATCGGCTTCTGCACGCGGCCGGGCCGGGGAGCATGCTTCCGGACGTGGAGGAATGTCTCGGAGTGGTGCCAGCGGCGGGCGAGCGCCAGACGCTACTGTTTACCGCCACGGTGACGCCAGAGGTGCGAGCGCTCAAGAGCATGCCGACTCGGCCCGGAAAGGAGCCGGTGTTTGTGTGCGAGGTGGACAGCCAGATGCTGGCGATCCCCGCGACGTTGACGCAGACGCACGTGCAGGTGCCGGTGACGCACAAGGAGCACTACCTGCACGTCTTTCTGCTCACCGAGGCCAACAAGGAAAAGACGGTGATTATCTTTTGCAACCGGACGTCGACGGCGGAGTACCTACACCACCTCCTGCGGCTGCTGGACCACCGGGTGACGTCCCTGCACTCGAAGCTGGCACAGAAGCAGCGGATCGACAACCTGGGGCGCTTCCGGGCGTCGGCGGCGCGGATCCTGGTGGCGACGGACGTTGCGGCGCGAGGACTCGACATAGCCGAGGTCGGCCTCGTAGTCAACTACGACGTGCCGCGGGATGCGGACGACTACATCCACCGGGTCGGCCGGACGGCTCGGGCAGGACGCAAGGGCGAGGCGACGACGTTTGTGGGACAGCGCGACGTCGAGCTGGTGACGGCGATTGAGAGGCGGGTGGGCAGGCAGATGGAGGCCTGGAGGGAGGAGGGCGTCAACCTGGAGAGCCGGGTGCTACGAGATGGGCTGAAGCTGGTGAGCGAGAAGAAGCGAGAGGCGCTTCTGGAGGTGGAGGAAGGGAGGGAGGTGGGCGGAAAGCGGAAGAGGACGAAGCTGAAGTTGCGGGCGGAATGAGGCGGAAGGGGGGAGCAGTAGGTTGGTAGGATGCGATGTGTGTACCGCCATAAGCCGGGGTTGCATCGGGGGCCAAGACAAGACTGCCGCCGATGATGGGAGGACGCGACTCAGCCCTACGGTGGATGGATGTACATATGTAGATTGTAGATGTACCTGTGTAAGCGTGTCTGGTGAGTTGGAGGGTGCGTATAATATACATATATGTATGCAAGGATAAGGCGTCATGGGTTTGCCTTTGAAGATGAATGGGTACTCCTACAGACAGCGAAGGGAGGATCATCATTCATGACTCACATGGTATGTACACACATATGTACATAGATGCCTACCTAGGTAGTTGTTGTATGACTGAGCAGTCGTCGTGACTCGAAAGGATTACATACATATACATACATATATGTGTGCATATACATACTTGTTTGCCCTTCTTACCCCTTCGGGCCCTTCCCCTTCGCATTGTCCATGCCTTGCCAACTAATGTGCAACCAGCTGTCTAGAGTTCTAGAATCTAATCCACAGAGTCAATACCGATTGGTCCCCCCCCCCCCTCCCTTGGTACGAGGACCGACCTGGTACGGACGCTGGAAGCGGACCGGCGGGTTTAATGGAGCGGGCCCCCCGCTACGGAACGGGATGGGATGGAGAGGGGGGTGGGGGACCGGTGAGGCTGTCCGAGTGGAGATTGGGCGCGATGTAGG
>LKCN02000010.1:171148-186016 GCA_001633055.2 Ophiocordyceps polyrhachis-furcata BCC 54312
AGAGAGAGAGAGAGAGAGAGAGAGAGAGAGAGAGAGAGAGAGAGAGAGAGAGAGAGAGAAAGAAGGTGTAGGGAAAAAGAAAAGAGATACAACGGCATCTGGTAAAACAGCAAAGGAAAGAAAAGTCGTGCGACATGGTCACGATAGCTAAGATCGAGTCATTCGGACATAGGGCGGAGAAAAGGAGATCAAAAGGGCGAGAGACGCCATGTATGTACATACATACACTTTTCAGCCGACTATTACCGTGGCGCATCCATCGCAAGCTGTTTTTTTTTTTTTTCCTTTTCTTCCCATTTCTAACCGAATAAGATGAGTTGACAGGAGGTATGACGCAGACGCAGACGGGGGGGGGTGCGTGTGGGAAAAAAAGGAAAGAAAAAAAGAGAGAGAGAGAGAGGATGAAAGAGATTTGCAATCGGCTTACTAGTCTAGTAGTATGTAGGGACTATTTGGCATAATTCAGGGCGCCGGTTCGCCGACACACGGCCTCCGAGCAGTTTTTGTACCGTTCTATAGCCGTATATATGTACATATGTATGTATGTATGTATGTATGTATGAAGGGCGCAGGAGAAGGAAGAAAGAGGATGGAAAAGAACTTCTTCTTTTAATCTCATCTCTTGCGACTCCATCTTTTTCCAAATACATACATCAATAAAATCAGTACATACATAAATAAATAAAAAAAGTACCCCGCCCCTCAAACCGGGTTGTCTTTAAAACTACTCTCTCTCTCTCTCTCTGCCTTCTCTTCCCCCTTGTTTCCTTTTCTTTACTCTCACGTTTACCTACATGTATAAGTATGTATATGTTTCCTCATCTTACACGCTCCCTTCCAAAGAAGAATCATACCGGAAAAGAAGAGACGAGAGAGACAAGAAAAATAATATTAAAAAAAGCGAAAAAAAAAATCAGGAACCCACGCTAGCAAGGAAAAAGGTTGGTTGCCTTGCGTGCTTGGTGCCTTTTCCAAATCCAAATCCACTACCCCTGCAACCGTGCTTTGACTCACCATCCTCGGAGGTGCCTCTCCCGCCCTGTCCCGGTCCCCAGTTCGGTTTCTTCCCCCCCCCTTCCTGGCTTCAAATACATCCTACATAACTATATCCGACTCCGCCTTGTTTTCCTTTTCATCCTTTTTCTTCTTCTCTTCCTGTCAACTCATCATCCTTTCTTCTCATCCCTTCCAACCGATTTTTACATCAGCCCTCTTGCCCGCCATGGCCTCTTCGTCTCCTTGCGCACCGTCTCATCATCATTCACACAGTCGTCGTCCTTCGCTCCGATACCGCACCACCATGTCCATCACGCAGACATATCAGCTTGCTCACACGGCTCGTGCCAAGCTGTCGTTTGAGGCGTCGCAGCAGGATCACCATCTGCGGTTACTGGTCGGACATGCCAACATGTTGGATTCGTTGATGTTGGAATTGGCCGATGTTGAGCGCGAACAGGAGCAATGGTTTAACCAATCCGTTCGCGGCGCTGCTTCCTCCTCTTGTCATTCTCAACCTGCTCGTCGGATTCAATGGGCCGATCGCGTGCTGGTAGAAGATTACGAATCTTCAATGGACGACGATGAGTCGGATGAGGACGATTCTGACGATGATTTCGACGAGGCCGACTTTGAGATGACAGTCTCATCATCAACTTCACCTTGTTCCATGCGCGTCCCCTTGACGCTCGACAAGGGTGACGACGACGACGACGACGACGACGGCCTAAGAGATGACCTAGAGGACGATTACGCCCTTCTCGAACTCGTCCGCACACCCTCGCGCTCTAATTCCCCCCCAGAACTCATCGATCCGGACTCGGACACATCCGACGACGACGTCATGCCTCCCTCTCCCGCCGACGACGACCTGCCCTTTGCCATCGACAAGGAGGAGTCGGCGACAGACGACGACCTCTACCCTCAGGATTACTACGTGTCGCGTCCGAGTCCGAGCGGCCGGCTTGTGTCAGCCATCTCCGTCTACTGAGCTCTCTCTCTCTCTCTCATCTCCATATACCGGCCAGCTGCAACAACAAGCGTCCAAGGAAACAAAAAAAAATTCAAAACCCCAGAGGGAAAAATGATATCTCAGCATGGCACGGCGTTTGTTTTTTCCTTCTTCTTTTCTTCTTCTCTTTTTATTCCCCTGATGTACGTATGTATACGCATGATACCTCCTCACGGCTTTGAAATGGTGGAACAACAACTCTTCTCCCCTCCTCGTTCTCTCCCCCCCCCCCCCCCCCTTTACACACACCCTTGCTTTCTACTCCCCCTTTTGGCAGAAATCCCCGTCACCGCTTCGGCGCCGAGACAGTTACTGTTATGTGTATGTATGTAAAAGGTCGTGTCTTTTTTCATTTTCCCCGCCGAAAGATACCTCTACCTAGATAATAGCGCAGGGCAGGCGGAACACGCGCCCCCTGTCAATTGATTTGTTTTTTTTTTAATTAATGAATCATGAACATCTTCTCCCCTTCTCTCAGACGACGGTTGTGTCGTGCCGTGGTGAAAAGGGCAGTGGAGAAGGGGGCGAGAAGCATGATAACAAAGCCGGTCGTTATATGCATGCTACCCTGTTAGTACATCCCTCCGTTTTAAACTTCTGCAACGATGGTGTGGGTATCACGTGCCATCATCGCATCTCTCAGAGACGGAGGAGACTCGTTCACCCATCATGAGCTGAGGGGGGGAGGAGAGAGAGAGAGAGAGATTTCTCTTCCCCCTTCTTTTTCCCTCTTTTCTTTTTACCTTGTCTTTCATCTTTCCTTCTTTTTCTTCTATCCTTGTTAATGCTTGTGTGTACTCCGTACATACATGTGTGCCGGTAGAAGAGCAGCCCGTTTCTCGCTTCCTCGGGGCCCCTCCCCGCCGTCCGTCCGCTCGCTTCGGCAACTCCCATGTATGTCAGCGCTCGGTGCCGACATAGAAGCAGAGCCGATCCATCGTCGTATCTATTATGTCGACTATCGACCTCTAGTGCCACCCTGTTCGATCCCTTTAGGACGAACCATCCGACTATTTGATGGTTGTCATGTGGCCTCCGTCATCCATCCATCCATCCATCCATCCATCCAATCCCCCTTGGTGACAAATTCACACACTACCGCCATCAGCCTACTACTATACTATAATACTATACATTACTTACATACTTACTACCACTATCCGTACTAGTAGTAGCCTATAGGCTATAGCTAGCGCAGCTATGACGAATCATCGTCTTCGTCATCACTGTCGTCATCCTCATCGTCCTCGCCAATCGTCATCCCTTCATCGTGCTTCGGCGATTACCTACACCTACGCCTGCTCCATCGTCATCACCCTCCCTCCTACGCACTCCCCTACAACTCATCCAACCCCTCCTTCACCCCATCGCCACCGCCCCCATCGCCGTCCTCAGCAACTGGATCAGACCAATCCTCCCTTCATGCATCGCCGCAGCCAGCGCCGGCTCCAAGCCCAGCAACTCGCCAGCCACCGCGCCCGGCACCATCATCAACGCAATCGTCCCCGTCATCATGGCCAGCAACGTACCAAACGTGCCAAAGAGAAAGCTACCCATCCTCCACAGCATGCCCTCATCATGCTGCGGCGGCGCTCCTTGTCCCGCCCTGTCTGGCTGCAGCGGCCGTAAGAGCGGAAAGTCGCCGCTCCAGCCGACGGCCTTCCCGTTCGCCTTCATAAACGCCTTGACATCGTCCAGAAGCATGCCGTCGAGCTTCACGTATTCTCCGTAGGCCGTGCTGTTGTTCAAGCTGTGGTCGTAGTCCGGGTTCGGCTCAAAAAGCGTCGTCTTCGGCTTCGACAGTTCCTTGAACAGCCCCTCGAACCGTTCTCGTGCCTTCACCCCTTGGGTGCTGACGTCCTTGGGAGCTCTGTAGTTGCGAGGGATGTAAACCCAGCCAATCACCTGCTTCCAGCGGATGCCTCCCACCACCAGGGGAACGGTCTGCTTCACCACCAGCATGTTGGGCGTGGCCCGCACCAGGTAGACGACGCCGGCGAGACCCTGACTGCCCTTGGCTGGAAAGGCTCCCGCCCGCCGCGCTGCCGCCCCGAACGTGTGATAGGCCGCAAAGGCCGGGTTCGTGCCGGGGGGGATGAACCCGCCCTGCTTCTCGGCCTCCTTTGGCCATAGATGGTCGGCGTGGAAAATGGCCCGCGTCGGCTGCGGCGATATTGTTTGCCGCAGTCGTTCGCAATCCCTCCGGTTGATATCCTCTGTTGGAATTCTGCATGTCAGCCAGAGCGTGCTTCGTGATACGGCAGCATGATGGATGAAACGGTACTATACCATCTACAATGTAGACGCCTCCATCGTCACCATCTGTATAATCCCCATCCGCCCGTCGTTTCATCCGTGCAACGAGCAAAACGCAATTGAGGTTTTCGAATCGTCCTGTCATCAAGCGTTGTAGCTCGTCAAACGACAAACCCAACGTTCGCTTGGATTGCTTGTCCCGCCGTGACTTTTCTCTGAGCGATGCCACCAGCTTGCAGCAGCTATTACTGCCGGGCTGCTCTGCGTGAGGAAGAAACAAGGTCAGCACATACATATGCCACCGTCATTCAGACGCCGCTTTCTCCTACCCTGAGCAGGCTTCTCGTCCGTCCCACGAGGCCTCAGCAGCGCGGCGCAGCCCCCTTGGTCCATTTTCCCGTCCGGCAACAGCCCTCGCAGCATCTCACGACCATCGACGAAGAAATCTTTCAACTGCTCGTCGGTCATGTCGATGAACTGCTGCAACTCGTATCTCACTTGAAAAACTGTCAACCGTCCAGCATCTCCAGCAACCAACCCGGCCTTCTTACCTTGGTCTTCAACAAACTGTTTTTTGCTCATATCCGGCGGATACGGCCCAGGCATCTGCTTCTCTTCGTAAGAAAAGGGGAAATCCCCGACGAGATCAGCCGCCTCATCCGCCACATAACGCTGTGCTGTGAGGAACAAAGGGCGCTGCATTAAGCCATCCTGTTCGTCGCCCACCTCGCCCAAGGACAAGGCCCGCGGAAATTCCGTGCTAACCCGGTATGTGGCAGCATAATCCGGGCGCTCATACAGCCATTGACGGTAGTCCGGATTACGCATCCAGACGACCTCGTCAACAGGCTCGGCGGCCTTCCTGCGAGCGTATCTTTTGACTTGATGCCAGTGGATGCCACCTAGGGCAAATACCTTACCATCCGGGTAGGATTCTTGCCATCGGTCATCGAGTATGTTTGGTGTAGCCCTAATCTCGTACACCCAACCGCCGTGTCCGGCACCTGTCGCCAGTTTCCGGCTGGCCGATACGTACGCCGTTCGAAATGAGGATGGGGCGTCGCCAGCGTCATCCAACTCGCACCCGTGCGGACCAGCTCGGTAATGGTGGTCGATGGAGAAGGCCTCCTCGTCAAGTTCCCAGTCGCTGCCTTGCGGTCTGAATCCGCCGGCTTGCTTGATGACAGCAGGACCTCTGTAGTCTCGACGGTAGACAAACTCTCCCATAGAATCACTGACATTGACAGCTCCGTCGGCCCCGGAAACTGAAAGCCACAGGGGCGCAGCTGAGAGAAGCACCCCGAACCAATGCATCTTCCCGTCTCACGACCAGACTATTTTGCCGGGTACTGGGAAAGACAACCGGGTGAGAGGAAGAGGTTGTGGTTTAAATAGGCCGACATAACACAAACCTCGCCCGCAGCTCAGGCCAAGAAAGGACGTAATGCAGAAGTTTCTTTTCTTATACGTTCTTTCGTAAAACACCTGGATCGCATGCCGATTGACTGCGGCATCGTCTCCGGATACGAGCTTCGCTAGAACCAACCCTCTGCCCGACGGGCTAGGATTCATCATGACACGGAACATAGGTACGCCAAGCTCTGCATAGACATTCTGAGCTGACAAAATCTTCTGCCGAAGGAATAGAAGCCCGTATAGAATATGAAATTTCTGTGGGAACGTATGTAATATGCCCTCGGTGGATGACAGCAAACGACAATGAGACCAGCAATGAGCGACTATCTCCTGGTCTATGAGCCGGTCGGGTAAAAGCCTCTCATCTTGCGCTGCTTTTGCTTTCGAGTTCGCTATTCCTGAAATAAGCTGTGATACTGATAATAGGATAGACGGACGTTACTCTCGGCCGAGAAGCATAGTGGTTCGGCCGGCTTATGTAAGGACGTAATTTCTATCGGTGCCCGCTTCGAACGATCCAGATCCCTTCCCCCCACCCCCCTTCGAATTACCCCCGTCAGCTTCCGCAATGCACCGCCGGACCTTTTCGCTCGTCCGAACCGCCGGCCGACGGTCTCAGTCAAGCTTGGCCACGGAGCCGGCACGGACCGGGCTTGCGGCTCTGGCGTCACGTCGGCTGCTGCGGATGGAGGGACCGGATGCCGCCAAGTTCCTGCAAGGCCTTATCACAGCCAATGTCAACGACGTCGACGGCCAGCCGCGGCGCGACGCCTTCTATACCGGCTTCCTCAATGCCACGGGCCGCGTGCTCTACGATGCCTTCGTTTACCCGACGGCTGCGGGCGCTGGCGGGTACCTAGTCGAGGCCGATGCTACCCACGTAGCCGATTTGGCCCGCTACGTACGGCGCTACAAGCTTAGGGCTCGCGTTGACGTCCAGAACCTGTCGCCCGACGAGGCTTCGGTTTGGCACGCCTGGGATGACGACGGAGACGCAGCTGAAAGACTCGCCCGCGACTCTAGTTCTCTCGTTCTTCGCGATCCGCGTGCACCCGGCCTCGGCTGTCGTATCATCCAGCAGGGCGACGCTGTACCCATGGTTCCGGGTCTCGAACTTCGTCGCGAGGAGGCTTACACGCTGCGACGCATCCTGGCCGGCGTACCCGAGGGCCAGGACGAGTTGGTGTCGGGCCAGGCGCTGCCGCTGGAGAGCAACATGGACGTTATGAACGGCATCGATTTTCGCAAGGGCTGCTATGTTGGTCAAGAGCTCACCATCCGTACGCGCCACCGGGGGGTAGTTCGCAAGCGAATCTTTCCCTGCGTCGTGTACGACGGCGCCGAGCCGACGGACCTCATCTACGACTCGGGCCAGGCGCCGCTTGTACCGCGTGACACGAGCATCGGCCGCTTCGGCAAAAAGGGCCGCAGTGCGGGCAAGTGGCTCCGCGGCGTCGGCAACATCGGCCTGGGCCTTTGCCGATTGGAGATCATGACGGACCTGTCGCTGCCGGGCGAGCAGGCGGCGGCCACGTACCGGACCGGAGACGAGTTCGTCGTCGAATGGGACGACGGCCGGAGCGCCAAGGTCAAGGCATTTGTGCCGGCCTGGCTGCGTCGCGCGCTGGACGAGTCACGACGATGATGTGACTCGACGGCTTGCGCCGCAGACGAAGCGGTAGGGAAAATAAACAACAAGTGCCGTGTCCTTCATGGCTCCATCCAAGTCGGCGAGACTGGCTGCGCCTCGCCCTCGCGGGAGATGGGACAGGGAGGCGCAGTCGAACATGGCGTGTAAGCCGTGAGAGGGCATCGTCATCTGCTGCCTTGTTTTAGAAAGATTAGTCGATACTTTCCTTTGGTACGCCCGACCAACTTGGAGGGAGAGAGACGGGAAAGACGACAAATTCTTTACAATATACAAGGAAGGGGGGGAGGGAGAAAGGGGGGGAGAGGATATATGACCCCCCGTTTCACCTGTCGATTCTCGAGCAATCTTGTGAAGCACACTTCCCGCGGCCATGGCGGTCGGCGTCAAGAAACGGCTCATCGTCTGCTGCGACGGCACATGGATGAACAGTGCGTACGGCTACGTGAAACCGGGACTGCTAGGCGTCCGAGGCGGGCTTCAGGTGCCTTCGAACGTGACGCGGATATCGCGCTGCTTCAAGCGCCGCTGCAGCGACGGCACGCTGCAAATCATCTACTACGAGTCGGGCGTCGGCAGCGGAAGCAACGTCCTTGACAGCATCACGGGCGGTGCCTTCGGCGTCGGCTTGGCCGAGGTTCGCAGCACTATTCCGTCATCGGCTTCTGTTCTCACTGCTCGCCACGGACGACGCTGATGGCTGTAGCGGGTTCGAGAGGCCTATGCCTTTCTCTGCGCAAACTATAGTGACGGCGATGACATGCTGCTCGTCGGCTTCTCCCGCGGCGCCTTTACCGCTCGCTCCGTCGCCGGCCTCCTTGCTAACCTCGGCCTCCTGACGCGCGAGGGCGTCGAGCACTTTTATCCCATCTTTAAGGATATGCAGAACTGGCATAATGACGACTACCGTGACCCGTTTCCGTCCTTGCCCTTTCCGGAGAAGCCTCGTGGGCGTGAGGCGGCGGCTGTGTATCGCGAGCGGCTCGTTGAGATGGGTTACACGCGTGTTCACCAGCACGACGGTACCCTCATCACCGTCAAGGCTATCTGTGTCTGGGATACGGTCGGCAGCCTGAGCATCCCACGCGTTGCTTGGCTCGACAAGATTGGCATTCGCCCGGAAAACGACGAATAAGTCCCCCCCCCCCCCCCCTTCCTCGGGTCTCCCGGTGTTGACAGTCGAGAACGTGCAAGTGGCACGACACCGCCTTGTCAGACAGGATTGAACACGCCTTCCAAGCACTGGCGCTCGACGAAACCCGCGCCCCTTTCAGTCCCGCCTTGTGGGAGCGTCCGCGGTACGCCACGACGGTGCTGAAGCAGGTCTGGTTTCCGGGGAACCACAGCAACTGCGGTGGCGGCTGGGATGACCAGGGCATCGCCAACTGCACCTTGGCCTGTACGTTTATCTCTCTCATCCATGTGCATCCTGTGGGTCGAGGGAGAGAAGAAAGAGAGACGAGCTGAGGTCTTCAGGGATGATGGATCAGATGGCTAGCGTCGGTGTCGAGTTCGACATCGAGTCTCTCGACCGCGTCATCCAAAGGTCGAAAGACCACTACATGAACACCGTCGTCAAGCACAGCCGCAGACAGCGACGTCGGGACAAGTTGCGAAAGTGGGCCGTCGACGCCATCTACAACGCCAACCGGCCGGTACGACCGTGGGGCCTCGGCGCCATACAGCGGGACGCAAGCCTCCTCTTCAAGCTGTGCGGCTCGATGACGAGGACGCCGGGTGTGTACAAGCAGGTGGACCCCAAGACTCGGCTCGACATGAGCGAATTCCTGCACGACACCAACGAGACGGTCCACAGCTCGGTTCGAGCTCGACTGGCTTGCGGCGGCCTCGGCCTCAACGACGAGTCTGTCTGGACTTGTCCTGCGCTGTCGAGCTGGCGGCTGAAGCAAGTGCGCTTCATGGCGATGACGGCCAAGGCAGGAACCAAGTACGATGACGATGACGATGAGGAGGAAGATGAGGAGGAGGAGGAGAAGGGGGAGGAGAAGGGGGAGATTGAGACGCGCTGGATTTGGAAGTACGTCGGTGACGAGCGAGACGCCCCGGCTGATCCGAGCCAGAGGACGATGAGGGAGGAGCCTCTTGGGCCGTACGAGGCGTATCTGCTGCGGAAGTGCGGCGGGAGGCCGAACGTGCTGACTTTTGCAGAGAGGAGGGCTGGTTGGGCCGGAGCGAGGAGGAGGATTCCTGGCTTTCCAGGCGTGACGATGTCTGAGGGAGGATGTTAGTCGTTGAGGGGGGGTGTTTTTATATTTTCGGAGCTATGAGTCTGTTGAGGCGTTGGTTTAAGGGGTTTGGGCAAAGTAGATGTAGATAGAGTAGAAGGTGTTGTCCACTGGCTGGGCTGAGCCATAATATAAGACGCTGTCAGAACAGAGGTAGTGAGGTGAGTGGCTGATGCTGTCATGTCGGAACTCGGAAGAGAAGAGTTCGGTGTCACGTGACGACTTCCCTCAACCTCGCGGCCAAAACACCGCCTACTAATATTGCCTCGCCTTTTCCGACGAAGATTCCGTCTCTCTTACCTTTATTCCTCTTCTTCTTGCTATTCTTGTCCTTCTTCTTCTTACGGAACATCTCCCGCTGCATGAGCAAAGATGAGCGCCGGCGACGACAGCAACAGCAACAAGGCGGACCTGCTGCGATGGGCCAGCGAATACGCCGACCAAGAACTAGATCTCTACGACCTGCTAGGCGTCGACGCCCTGACTGCGAAGCAAGAAATCCACCGCGCGTGGCGAAAGCGATCTCTCAAATACCATCCGGACAAGGCGGGCGACCAATTCGACGGCTCAAAATGGGAGCTCTTCGAGAGGGCGCGCGACGTGCTGTGCGACGACGCCGCGCGCGCAGCCTACGACCAAGCCAGCAAGGCGAGGCTGCTGAGGCGCAAGGAGAGGGAGGCCATGGACCAGGAGAGAAAGCGGTTCGTCGTCGACCTCGAGGCCCGCGAGTTGGCCGCTCAGACGCAGCAGCGTAACAAGGAGCAGGCCAGGAGGGAGGCGGTGCAAAGAGAGAGGGAACGTCTGGCTGAGGCGGAGAGGGCCCGTCTAGAGGAACAGAGGCGTCGGACCGAGGCCGCAGAGGAAGCCGAAGATTTGGCCGAGGCGAAGCGTCGGATCCGGGAGAAGAAGGAAGAAAAGGCCCGCAGGAAGCAAGCCAAGGACGCCATCAGGCCATCGTTGTTTACGACGGGGGAAAAGCCGTCTGGTCCCGTCAACGGTGCCATCGACGTTCCGGGAGACTACGGCGCCGACAAGTGCTACTGGGAACTGGTCTGCGACAAGTTGAGGGCCGTACAGGCGGTGCGCGACCTCAAGGGGCGGGGAGCGGCGGCCGCGGAGGTGTCAGACGCTGGGAGGACGCTGTTGGAGGCGCGGACGAGGATTTACGAGGCCGAAGTCAAGTACCAGCAAGAATCAGCGGCCAGGTTTTTTTTTTTTTTTTTTTTTGTTCTTGGGGGAGCATTTTATGACGTTTCGTGCTGCAGCCTGAGAATCCTCACGGCGTTGTCGCCCATGATGGCTTTGGCTTCAGCCGTCCCCTCTCCGACTGCCTTGACGACGGCATCGGCGTTGAGCCTGACACTCTCCCACTCCCACTCGTCCTCTTTGGCGTTTGTCGTCAGGGGCGGGAAAAAGGGGTGGTCGGTGCCGAAGAGGAGGCTGTCGCTGCCGCTAGCGTCGATGGCTGCCTTGAGACCGACGTCGGAATAGATGACGGCATCGAGATAGATTTGCTCCCTGAGCACGTCCCAAACGGAACGGCGGCCTTGATGCTCGTGGGCGAGTTTCCCGTCATGCCTGATACAGCTCTCGATCCTGCCGGCAAGGAAGGGCAGGGTGCCGCCGCTATGGGCGAGAATGATGCGCAGATCAGGGACATTATCGAAGACGCGGGCGAGGTACATTCGCGTCACGGCGATGGTGGTCTCCATGGGGAAGCCCAGGGCCAGGGGCAGCACGTGGCCGTACTCGGCAACGCGTGGACCCCAGATGTCATTGGGGAGGCCGGAATGCGGGTGCAAGAAGATGACGAGACGGGCTTGGGCGAGCGACTGGAAGACGGGGAGGAGGTCCGGGTCGTCCAGCCCCTTTCCTATGCCGAGGGTGCCGATGATGACGCCGCGACAGGAAGCGAGGCCGGCGAGATGGGCGATGGAGGCGCGTATGGCGTCGAGGGAGGCGGTCAAGGGGAGGACGCCGAAGAAGAAGAGACGGTCGGGATGGAGGCGGCACATGCGGGAGAAGTCTTCGTTTACGGAGCGGGCGACGTCGGGGGACTGGTGGGCGTCGAGGAAGTCGAGCCAGGGGTTGGCGAGGGAGAGGACGGAGATGCGGATTCGGTGCTTGTTCATGAAGAGGAGCTTTTCGTCGATGGAGGTGAAGTCGGATGTTAGTGGTCGGCCGGGGAGGGCGTGGTGGTGGTGGTCGGCGGTGGAGGAGGAGGAGGAGGAGGTGTCGTCCTCTTCGGCGGGGAGGAGGAGTATGCGGTTGTCGCGGACCATGGGGATGGTGGAGCGGGCGCGGAGGAGGTCGACGTAGGCGGGGGGGTATAAGTGGGAGTGGATGTCGACGGTCGTAGTGTTGGTGGTGGTGGTGGTGGTGGTGGTGATCATTGTCGTTGCTGATGTTGTTGTTGTCACCTTGGTGGTACTAACCGCCGTGATGTCTTTGTCTTGGAGAGGAAGAGGAGACATTATTCGGAGATGGCGGGAAATAGCGTGCGGTTGGATGCCTCACTTAACCTGTCTGTCTTCTCCTCCTCTTTGATAGGCATCATAGATAGGCCTTTTTTCCTCTTCCCGCAGTCACGAAATCTGAAGTGCGAGTTACGAGTCGAGACCAAATGATGATGATGATGATGGGGTTGCTATTACTAATTAGGAGGAGGGAGTATGTACATATGTATGTATGTAGTACCCGTTAGAGCAGATAACGACGTGGCGTCTGGACAGATTTGGACTATTATTATCGTTATACCCGTTCCTACTATGTATGTATGTATGTATGTACGTGTATGCAGTACGGAAACGAATTCTCTACTACCAACCTGCAAGAAAGGACGATTTCGACCACATACAGCCTCTATTCGTCCGTATGACACAAGTTACAAGAGGAGGGCGACGACACGAGAATGTATGTATGTATGTATGTACGTGGTGTATACATACATACATATGATATGTCAGTGGTGCATTGTGCGTGCATATGACGTAGTGGGCATGGAAACACGAGTCATCCGTTCGGATATAGCTACTGTATCCGTATGTACATACGTTGTTATCTTTGTGCCCGAGCATGTGGCCATCGGACTAGACGACGAGAGCGGCTGGCGACTAGCGGGCGATGCCGGAGGTTGTGTGTGCATGGATGGATGTGGGCAGGCGTGAGCGCGGGAGGTGAGGAGGGGGGAAGGAGGGGGGAAGAGGGGGGAAGGAGGGAAGGAAGGAAGGAAGGAAGGAAGGAAGGAAGGAAGGAAGGAAGGAGGAGTGACTTTAAAAACATTGCCATCTCGACTCGTTCTTCTTCTTCTCTCTCTCTCTCTCTCTCTGTCTCTCTCTCTGCCTCCTCGTCAGTATCCCACCATTCTGTCCTCCTATATTCATCTCTCTGTCTCTTCTATACTTCTATACGTACATATAACCCATATATATACCTACCTACCTACCTACTAGTGTATATATAGTATATACATACATCATCTCCATCTGTACCTTACTTACTTACCTTTCTCTCGATACCCAAATATCCTTCATTGCAGATCACTTCCAAACACTATTACATACTACATACAGATGGCCACCGACGCTGCCGTCCGTGACAAGGGGCTCGTCATCCCCGTCAGTCCCTCCTCCTCCATCAAAACGTCATACGACACCCCAAAGAAAAGCTAACATCGAAACGGGCTGTAAGCTCATCGACTTTTCCCGCTTCCTCAATGGCTCCCCCGCCGAGAAAGAGGCGACGGCAAAAGCCATGCTCCACGGCTTCCAATCCGCCGGCTTCATCTACCTCACCAACCATCCGATACCAGACGACGTCCTCAGCCGCACCTATTCCTTCTCCGCCGCCTTCTTCCGCCTCCCCGAGGCCGACAAGCTCGCCATCAGCTGGAGCAACGCCGAGACCAACCGCGGCTACAACGCTATCGGCCGTGAAAAGATTTCTCAGGGCACGCTCCCGGACCAGGTGGCCGCTGAGCGCGCCGCCGCGCCTGACCTGAAGGAGACGTACGAGATGGGCGTTGAGCCGCACCCTTCCCTCCATAACCCCTGGCCCGCCGAGGAGGGCGACCTCAAGGGCTTCCGTGCACACATGATGGACTTTTACGACAGGTGCCAGTTGATGAATTATCAGGTCATGGTGGCCATTGCCATCGGCATGGGTCTCGGCCCCAACTTCTTTGACAACTTCTTCGATGCCTGCGATCACCAGCTGCGCCTCTTGCACTATCCCGAGGTCAAGGCCGACGTCTTCAGGGCCAGGTCGGGCCAGGTCAGGGCCGGCGAACACAGCGTTGAGTCTCCAGGAAGCCTTACCCGAGGTCGTGAACACGCCCACTGATCATGTTGTCGGAGCAGGACTACGGATCTATCACACTCCTCTTTCAAGACGACCGCGGTGGCCTTCAGGTAAAGAGCCCGACGGGCAGCTACGTGGACGCGACGCCCATTCCTGGCACCATCGTCGTCAACGCGGGCGACCTCTTGGCTCGATGGAGCAACGACACCATCAAGAGCACCCTTCACCGTGTCGTCGAGCCGCCGCGCAGGGAGGGTGACGAGTACCCGCCGCGGTATAGCATCGCGTACGCCTCAAATCGCTCTTTGCTGCCTTTGGTTGTCGCTTGGCTGACGTGGGACAGGTTTTTCGGCAACCCCAACTTTAACACCACCATCGACACGCTCCCGGGCACTTTTCTCAAGCAGGAGGACAAGAAGTATGAGGGCGTCAACACGGGCGAGTATATCAAGCGGAGGCTTGCGTTGTCATATTATTGAGCCCGCCAAGTAGTCAAAAGGGGGATTTCAAACACTTACGCATCTGGCCTAGCCTGGTAGGTAGGGTAGCCGGCTATCTAGGTCGTCGTTGTGCGTGCTGCACTGCACAGTCCTCGGTTGCCCGCCCCCGTACGGATCGCATTGGAAACAAACAAAACCAGCAGCAGAGATGAGCTTTCTCACCAAAACGCCCACTTTCTGGTCTGAGAAGCTTCGTAGGGAGCGTCCCTTGTCCCGTTGGCTGATGGAGGTTTGATCCCGCCGTGTCGCTGCGCAGGCTTGTGCGTTTCGGTCAACTGCAACTGTCCGTGTGCTTGTTTTATTCGTGCCACAGAGACGGCGGCTGTTTGAAGCGCGTATGGCTTCAATTTCCCTGCTTGAAGGGGAAACAACCTCACGGAGTCGTATCTTTTGGTCGCGTCTCGGTTTTTTTTTTTAAAGGTTGAGAAAGGTTTTGCTGATCTTGTTTCCCCCATCTTCCTCTCCTCTCACCCCCCTTTTTGCTCCCCTTCTTTT
>LKCN02000010.1:217878-247527 GCA_001633055.2 Ophiocordyceps polyrhachis-furcata BCC 54312
GGGGGGGTTGGGTTAAAGGGGTTCGGGCTCTTTTCCATCACTTCAGCCGACCGAGCCCTTGGCCCGCGAATGGCTTCGGCGTCCCTCGGACCGGCGCCGCAGCTGCTCCTCGCGCCGGAGCACCAGCTCGCACCACTTAGCCCGGGACCGCACCCCGCCGCTCTCGTCGCCGCCGTCGCCGCCTCGCCCGACCACCTCGGACAGCACCCGCATCCACGCCTCCTTGTCCGACGCCGTGTCGGCGTAAAAGTCGATGACCTCGCCGTTGTTGAACCGGATCCGGAAGCCCTCCTCGACGAACATGTAGCCCTCTTCCTCCTCGGCAAACGCCGACTTCCGCCGCTTGCCGTGCTTGCCGGCCGTGTCCCGCTCCGTCAGCGATCGCCGGTCGTCGATGAGTCGCTTCGCGTTGCAAAGATTGATCGTGGCCCGCGGCTGGCGCGTCGACTCGTGATACGCCGTGAGCTTGCTGCCTACCAGCTTGAAATATCGTCGACGCCAGTACTGTCCCCGCGCGTCGTCAGTCACGAGGGCAAGTGCAAAGAAATACTCGAGCTCAACAAAGACTTACCGGACAGTCGCCGCCCTGCTGGCTCAGGTGGCCCTCCCAGCTGCGCGCCAGCCTCTCCTCCGCCGCCCGCAGCTCCCGCACGCACGAGTTCATGCTTTTGGGCATGTCGTCGTCAGACGAGTTCTTGGGCCGCGGCACGAACAACAGCTGCAGCTCTAGCTTGCCAATCTTGTACGGCGCCCGCCGCACCACCGCCGACGTGCCGCGCTTGCTCTTGACGCTCGACGCAAAGCTCTCTTCCTCCGTCGCCCACTCGTTGAAGAGCACCACATCCGCCATGTACGGCCGCCCGAAGCAACGCCCCTCATGCTCCTTAAGGCATACGTAGGCCCGCCCGAAGCTGCCGTCTTCGGCCGCCAATGGCGACAGGAGCTCGAAGCCCGACGGGGCGCGGTTGCGCCGCGCGAGCGCCTCCTTCTGCTGCGCCGCGAAGCGCTCCTCTTCGGCCTTTTGTCGCATCTCCAGCTCGCGACGCTTCCGTGGCGAGGCAAAAACTCTGCTAAACGTCGAAGTCTTGGGCTTGGCTGCCTTGCCTGCCACTGCCGGCAGCTCGCTATGCACCGGCTTCTCCAGCTTGACGTTGAGCGTGAGCTGGAACTCGAGGTCGTTGGGCACCACGAGCTCGAACTCTTGGCCGATCGGTGCGTTGCGCGCCAATTCCAGCCAGGCCGTCGTCACGCAATGCACGCCATTGTCCAGCGTGAGGCTAAACCACGTTCTCTCGTCTATCATCTCGTCAGCCGGCGCGATGCCGTTGGGACATGGGGCAAAAGGGTAAGCAACTTACTCTTGGGCAGCGGCAAATCCAAATCCTTGACGCCCATCACCTTGACAAACAGCCGTCCTCTCTCCACCGTGTCTATCGTCGCCGCTTCCGACTGCGTGTCCGACGTCGACACCTGCCTCTGCGCCCCCCGGTTGCTCTCCTGTCCGGGCATCGGCGGGGCTGGGCCTGCGCTCGTGCCCGGCCGCTTCCGAGGGCTCTTGGACCGAGATTCGCTGCCTTTCCAAGGTTCGATGATCCACGACTGCGGCCGATCCTGCTTGACGGGCGAATTGTTGGCCGACCGTGATTTCCACGTCGCGTCGCCGTCCTTGTCGCTGGCCGAGACGAGCTTCGTGTTCTGTCGCATGAGATAGCCTCGCTGAGGACGAATCGTCACGTTAGCATCTACTCGTTTCAATCCGCACCGTCGCGATCGAGAACGCGGGAAGACGGGCGACGTTGGGCACACCTTTTGCGCCTCAATGACCCTCTCAAAGTCCTGGTCGAGGCTGAGACCCATGTCAATATCCAGCGTCAGGCTCCGATTCTTAAAACTCGCCCGGCGTTCCGCCTGCTCGTCGGGGATCTCGTCCAGTCCCTTGCTGGCCAAGTCGGGCTTGCGGTGCCTCTCCGGGATCGGGGGTACTTGCGGGACCTCTTGGCTGACCTGCCTGCGGGCCTCTCTCATCGCCGCCAGGTCCGAGGGCGTATTGGAGATTCGCGTCTTGAGCTTGGAGCCCGAGGCCGACTTGATGGTGGCGATACGCTCGGGAATCACGGGCGACTCCAGCAACTCGCTTTCGTCGTCGACCTGGGGATGGCGGATGACCGAGTCCGGCGTCCCCGACTCTTCTTCGAATTCTTCCTCCGGGTCGCCCCAGCCAGAGCCGTCGTATTCGGGTTTCGATGTGCGCGCCTCTGGCGTGCGGGGCCTCTGGATGGAGACGCGATCCTCTGTCGAAGTGGATCGCTCATCTTTGGTCTCTGTGGGCGTCGCTGCCTGGGCGCGGGCGTCGGCGGCGGCCGAGAGAACGGCCGGGCCGAGGTCGGGCATGTCCTTGCCGAGCTTCAAGTGCAGGGCCGGCGAGGCGGGACGGGGAGTGCGGACCCCGCTGTCGATTTCCTGGCTATGCGACTCTTCGCGCGGCGGCTCGTCCTCCGAATAGTGACTTTCGACATCGTCACCGGTTGCTTCATCCTCTTCCGTCGAGGCGCGGGAGCGAACGGCGTCGTCTTCCGCGCAATCCACACCATACGCCTCGTGCAGTGAAGGGTCCTCGGTTGAGGGGATGGGGACATCGGGGTCAAGGGATCCGAGCGTCAGGCGGCTTCCGTCGGTGCTGTTTCTGTGGCCGACGGTGGTGGCGGCGGCGGCGGCGGCATCGGGAGAAGTAAAGGGGTCGTCGTCATCCAACGCCTTGTTGCCGTTCACCCTACGCATGATAGACTCGCGCGAAATGCGTGGCGGCAACTGGTAGTCATCCAGCAGCGGGCTATCGCGGGCATCGTCGGTCCGGCTCTCTTCGCCGTCGACGGCCGACTCCGGCTCGGACTGAGGGGTGTCGCCGCGGTCGCGAGAGACGGCGCCCCTCCTAAGGCGGCGCTCGCGCTGCTGCTCGGCCGCCGACTTTGCGCTGGTATCGTCGGACAGCATCATGAGCTTGAGACGCTCCTCGAGAGTCATTTTGCCGTGGCCGAAGCTCTGGATGTCCGACTTGGCGGATGCTGGGGGCGGCACGGGCAGGCTCCGATGGTTGCTGCCGCCACCCAACATCCTTTCAGCGGTGGCGGACAGGGCGGGCGAGGCCGGAATGGAGCTCGCCGACTGGCTCCTGGTGTGGCCGAGGCTCGGTAGCGGAGGTAGCGGGCGCTGGTCGCCGTTGGAAGAGACAGACTCGTTGGGCCGGCGGCCGTCGACGTCTTCCGAGGGTCCAGCGGGCTGGACCAGGGGACTCTCGCCTCTCCAATCGTCTGGGCCTACGACGGGCGTCTTGTCCGTGTCCTCGAGGGACTCGTCGAAGCTGTCATCCTGAACGGCGGTGTGTGTCGGATGGTAAAGAACGTCTTCGTCCTCTTCGTCTTCGTCCTCGGCCGACTCGAAGCTGCCCTCGCGCGAGTTTGTGCCGATGGACGAGAGATCCGGCGTGGCCATCTCGTACTCATTGATCTGAGGCGGCGCAGCGTCAAAAGTGACGCTCTTGGGATGGCGATGCAAGAAGCGGCCGTCGGGTAGCTCGCGCTCATCGAGAGATGAGTGACCAGACCAGGTAACCGGCTCGGGCTCTAAGGTGCTCTTATTGAGCTTGGACGGTGACAGAGACGACTTGGTGGGCGACGCCTGGTCCTTGCTGGGGGCCCTCGGGACGATGTTGGGGCTGGGCGAGAGGATGGGAGATGACTTGGTAGGGCTCATAGTGGTGAGGCTCGACTTGCTGTCGAGGGCTCGCTGCTCCGAGTCGGAAGATCGCACGCCGGCAGAGCTAGAGGGTGATGCCAAGATGTTTCCTTGGACCTTGGCGAGCGGTCTCTCGATGCGCGGGAGCCGAGTAGGATCATATTCCTGCTTCTGCTCGAGCGCCAAGATGTTGCTGTTGCGCACGCGGGAAGCTCTCTGCAGGCGCTCGATGGATGAGCGGCGAGTAGGAGACGACGCAGGACCACCCGCGTGGAGCATGTTCTCTGCGTTGCGATTCTGCCAGAACAGACGAGGCGACGAAGTGGCCTCAAGAGGCGAAGATTGGAATGGTGACGAGTCGTTGCCCGGGGTCGCGGCTTTCCCCCCCCCACGCCACGCGAGCAGGTCAGCGTGCGGCTCGACGCGACTCGGAGGGGATAAGAGACATGGGCAGCGAGAAATGGAGAGAGAGGGGGGGGGGAGAAGAGAGGAGGGCGAGGCCGAGCGAGATGAACGGTGATGAACGGGGGCAAACACGCAGAATCTAGACGTACCTTTGTCGGCGTATACTGGCGCCAACTAGGCGAGTTTCGCCTCTTCTCCGTCGGAGAGATTTCAGACAGCGGGCGCGGTAGTCCGCTCGGCATCTTGGTAGGCGACGAGTTTGGCGTGGTGTGTTTGGCGATGCGGAGAGGATGGACCTAGCAAGTGTCAGTAAAGAAAAAAAGGGACAAGTTCTTGTCACCATGGTAAGATGTAACATACCGGCTCGGAAGCCATGATGACGGCTTGTTGATTTCTCGGGCCGCGGACTGGAATGTCGGGTCATGCGGCCAAGCGAATTAGGGCCAGGCGGCGAGGAATGCGCGACGGCTTGTCTCGACTTGTCTCTCGTCGGCGAGGGTGCGATGACGGCCCTCTTGAGGGGGGAAGAAAAAGCGCGAAACGTCTGGAGGGGGAGAGAGAGAGAGAGAGAGAAGACGAGGTGACGAGGCCCGAGACGAGGCCACCAAACGGGATCGTCTGGGGATGGAAGAACGTCGCGTGCGCAGAAGAAGAAGAGCAGAAGCGTTGGTGTGCTTAAGGCGGAGCGACGGGTGACGGTTTGGTGCGGCCTGATTGGTCTGCATAAACAAAACAACTGGTAGGCTGCGGGAGGCGCTGCCCGGGCAACGCGTGGGCGCTGTCAAGCCGAGCCGAGGGCGGGGACGCGGTCGTTCTGAGCGGGCCGCAGTAGGATGCGCTATAAGTCGGGGGGGGGCTGCTGTGGGCTGCTGCGGGCTTGCTGCGGGCTGCTGCAGGCTGCAGGCCGTATCCAACAGCGAGTTTTTTTTTTTTCTTCGGGGGAAAACGATGCGGAGAAGAAGAGCAGCACGGCTTCGCTGGCGGTGCGTGCGCCTGCGGTGAATTTTTTTCTCTGTTGGAGAGAGAGAGAGAGAGAGAGAGAGACCTTTTGCACCCCGGCCGGCATCGGTCCCCTCAGGTACGGATAGGTGCACACACGTGACACACGTGACACCTCACACGCGAGATAGGACCATGGCCGGGGACTCGCATCGCAAGCCTGTCCCGTCTCATCTTCGTCTTTTGGCTGCAAGATGCTTTCTATCCGATTTGAGGCGACGCTATTCTGCACAGACCCCTAACCTCGTTCGCTCCAACCAACCATCGTCTTCCATCTACATGTACATACATACATACATACATACATACATGGACCGGGCCACATAAAGGCCCGCACAAAGAAAGAAAGAATTCCGGAGGGCAATACGGACGTAATATCAACGTCAATGCTTCTCTCTAAGAGCCCGCCGCCTCCCTTCTGTTCCACTCGACGCAGTCTTCGAATCTGACCCCGGACCCGCCAAAACAGTCGAGCGCGCTGCCTATCGTGAGGTCGACCTTGCCGCCGCTCAGTTGCCTGACCTCGTCTAGGTCCGACAGCCGCCGTCCGCCGCCTGCGTAGGTAACGGGGATAGAGCACCATTGGGCCAGCCGCCGTACCAGGTCGGAGTCGATGCCTTTCTGTAGACCTTCGTTGTCGGCCGCGTGCACGAGGAACTCGGAGCAATACGGTTCCAGCCGGCGGACCGAGTCTGCGAGCATCGTCTCCATGAGTCGTGGCTTTCCCCCCCCCTTGGCAATACAACCTGCTGCTGTACCGCAAGACAAGAGAGGGAAGGAAAAAAAAAACAAAACAAAACATGACGAAACAAAACAAAACAGACAAAGGAAAAAAAAAAATATACCTTGATTCACCTCCATGTCTGTCATTGTCTGCCACTTGTTCATGGCGACGAACCAGCGGTCACTGTCGCGGCGGCAGCTCAGGTCAATGACCAGCTTCTCCTTGTCGCCGCCGAGAGCATCAAGCACAGCATCAAGCCTGGCTTGACTGAATTTACCGTCGGGAAATAGAAAGGATGTGACGATGACCTGATCTCTGCGCGTTAGCTCCACCCCTTGTCTTTGTGCCCCCCTCCCCCCTTCCTCCCCCTTCCTCCCTTGCCGCACCTTGGATGCACCCGCGTCCAGCCACCGACGGGCGTTGGCGTCGGTGATGCCCCCGCCAACCTGGAGGTATCCCGGCCATGCCCGCAGCGCGTCGTGTGCTGCCTCGTCGTTGCCCGGACCTAGCATGATAACATGGGCGCCCTCGAGCCGGTTATCCCGATACAGGGCGGCGTAATGCGCTGCCGGTAGGTGGGAGACGTAGTTGGTCTGCAATGCCGCCGAGGCGCTGTCGAGGGTGCCGCCGACGATTTGTTTGACCTGGCCGGCGTGCAGGTCGATACAGGGCCGGAACCGTGTCATTTTGTGCACAGTTGTTTGCGCGAGGGAAGAGAAGAAATTATTCCGCACGCAAGAATCAGAATTTTCCCCTCTGCTTCCATGGCGGGCGTTGATTCGTAGCCTGCTGCGGACCGCCTGTACATACATACATTGGATGTATGTATGCACAATGTGCATAGGGCCTCCTCCGATTCAGGCTCCGATCCCGGCTCCGACGCACAGTGCAGCGTCGTATGACTTCATGGACCCTTGCTCCGCATATCGTCACATCTGTATGACTCGACAAACTCTCTCCCTACTTCCTGCAACGCTGAAAATCAATGATGAAGTACATACACAGAAACGAGACAAAACAAGAAAACAAATCTACACTGCCGTCTTGTCCTTCTTCTCCCGCATGACTCGTCTCTCCGCCTCGGCTTTGCGGCCTTCTTCTTTGAGCTGGGCGTCGTCCGGTCTGGATAGTTCGACCTGTGGCATCAGTACCAGGGCGAGTACAAAGGCGAGTGCCGCCAAGGAGGCGCATGTGATGAAGACGACCCGAAATCCATGGCGGTAGGCCGGCAACAGCACGCCTCGCACCCGCTTTGCCATGTCCGGACTGGCTTCGGCAAGAAAGGTCTGAGGATCTCGTAGGAGCCTCATCCGCGTCGTCTCGTCCAAGTCAAGAGACGACAGCTCATGGGCCATGATGTTGTTTCTGCCTTGCTGTCAGCCTCTTTTTTATCCGTCATTATCGACAGGGCGATCCCACATGATGGTCCCGGAGACGGCCAGCCCAAGCGTCGACCCAAGGTTTCGTACGAAACTGTGGCAAAGACGTCAGTCAGTACATACCTAGACTCGATTGAACTCGTACGACCCTCCCACTTACTTGCGAAAGGACGTAACAACCGCCATGTCGCGTCTCTCCACCCCTGCTTGTGTCGCAATCAACGCTCTTCCTCTGCGTTAGTTGACGTGTCAAGAGGGCAAAGGGACTTCTTACGGCTGAAGCGTATTGCCGACACCAATGCCGATAAGTACGGCGTAGCCTATCTGTTTGTCCACGCCCGTCGTCTCGTCAAGCGTTGACATCAGTCCGAGGCCTACTGCCCAGCACAGCCAGCCGAAAAGGATGCACTCCCGGTAGCGGCCGATCCAGTGTACGACCAGCCCCGAGAGCGTGCTGCTAGCCGTCTGGATGACGGTGATGGGCAGCAACATGGCCCCCGCCTTGGTAGCCGAATACCCATACACGAGGTGATAGAAGGACGGGACGTAATAGACCTGCGTAACAAAGTTCCAACCGTTGATTGCCATGGTCAGACACGCGCCGTTGACGATCCTTGACTTGAACATGTGGACTGTTCTCTCCACGTCAGCTCTGGAGACGACGAGGCTGCGGCGAGGGATGCCTACGGGGCACCAGAGGGTATTTCGGCCCCTTCCACTGCCAAATGACAAACGCGACAGACACGGCCGAGCCGACGGCCAGAGTGGCAATGACATGGGCTGAGTTCCAGGCATACTCGCGTCCTCCCCACGTCAGACCAAGGATGACGACCGTCACGCCCGCCAGCGCGAGGAGAATGCCTGCAAAGTCAACAGCCTTGAGCTTTCTTGCCGGCTGGTCAACCGGGGCGTCGATAAGGGAAAAAACGGAGCAGCAAGCATACATTTTCCAGTCGCCTTGAACCACTTTCAGTGGCATGAAGAAGAGGACGCAGCCGGTGGTTAAAGCAGTCAAGGGCATGTTTAGGCGGAAAATCCATCGCCACGAGTCGGGGGACCTGGAGGAGATGGCGCCTCCGATGACGGGGCCGATGCCGTTGGCGATGGCGACGACCGCGCCCTGTCCATTGTGAGCCGACGGCACACAAAAGACTGTTGAGGAGACGAGGACATACCAGGATGCCCTGATACTTGCCGCGTTCGCGTAATGGAACAACGTCACTGACGATGAGCTGAGCGACGGTCATCAGGCCGCCTCCGCCGATGCCGGTAAAGGCACGAAAGACGGTGAGCTGTAGAACCGACCGGGCGAGGGACGAGGCCAGAGAGCCGACGAAGAAGATGGCCAAGCCGGTCAGCAGGATGACCTTGCGCGACCAGATGTCGGACAGGCGGCCGTACAGGAGCTGGCCGACGGTTGACGTGCTGCCGTCATCAGCCCCCAGAGAAGGGTAGGTAGGCAGGAAAAACGACAGACTCACATGAAGTAGCCGCCGGCAATCCATGAGACCTGGTCCGTAGAACCCAAGGCGCTGCCGATGATGTACAGACTGGCGGCGAGCGTCGTCTGGTCCATCAGGGCCAGCAGGTCGACGCTTGCGCAAGCGAGGAATATCTAGCGGACCTCATCGTCAGCAGTGACGAGAGCACACGAGGTCGTCTTGTCTCACGGTGATGATGGTCCGCTTGGGCACGTAATTGGTTTGCTCATTAAACTGCGGGGGCGGCGACGTGGACTTGTCATGACTGCCGGAAGGCTCTGATCCGGAGCTTGCGATGGCATCCTTTTCCATGGCTGAATGGAATCTTGTCAGCACTGTTGCGTGGCTATGCCAATGAGGGCGTAGGCGGTGTATGTTCAAAGGATGAGAAGAGGAGGAGGAGGAGGAGGAAGCAGTGCCAGGTCAGCCTGCATAGTATGCTTCCGAGAAGTCAACGAGGTGTATGTAGCCGTAGGTATGTATTCACGTAAAGCAAAAGAGACAAGGGAAAGGGGGGGGGGGGAGAAGGGCCAGAGCAGCTCAAATGGCCGGAGCCCGGAGCCGGTCCGCCGGGAGGGTCCACTTGAGCCCGCCCGGACGCCGAAGGCCAGCCAGCCACTGTAACGAGGCAATTTCAACGATGCTCAGCAGGTGCAAAGAGATGACGAGAGCTTTTGAGAACGTTTAGAACCGGCTCTAGCGTCTCGATCTACGAAACGTGCTCCACCACCAGCCGGACCGCTTCGGGGCCGGACGGAGTAGGGTATTCAGACCAGACATCCTCCATGGGGCAGCTGAAAGGGAATGAAAATAGAACCGGGAAAATAAACAAGAAAAGGAAAAACAAAAAACGGGCGCCAACTAGCTCATCCTCTAGGCTCATGTCAGCGCGTTAAGACACACTGTAACGCGCTTCTGTCGGTGATTGCCGTTGCTTTGAAGAAGGCAGCTTGTTGAACACATCATCATTGATCCTTGCTCTTGTAACTTGCATAAAGAGGGCTTCAGTCGTCCTATCCTTCTCTGAAGAGAGATACCTGGTGTCATGTTGATCCGCATCCTAAGAGACAAGTCAACGCATTCCTCTACCTCTTTCTATCGGGTATGCGGGTAGAAAGAAGGCCGTAGTTCCCCTCCCCCCCTTTGTTCCCCTTGTTCCCCTTTCAAAGCACGGTTTTTCCGCAACGATGAACAGCCTCAATGTCTACAAGGGGCCGGACGCGATTCGAGACTACTACGATCCAGACTCGTCGCCGCCTCTGCCGCTCGTTGAGATTCCGGACCGGCTCAACCCGTATCGTGGCCATGGCGTGCGAATCTACGCCAAGATGATGTCGATGCATCCGGCAAACAATGTCAAGGCCATTCCTGGTACGTGCAATCTCTCTTTCACACACACCATCTCTCCCAAACTCCATTCGTAGACGCCTCTGACGGACGGTGTGTGCCGGCCAGCTCTGAACCTGCTGGCCGAGGCCATCGAGCCAGGAAAGACGGAGACGGTGGTCGAGTATAGCTCGGGATCGACGGTGCTGTCCATGTCACTCATCGCCCGTGCTCTATATGGCGTGGCCGATGTGCGCGCCTTTTTGAGCAACAAGACGAGCCTGGCCAAGATACGGCTGATGCAGCTGTTTGGCATCGACATGTTAGTGCTGTCAACATCGTGTTTTTCTTTTGCTTGTACTCACTAATGGGTTTTAAAGCACCCTTTTCGGCGGTCCTTCGCAGCCTGAGCCTGTGGACGAGCGAGGTGGTATCCGGGCTGCCCAAAGAATGGCGCAGGAATCGGCCTCGACCATCAACCCGAACCAGTACGGTAACAATGGAGTGAGTTCTTCTTCATTACTTATCACCTTGAGCTTCGACTGAGACGACGGATGTAGAACTGGCAAGCCCATGTCAAATGGACCGGGCCTCAGATACTCACACAGCTTCCTGAGATCAACCTGATTTGTGCCGGCATGGGAACGTCAGGTGGGACACATTTATAGGTCGTCAATTTGATGACTGGCTGACCGTATGACAGGGACCATGACCGGCCTGGGCACGTATTTCAAGCAGGCCAAGCCGTCCGTCTTCCGTCTCGGGTATGTTGTGGCGCATCTCTCTCTCTCTCTCTCTCTTCCGCAATTAACTAGATCAGGGTTTGTACCGCACCCGGAGACCGCGTCCCGGGCCCGAGATCCTATGCGCTGTTGGCCCCTGTCGAGTTCCCGTGGCGGGAAGCGGTAGATGAGATCCAAGAGATGGGCTCACACGACTCCTTCGCCCTTTCGCTCGACCTTATCCGCCACGGAATCGTCTGCGGGCCGTCGTCCGGCTTCAACCTGGCAGGCCTTTTCCGCTTCATCGAGAAGCGCAAGGCTTCGGATTCGCTGCAGACACTGGCCGGATCAGACGGTGACATCCATTGCGTCTTTCTCTGCTGCGATTTGCCTTATCCCTATGTCAACGAGTACTTTGACAAGCTGGGGGACTCGTACTTCAGCCCTATCCACAACGAGGTCCGTCCGCTTGCCATGTCTTCTCACTCAATGGGAGTGGAATAGGCTGATGACTGTTTTTGTCCGTAGGAGCTCCTCGGCGTCGACTCATACCGTTATGACGAGAAGTGGGAGCGTGAAGCCTCAGACGCGCTTGAGGACTTCTATCAACTACCAGAGACAGCCGACGACATACTCGGACTCGCTTCAGCTTCTAAACTGGATGGCCTCGTCCAGCCGAAGCCAGATACTGTCGTCATCGATCTCCGCCAAGCCGCCGACTTCGCCATCTTCCACTTGCCCTCATCCACGAATATTCCCCTCGTCGAAAGCAACAGCACCAGCCCCTTCTCCGACCCGCACGTCCTCCGCTCCCTATGGCTCCGGTTCGAAGACATCTTCAAGTCGCCAGAGCCTGCTCTCCGCTCGCTCCTCGATGGCAAGCGCATCCTGCTACTCTGCTATGACGGCGACAGCTCCCGCGTCTGCACCAGTGTTCTGAGGGCAAAAGATTATCAGGCTGATAGTCTTCGCGGCGGTTTCGGCGCCCTCAGAGCTTTGTCTGGCGAGCAGGCTGGCTGGCCCCAGCTGGGCATTGAGACGGCGAGGGTGGCGGCCAAGGAAGACAGCTGCTTGGTTGTGTCTGTTGAGACGGCGTCTGTGTGAAGTGTGTCGTATCCTAGGCGGACGAAGGTGAACGCGTCCTCTTTTGCTGTGCTCTTATCGCATTTGGTTTTCAGCACTGTAAGGTGTAAGGCCAGCAGCAGAGGACGTTAGTGGGGAAATATTGTTTATAGCATATATATCATGACAAAAGAGCACAGTATCAAATTAAACCGACGGTCGAGTAGTATAGAGGTTAGTACATCATGCTCACACAAGTGTGCTGGGAGTATACCGTGAAGTCCCGGGTTCGATTCCCGGCTCGACTACAGTTTTGTCAATCGTTGACTTTTTTTCCCCGTCACAGTTCTTCTCGGTGTGCCTTCACTTCGCTTTTGAAGAAAACCTGTTTTATATTTTTTTTACTATTCTCCGTCGATTTTGTTTTTTGTTCGTTCCTCCGTAACGCATTTGTCCCTTCCCTTCCATGCCCCGATGATATCCGTCTCCGCTGACTTAGCAGGCTACAAGCGGGGGCGGGGTCCCGTAGTTTCGGCGCCTCGGCTTATCACTTTATCAGTCACGGAGCTCCCTCCAGCTTCCCAAGTCATAGCTTCGTGCTAGATTCTCCGGCCAAGGTCTACCTACTCAAGATGATGACGACTCGCTTCTTGCGTCCGCTGCCGGCACGCTTATCGCCCCGGCTTCATGTCTATGCCACGCGGACACTGGGTTCCTACGTCGATACGTCGACGCCTAGGCCCGGCGTTGGCCAGGGTGGGCTGCTCTCCTTGGAATGCGAGGCCGGAGCTGGCTGCTGATGCAAAAGCTCAGTGACGCTGAATCGGCCCAAGGCTCTCAATGCCCTTTGTACACCCTTAATCAACGAGCTGAACCAGGCTCTTGATCATCTCAACCAGTCGGACGATACCTCCGTCATCATTCTGACCGGCTCTCAAAAGGCCTTTGCCGCTGGCGCCGACATCAAGGAGATGGCGCCGCTGACCTTCTCTGAGGCTTACACCAAGTCCTTTATTGAATCTTGGTCGCTGCTCACGACGCTGGTCAAGAAGCCCGTCATCGCGGCCGTGTCAGGTCATGCTCTGGGCGGCGGCTGCGAGCTGGCCATGATGTGCGACATCATCTACTGCACCGAGAATGCCAATTTTGGCCAGCCCGAGGTCAAGCTCGGGACGATCCCCGGGGCGGGCGGTAGTCAGCGATTGACACGGGCCATCGGTAAGGCGAAGGCCATGGAGCTGATCCTCACAGGAAGACCCTTTACCGGGGTCGAGGCCGAGCGATGGGGCGTCGCGGCGCGTGCGTTTCCGTCCTACGACCAGTTGATGGGGGAGACGTACAAGCTGGCGGAGACGATTGCCGGGTATTCTCGGGTCGCGGTCATGGCCTGCAAAGAGGTTGTCAACAAGAGCCAGGATCTGTCGCTGAGAGACGGCGTTGAATTCGAGAGGCGCGTCTTCCATAGCCTCTTTGGCAGCCGGGATCAGAAGAAAGGCATGGAGGCTTTCGCCAACAAGGAAAAGGCCGAATGGACTCACTCGTAGTTGATTTCTTGGATACAGGATATAAAGTGCTATTTCGTATATACATACCTAGCCTATAGGCCCCCCCCCCCCCTTCCCCCCCATCTTATCCATGTCAGCCTACACTGCATACATATATCACCATGTACGGCCAGCCAATCCGATCAGGCCAGCCATGTCAGCGCCAACATACGCGCACACAAGAACGGCGCCTCCGCCTGGAGAGGGAACCAGAGCAGCGATGGAGCCTCCTCGCAAGCCCAGCCTGGACCTGGAAAAGGAGCTGACGTGCTCGGTAGGCCGGTGTCTTTCCCCTTTTTCTTTACCCCTTGGCACAGACTGACGACAGGGCGGCCCAGATCTGCACCGAGCTGCTGTACCAGCCGCTGACGCTGCTCGACTGCCTGCATACCTTCTGCGGCGCCTGTCTCAAGGAATGGTTTGGCTTCCAGGCGCTGACGACGGCGCCCTTTACCTGTCCATCATGTCGCAGCGCGGTGCGAGGCAGCCGACACAATGCCACAGTCGTCACTCTACTCGACATGTTGGTGGCAGCGCAGCCGGGAAAGGCGCGGTCACAGGCGGACAAAGATGAGATGGCGCGCAAGTATCAGCCGGGAGACGAGGTGCCGCCCAAGGTGGCAGCTGGTCGTGAGTCCAAGAAGCACGACGACGACGACGACGACGAGCGGCTGCTGGAGCAGGTCAGAGAAATGAGCCTCCGAGAGGCCTTGACGCCCAGGAGACGTAACGAAAGAAACGAACGCTCGCAGGAAGATGAGCATCAAGAAGAAGGAGAAGGAGAAGAAGAAGGAGAAGAAGAAGAAGAAGAAGAAGAGCGGCGACGACGCCAAGTCGAGCACCAGTCATCGCTGAGGTCGCTCATCGGGTCGGCTGAGCGCGACATCGAGAGGGAGATTGAAGATTTTGCCCGCCAGATCCAGGAAGAAGGACTCCTCGATGGCCTCGACCTCGATAACATCGATCTGAGCCGCGACGACGAACTCAGCCGGCGCGTGACGGAGGCCTATCGTCGCCGGCAGAGGAGGGGTCGGTCACAGCGACAGGACGAGGCCGCCACCACGAGACGCCATAGGGCCACGTCGTCGAGTAACCGCAGCGGGCCGCCGTCGGCAAGCCTCGAGGTGCGAGGGGTCCGCAGCCGGAGGCGGACGGCGAGCGGCGGGCGGAGTGCTACGGCGCCGCTGCTATCCGTTGGCGGGGCCGCGCAGCAGCAGGCCGCTCGTTCGCAGACGGAGCTCGTTCCGTCCCGGTTGGACGTGCCGGCGGCGGCGGCGCGAGATCAACGGCGAAGCTCGAGCACGCCGTCAGTGGCGGCATTTGCGCCTCCCGCAGGTGGAGGAGGAGGAAGAGGAGGAGAGAGCAACGCTTCCTTTGCAAGCCGGGCGCCGCAGTGGAATCCTACAACAGACTCTCGTACAGACGCTCAGCCGGTCAGTCGCAATAGGCCTCAGCTCTACCCCGAGCCGTCCATCAGCTGTTCGCGCTGCAGCCGACGACACATCGAGTACGAACTGCACTACAGCTGTGCCCTCTGCGCCGGCGGGCAATGGACCGTCTGTCTCGACTGCTACCGCGCCGCAAAGGGCTGCCTTCACTGGTTCGGCTTCGGCCACGGCGCCTGGATCAAGTGGGACAAGGCTCATCAGCTGGACCCGACGACGGCGCGGCCGCACGTCCTGACGGCCAGTCGTTACCTCCGGCCGCCGTCGATTCCCGGCGGTGCGGATGGCCGGAGGACGCTGACGTGGCACGACCCCAGGACGCGGCTTGAGACGGGTACCTTTTGCGCGAGGTGTCTTGTTCGGGCTAACGAGTGCTACTGGCGTTGCGACGTGTGCAACGATGGGGACTGGGGGTTCTGTACGGATTGTGTGAACGGTGGCCTTTCGTGTTCACATATGCTTCTACCTTTGGCCTACGAGCCGACGACACTTTCCCAGCAGGAACAGCAGCAAGAGCAAGCATCAAAGCAACCGATACCAGGCTTACGACGTCAATGGACCGGCAGGCCGCAGAGCAGCCTCGGGCCGTTCAAGCCGTTGCCGGTCTATTCCGACGCCATCTGCGCCGTATGCCAAGAGTCGATGGCGGCATCGCAGGTGCGATACCATTGCTTCACCTGCTTCAAGGGATACTACGACGTATGCCCTCGATGCTACAGCAGCCTCGAGACGCAGGGCAAGATCAGCGCGGAGAACGGAGCGAGCGGTTGGCGACGCTGCCTCGGAGGCCATCGCATGGCCGTCATCGGTTGGGCGTCGGGCAAAGTCGGACGATGGCGATACGTCGAGCGCGAGCCCGTCGGCGGACGAAGTCTCGTCGAGGGCGGCGGCGCTGGCAACGCCCACGACGGCACCGAGCTTTGGTCTTGGCCATCCGCGTCGGAAACCCGTCGGCGTAGGGTGACGGTTGACGTGGCGGCCTCGACCGGTGCCGGTGTTGGATTCCCGCCGGATGGAGGGCTGGGAATGCGTGCGCAGGCGCGCTGGGCTTGGTATCCTGCTGCGGGGGCCGATGACGAGCTGCTTTTCCCCCGGGGCGCTGAGGTTCGTGAGGTTGAGGATGTCAATGGCGATTGGTTCTTTGGTGTGTATATGGGTGCGAAGGGTTTGTTCCCTGCGCCGTATGTCAGGCTATTGGAGGGGGGAGAGGAGACAGAGGCTATGTAGGCGTTGTTTCCCCCCCTTTCCTTCCCTTTCAATGGCATCATTTATCCTCTCATCTAAGCTCTCTGAAGATGGTGATGTTTGAAATCGCTGCTTCGATGGCGTAATGGCCGTCAAAAGCTGACGTCATCTGTTGCATCTTCACCACGGCGCCGATTTCGGCCCTCACGCTCTCTCACACAGCGCTTCCTCCCTCCACCTCCCACAGACATCACGACTCTTTCGACAACATGTTCCGTCACAGCGCGCGGCGCTTGACGCAGCAATCCGCCAACGCATGCCTCGGCAACAGGATCGCCGTTTCCCATGCGCAAGGCATCACCCCGGGCTTCACTGGAGGTTTGTCGTTGGGGGCTATTCTTGACGTAGGAGGAATAGAAATGAAGAGGAGAAAGAGGAAACTGACACTTGTTCCTCTCTCTCTTGCACCAGCAATCGGTAATACGCCTCTTATTCGACTTCAACACCTCTCCGAAGAGACAGGATGCACAATACTGGGAAAGGCCGAGTTCATGAACCCGGGAGGCTCAGTCAAAGACCGAGCAGCACTGTGGATTGTCCGCGAGGCAGAAAGGAGAGGCGAGCTGCAATCCGGCGGCACCGTCGTCGAAGGCACAGCCGGCAACACGGGCATCGGCCTCGCCCACGTGTGCAGGGCACGAGGGTACAAGCTCGTCATCTACATGCCCGACACGCAATCGCAGGCAAAGGTCGATCTGCTACGACTCCTCGGCGCGGAGGTTTACCCCGTTCCGGCCGTGCCGTGGGATAACGAGGAGAATTATAATCATCAGGCTCGTCGGCATGCCGCTCGCGTTCAAGGCGCCGTCTGGACGGATCAGTTTGATAATGTGGCTAATCGTCAGGCTCACATTGACTCGACCGGGCCTGAGATTTGGGCTCAGACGGGGGGCAAGATGGACGCCTTCGTTTGCGCTACCGGGACGGGGGGCACGCTCGCGGGCGTCACTCGCTTCCTCAAGGAGAAGTCGGGCGGTGCTGTGCGGTGCTACCTCGCTGACCCGCCCGGCAGCGTCTTGTACTCCGTCATCACGTCCGACGGTAAGAGCAAAGAGCGGACGGGTACGGGGAGCATCACCGAGGGTATCGGACAGGGCCGCGTCACCGAGAATCTGAAGCCGGACCTGGAATTGCTGGACGGCGCATTTCACGTGCCGGACGAAGAAACCATCGCCATGGTCTACCGCTGCCTCGACGAAGAGGGCCTCTATCTCGGAGCCAGCACCGCTCTCAACGTTGTCGCTGCCAGGGACGTGGCTCGCAAGCTCGGCCCCCGTCACACCGTCGTCACCATTCTATGCGACGGCGCCTACCGGTATGCAGATCGTCTGTTTTCCCGCTCGTGGCTGGCTGAGAAGAAGCTGCTGGATGCCATTCCCAAGCCGTTGCAGAGGTATATAGCTTTGCCGTAGCGGATCAAGTTGTAACGAAACACAATAATAGCAAAAAAGAAGACGATCTTCTTCTTCTTCTTCTTCTTCTTCTTCTTCTTCTTATGATTCTATCTCTCCCTCTTCTTCGGCGCTCGGGAGAGAAGGAAAAGGGGGGTTAGCTTTTGAGTGAAACTCCCCTTGTAGCTACCTAGGTAGCTGCCGTTCCCTTCTCATGTCTCTTCCTTCGACGAAGGACTGAAGATGTTCCTCGTGCAGAACGAAAATTGGGCTTCACCGCGAGCTTCGAGAATCCTCACAGGGGGGCATCGACTCCACCCTGGTTCATCTCCCACGCTGGCGGCGACGCTCCGTCGGACGCAACAGCGGCCCTCTTTCGCGCCAGCTTCTTATGATAAGAGTGCTTCAAGTCTTCCCGATGCTCAAACGCTGGCCAAACCGGACGCTGGCCCATAATCTTCTCGTACAAGTCGTCCCAGGTCTCGTCCCGTCCCCAAGCACTGCGGACAAACTCCGCTACATGCGCAATGATGGCATCACGCACCCGATTCAAGTACCTGGCGTCGTCGCCTACCAACTCGACGGCCATCTCGCAGCCTCTTGCGACCTGCAACATCAGTTGCAAGTAAGTATATCCGTTGACACCAATCTGTGTACTCCTCTTTGTATCTTCGGACGGGCATGAGCTCTGAACTTCGGGAATGCTGCTTATGTCACTAATCGCGGCTTCGTTCCACAAGGGCGTGAACTGCTTCAGTTCCTCCCGAAGGTGGTCCATGTCCTTTTCCGCGTCCTTGCCGTCCAGCTGCTTCGCCTTGATGGCAGAGCACAACGCGTAGAGGTGCATGCCGCGGACGAGCGGGGAGAATTGAGGCCTAGAGCGCGAGTTTGACTCGACGACGGTATGCTCCGGCCGGTGCAGCAAGTCCAAAAGTACGACTACCTGCGAGTAGGCCTGCATCATTTTCCGCCTGTCGCCGCTGTTTTCGTAGATCCTGGCGTTGTTGGCGACGAATGTGCGGTGAATCAATTCCCAAGTACGGAATGCGAAACCGGTCTCTTTCGACTGCTTGGCGCACTCGATGATGGCCTGGATATTGCCCGTCCTGGCAGCTACCCGGCACATCTTTCCATAGACACTGCTACGGAGTTGTATTTGTGCCTTGAGGTAACCGGCCAAGAGCGTGGGTAGATTTTCCCAGTCACGCGGCGTCTGCATCTTATACACGGCGTCCAAGAAGGCGGTACTGACTTTTGGAACGTCTTTGGAACGATCGAGCGGCGGGAACCGATACTTCTGGTCCTCGATCTCGATGATGACCGGGTTCATCTCAAGTTCATCCCTCGCCCGGGCATCAAAGATGAGTTTGCGCTGCTTGGCCGGAAGGTAAGCCGGGAAAATGATCGTCTCCTGGATCTTTTTGAGGATTGCGTTCAATTCTTCGTTATCCGTCTGTGAAAAGACAGCTCGTATGGCTGGATGCGATGCCCGTTAGAAATAGATCTATGAAGCGAGCTTCATATGGGATGCCATTTTCTCCTTACCACACGCCGGTGACGTTGAACCAAACTGTCTTCGAGGACATGTCGAGAGCCTCGGAAGAAAGGCGACTCGACTCGCAGCGAACCGCATTGGCCGGAACATGGTGAGGTTGAGGTCTGTGGTTTGTCTCGTCTGGCAGAGGCTCGATGGCAGCGCAGGAAAATTCACGACATTGTCGGACAAACGTGTGGCCGGGGCCGAACAATCAATCTCCATCCACCAGCTGAACCAACCTGCCGCAAGTCGTCTCTTACCACCGTATCGAGTCGTCTCTATATCATGAACGCTATCGCCGTCGCCGTCGCCAGACGGCCGACAAGCTGCCTCAAGGAGGCAGTATGGCTAACACGCAGGACCTACGCGACGACGACGGCCTTGGCTCCTCCACGGGACCAGGGCTCATATACCTTGAGACAACGTGCGTAAGGGAGAAGGATGTATCGACATTAAATCTATATATATCTTTGACAAGAAAAGACGATGCTCCCCTCTCCCGTCCGAGCGCTGACAATACGGGTGACAGGCAACTGGAAGGCAAAACTGGCCGATTTCCAAGTATGGCCGCAGATGCCGACGATGAAATCGACACCCCCGGATCCGATGCCTGCCGTGAAGCAAAAGTTCATCGACAAGATGGACATGTCGGGCGCGCGCACCCAGATCTTTTCCAAGGAACGTCGGGATTGCGCTCGCGTGGGCGACGTGCTCATGGTAACGACGGACGGCCTCGAGCCCTTTGCCGGTGTCTTCATCCAGATCCACCGCAGCGGTCCCGATACGTCCATCCTGCTGCGCGGTAACCTCATGAATACGGGTGTCGAGAGGTGGTTCAAGATATACAGCCCTTCCGTGACGGCCATTAACATCATCTCGAGGAGACGCAGGCGCTCTCGCAGGGCCAGGCTGACGTATATGCGCCATCCCAAGCATGATATGGGCAATGTCGATGAGCTCGTCCTGGAATGGAAGAAGGAGAGGCAGGCCCTGAGCACCAAGGCGACGCAGAAGGTGGACGAGTTCAAACGGAAGAAGTAGCCCGATGGTTTGCTCTCCGCTCCCCCTAACCTGTATGATACCGTGAGACAAGCCAAACATGCACACGCGATTCTGAAACGGTCGCCATCTGGTCCTACATAGATAGGACCGAGGGCACACTGTCATTCATTTTTTTTGCCCATCTTTGACTGATTCATGGAGGAGAGAAAGAGACTTGCATTTCTTTCGGATTCATTCCTCCCCTTTCATTACCCCCTTTTCCCTGCTGAACTGGTGACTTTTTCCAAACCCCTATTCCCTACCTCTGTGGCAAAAAGGGCGCCCTGAGCATGACGCCCCGCGACGTTGCGCAGTTAGTGGCTTACAAGGCATACATACAATACAAGGCGCAACGCGCAAAGTCTGACGCTTGACGGCAAGCTTCTGGGGGCCGTCTCACCAGGCGGATAGTGTGTGTGGAGAGGAGGGGAGGGAAGGGGGACGGCCGCTTCCGGCGGCACGGAAGGACTCCCAACAACAATAACAACAAACTAACTTGTCAAAGGCAGAAGGGACAGGCTAGTTTTGGATGCTGTCGGTAGAGCCTATGCTAAACTACCTATATAGGTAGGTAGGTAGCTCTAAAATCAAGCTGGCTGTCGAGGTGTGAGCGCATCAAGTTTCATGCGGACCGACCGCCGCCGGCGTCAAGGCTATCATTGACAGGACAGCGCCCAGGAAAAGGGAGGGAGGGAGTAGGGGGGTGGACAGAGGAGAAAAGCAGCAGGAAGCGGGCGTATCCAGCAATGCTTGGCCTCGGCGTCTTTGGGCTTCCCGACCGATTAGACGGCTGCCTAACCCGTTCTCTTGGACGGCCTGTCGGGACTTGCCCAGGGGCCTTTTAAGAGGTCTTCGTGAAGGGTGGTCCGGGGGAATTTGTTGGTCATCTCGGCGACCGTTGCCAGCGGTTGTTTGACGGCGAGCTCGCGGATCGCCTGGGCCTGAGCCTCGTCCCACTTGGTCGTCTCTGGGTCTTCGGTCCAGACGGTCTTATCGCAGCTGACGATGGTGCCAGTCTCGATCTCGCACTGGTACATGGCCGGCTCCCAGCTCTTGTTGGGCCTATCGTACCAGCAGGTCCAAAGCTGGACGGCGAATCTGTACGAGTGACCGGCCGTCTCGGGCTTGAAGGTGAGGTCTCCGAAGAGGAACCACAGCTTGTCTGTCATCTTGACGGTGAGAGCCGTCGTGAACTCGCCCTCGATGATTTGGGCCAGCGGCGGAGGAGCGCGGGGGTCCTGGGGCTTGCCGTCGATGCTGGACAGGATGAGTCGGGCTTGGTACATGTGTGGCTGGTTTCCTTCCGATCGCTGCTCGCGGAAAGACACCAGAAGAGGAGGCTTCATCGGTTCGCCAGGCTTGACGAACAGGGGCAGCGACACCTCGACGAAGTTGTTCCGCTGGATGAAGGCCTCCATCGCGGGGGGGGGAGGGGGTCTCGTTGCGCTTGGACGAGAGTGAGGATTATCTGGAGATATGGGGGGGGGATGGGGATAGCAGACGACGAGAAGATGGGACGCAAAAGCGTTGTATCAATTTGCAATGATATCACAGATGGTTCACGCCTTTACGTGTGTACATATATAGACAAACATCAAGCACTTGACGAGCGGACGAACGCCCGTTTTCAATTGCTCGTTCCAATTCACGAGGCGAGCCTGCATCAACTGTCGTGCCACCGAGCGTCACACGGGATTCGCATCTCCCGTTCACCAAAGCTCAAGCAGGCGGCCAGCGGCAGGTATCATAGGGTAGGGTAGAACGAAGGTGGATGATGATGATGATGATGATGATGATGATGATGATGATGATGAGAGGACAGGGCGGGAAACAAACACAGGACAAGATGTTCGTTCGTTCATCACTGGCCGGCCTTACTCCATGTGATTTACAGAAACAGAGCCCCGGTCCTGGTCAGTCATTTTTTTCACTGCCCCAAAAGCCAAGGCAGATCGATAGATATGCCATGACAGCTAGCTTGTCTGCCTCTGCCGGAAGAGAGCTGTTACCAGGCTCATCCCAACATGGGAGTCAGAGAAGCTTGGGACGATTGGTTTCAGGAGGCAGCCCCGAGTCCGAATCCGCGTCTCAGCATGGGAAAATCGGCGCATTGAAACATGACGGGTTGAAGGGAGAGGGGGGGAGGAAGAAAGGGGAGAGAGAAGTCGCCTGAGGAGAGAGGCGATTCGGATGGAATATAAACGGCTCGACCATCCGGGGCTTTTCTTCTGTTCTTTCCTTTTTCTTGATGGTCGTCGAATGTCTCACTCTATCTTGTTTTCCCTTCCGTCCCACTCACTCGCCGCCTACTAGTGTCCGCGATCAAGGAGCGAGAGAATAAATAAATAAGAGACACGTCATCTTAAGAGAGAGAGAGAGAGAGAGAGAGAGTGAGAGAGAGAGAGAAGGCAACGACAGACAACACTCTCCTCGGTCGGCTCGCCGATTATCGATAAGCCTTTCTTTGTTCAGGGCAAGAGAGAAAAAGAGAAAACAAACAACAACAGCAACACGTGAGTGAAGCCAGGCAAGGTACCTTCGTCGCCGTACCCTGCGGCCCAGACTCCACCAGACAGTACCTGATAGCTTCTGCTCCTTTAGGTGACCGTGCACCACTTGTCGGTTAGACCACCAGGTACCCGACACCCTTGCCCTTCTTCAACGGTACAGNGGGGGTCCTGGGGCTTGCCGTCGATGCTGGACAGGATGAGTCGGGCTTGGTACATGTGTGGCTGGTTTCCTTCCGATCGCTGCTCGCGGAAAGACACCAGAAGAGGAGGCTTCATCGGTTCGCCAGGCTTGACGAACAGGGGCAGCGACACCTCGACGAAGTTGTTCCGCTGGATGAAGGCCTCCATCGCGGGGGGGGGAGGGGGGTCTCGTTGCGCTTGGACGAGAGTGAGGATTATCTGGAGATATGGGGGGGGATGGGATAGCAGACGACGAGAAGATGGGACGCAAAAGCGTTGTATCAATTTGCAATGATATCACAGATGGTTCACGCCTTTACGTGTGTACATATATAGACAAACATCAAGCACTTGACGAGCGGACGAACGCCCGTTTTCAATTGCTCGTTCCAATTCACGAGGCGAGCCTGCATCAACTGTCGTGCCACCGAGCGTCACACGGGATTCGCATCTCCCGTTCACCAAAGCTCAAGCAGGCGGCCAGCGGCAGGTATCATAGGGTAGGGTAGAACGAAGGTGGATGATGATGATGATGATGATGATGATGATGAGAGGACAGGGCGGGAAACAAACACAGGACAAGATGTTCGTTCGTTCATCACTGGCCGGCCTTACTCCATGTGATTTACAGAAACAGAGCCCCGGTCCTGGTCAGTCATTTTTTTCACTGCCCCAAAAGCCAAGGCAGATCGATAGATATGCCATGACAGCTAGCTTGTCTGCCTCTGCCGGAAGAGAGCTGTTACCAGGCTCATCCCAACATGGGAGTCAGAGAAGCTTGGGACGATTGGTTTCAGGAGGCAGCCCCGAGTCCGAATCCGCGTCTCAGCATGGGAAAATCGGCGCATTGAAACATGACGGGTTGAAGGGAGAGGGGGGGAGGAAGAAAGGGGAGAGAGAAGTCGCCTGAGGAGAGAGGCGATTCGGATGGAATATAAACGGCTCGACCATCCGGGGCTTTTCTTCTGTTCTTTCCTTTTTCTTGATGGTCGTCGAATGTCTCACTCTATCTTGTTTTCCCTTCCGTCCCACTCACTCGCCGCCTACTAGTGTCCGCGATCAAGGAGCGAGAGAATAAATAAATAAGAGACACGTCATCTTAAGAGAGAGAGAGAGAGAGAGAGAGAGTGAGAGAGAGAGAGAAGGCAACGACAGACAACACTCTCCTCGGTCGGCTCGCCGATTATCGATAAGCCTTTCTTTGTTCAGGGCAAGAGAGAAAAAGAGAAAACAAACAACAACAGCAACACGTGAGTGAAGCCAGGCAAGGTACCTTCGTCGCCGTACCCTGCGGCCCAGACTCCACCAGACAGTACCTGATAGCTTCTGCTCCTTTAGGTGACCGTGCACCACTTGTCGGTTAGACCACCAGGTACCCGACACCCTTGCCCTTCTTCAACGGTACAGGGCACCCTTGTTCCCCCTTTTTTTTTTGCCTGTCCCTGTTGGCGGCGGGAGCCCCTTCCCCCACCTAAAACCTGCCCAATGGCGGGCACGGCTCCAGCGGAGCCCGGCAACGACGATGGCGGCGTTGAGCGCTTCCCCCAGCTTTACGGCGACTCTGCCTACGACGTGGCGGACGAGTCCCTCCTCCTACTTCACGACGCCCGACGCTGGTCTTATAGCCATCGGAGGCTCAGCGGAGACTGTTTCCCCGCGTCGCCCAAGTCTTCCCGCTCGACAACCGTCTCCAGCGCGTCGACGGCTGCCACCAGCCTTGCCGACTTCGCGCCTGCCACCCCCACCCTTCAGCAGCGCAGTCGGCGCGATAAAGAGCAGCTGCATGCCGCGCGCCAGCAGCGCTCTGCTCGCGACAGGAAGCCGTTGGCATCGTCGACAAAGTCGAAGAGGGCACGTCGCTTTCAATCTCGCAGCAGCCCTGCCGCTGCCCTCGCTGCCGTCGAGCCCGTCCATGATCAGGGCCTGGTGAGGATGACTTTTACCGAGCAGCAGCGCTGGATTACGGTCCAGCAGAAGACGTTTACCAAATGGTGCGTCGTCTCTCTCTCTCTATCCCTCGTATCTCTTTTTCAAAGTTCGTCTCCCTTGCTGACACGCCTTCCCCAGGCTCAACACCAAACTGGTGGCCAGAGAACTCGAGGTCAAGGACCTGGTCCAGGACCTCAGCGACGGTGTAAGCCCCCTTGAACCCAACACATGCACCGTAGACTCGCCGCTGACACCTTCAGGTGATGCTCATCCATCTTCTCGAGTGCCTCTCCAACGAATCACTCGGCCGATATGCCTCCAAGCCGAAGCTGCGAGTGCAACGTTTCGAGAACGCAAATCTCGCTCTCAATTTCATCAAGTCCAGGGGCATTCAGATGACCAACATCGGTGCCGAGGACGTCGTCGACGGCAACCGAAAAATTGTCCTCGGTCTCATCTGGACACTGATCCTGCGCTTCACCATCAGCGATATCAACGAAGAGGGCTTGTCAGCCAAGGAGGGCTTGCTGCTTTGGTGTCAGAGAAAGACGGCGTGCTACGACGAGGTCGAAGTGCGAGACTTTAGCGGCAGCTGGAACGACGGCCTGGCCTTTTGCGCCCTTCTCGACATCCACCGGCCGGATCTCATCGACTTTGATGCTCTCGACAAGTCCGACCATCGGGGCAACATGCAGCTGGCCTTTGACATTGCTCACGAGGCCATTGGCATCCCGCGCCTGCTCGACGTCGAAGACGTATGCGACGTCGCCAAGCCCGATGAGCGAAGTCTCATGACGTACATCGCCTACTGGTTCCACGCCTTCTCGCAGATGGAAAAGGTGGAAAACGCCGGCCGGCGCGTGGAAAAGTTTGTCAACAACATGCAAGGCGCCTGGGAAATGCAGAGCGCGTACGAGCGACGCATGCGCGAGCTGCTCAAGTGCGTCCGCGTCCAGGTCGAGCGGTGGCAGCAGGCCAAGTTTGAGGGCACCTACGCCGACGCCAAGGCGCAGGCCAACGAGTTTGCCGGCTACAAGAGGGGCCAGAAGCGAGACTGGGTCGCGGAGAAGAGCGACCTGGCCACGCTGCTGGGCAATATCAAGACGAAGCTGGGCACGTATCGACTCCGGCCGTACGATCCGCCGGCCGAGCTGCGGCTGGAGGTGTTGGAGCAGGACTGGGCGACGCTGACGCAGACGGAGATGAAGCGTGCCCAGCTCATCAACGAGACGATACGAGAGTGAGTCCTTTCCTCTTTCTTCTCCCTCTTCCTCTTCTTCTCTTTACCGGCTACCCTCGACTCCTGACTGACTCTTTTTTTTTTTTTTTACGGCAGCATCAAAAACGCCCTCCGCAAGTCTTTTGCCGACAAGGCCAACGACCTGGCCATGGCGCTCAACACGATGCAGCTCGCCATCTCTGGACTCGACGGCGACGTCGAGGATCAGTTGCACCACGTGCGGCGGCTAAGTGACAACCTGGCGCCGCTGGATCCCTACCTCGAGACGATTGCGGCCGTCGATGCCAAATGCCAAGAGGCCAAGATTGAGGAAAACGACTTCACGACGTACACGTACGACGAGCTTTCGTACGAGCTGGGACTGGTCAAGTCTTCGGTGCAGAAGAAGCTGTCATTCTTGGAGAACCAGATGGTGGCGCGCAACATGACGAACCTGACGCCGATCCAGCTCGAGGAGTTTGAGAGCGTCTTCCGGCACTTTGACCGCGAAGACACCAACTCGCTGCAGGAGCTCGAGTTCAGCGCGGCGCTGGCGTCGCTCGGTCTGGTCTTTTCCGAGGACGAGATGCACGATTACTTCCTGGAGACGTCTAACGGGCGCGACTACGTCACGTTTGAGCAGTTCATCCGCTTCATGGTGGAGGCGACTGAGGACCAGAACACGGCCGAGCAGGTGTTCCAGTCGTTCCGCGAGGTGGCCGACGGCAAGCCGTACGTGACGGAGATGGACCTGCGGCACAGCCTGGTACCGGACGAGGTGATTGACCGGCTGGTGGAGATGATGCCGCCGCACTCGGGGCCGGACATGTCGGCGGACCGGGGGCGAGCGCAGTACGACTACATTTCCTTTATGGAGAGGCTGATTAACGAAGCGGATGATGGGGCGAGGCCGAGTGCGAGCGAGATGGCGTAGGTTGTTTTTGCTGCTGTTGTCTATTCTCTCTTTTTTATTGTCACATTTTCATTCATCTCCTCTTCTCCTAGATGTACTCACTCTCGTGTTTGTTGTTGTTATTATCCGGACGCAGCGGGCTACCTACCTTTGCTTTTTCTTTTTAACATGCTTTACATACAGGCCGGAGCAGCTCTCGGTGGTTCCTCTTCGATGTCGGTACTTTTTACACCTTTTAGCGTTTACACGAGGCTGTCTCTCTCTGTTGTCTGTAGGATCCGAGTAGTGAAGAGGAAGAAGCCATGGGAAAAGGTTGAAAGGGGGTTACGGTAGGTAGTAGGTAGGTAGGTAGGCGTCCGTACTATGGAAAGAATTATACAAACATTCAACTGCTGTGCCTACCTAGACATTATGTACATACATCTATAAATATGATGTATGCCATACAGCCTGTAGGGGCCGTTGTGGCATCGAACCCCTTGAGGCGCACCTTAGGCGGGAGAAGGGGGCCGAACTTGGGCGTGAGGTTCGTCTTCAGGGGGGGGTCCAGTCCCCTAGTTGCTGCCGGACTCCGCAGCCCCGCCGCCGTCCCTGTCCACCAATTTTCTTTCCTTTTTCCCACCGACCGACCGACCCGTTGGAAGTCAGTCCCCTGTTGCTTTGCTTTGCTTCGCTATCGCTTCAATGAATTGACGCTGGGGCAGAAAGGAGAAGGAAGAACTACACTGCGCGCGCGCGCGAGAGCGAGGGCGAGAGAGAGAGAGACAGAGAGACAGAGAGAGAGAGAGCAAGCAGAGAGAAAACTCCGCCATCATGCTCCGTCTACCGCGCCTCCTCGTCTCGGCCCCGGCATCTCGCCGCTTCCTCCACCACGGCGGCGGCGCCCGACGGCGGCAGTTGACGGCCGACACTTACCCGAGCCTACGGCGAGACGACAGCTTCAACCGGCTGACGGCGCAGGACGTGGCCTCCTTCCGACAGATGCTTGGAGACGCCGCCGTGGTCGAGGCCGGGGAGGACGAGCCGCTGGCGGCCTACAACGAGGACTGGATGCACAAGTATCGCGGCCAGAGCCGGCTGGTGCTTCGGCCGGCGTCGACGGACGACGTGCGGCGCATCCTGATGCACTGCAACCAACGCCGGCTGGCCGTCGTGCCCCAGGGAGGAAACACGGGTCTCGTGGGCGGGTCGGTGCCTGTCTTTGACGAAATCGTCGTCAACATGGCTCGCATGAAGACGATTCATTCCCTCGACGAGACCAGCGGTTGTCTCGTCCTCGACGCCGGCTGCGTGCTCGAGACGGCCAGTGACTATCTCGCGGACCGTGGCTTCATCTTTCCCCTCGACCTCGGCGCCAAGGGCTCGTGTCAGGTCGGAGGCAACGTCGCGACCAATGCCGGCGGCTTGCGGCTTCTGCGCTACGGCAGCCTGCACGGCTCCGTCCTCGGGATGGAGGCTGTCCTTCCGGACGGGACGGTGCTCGACGATCTGTGCACGCTGCGGAAGAACAACACGGGCTACGACCTCAAGCAGCTGCTCATCGGTGCCGAGGGCACGCTCGGCATCATCACCAAACTGGCTATCCAGTGCCCGCCTCGTCCGTCGGCCGTCAACGTCGCCTATCTTGGCCTCACCTCCTTCGAAGCCGCCCGCCACGCTTTCCGCGAAGCTCGCTCCCGTCTGTCGGAGATCCTGTCGGCGTTTGAGCTCATGGACCGTCGCAGCCAGCAGCTCGTTGATGCCGTCCGCAAACATCAACGCCGTCCGCTCGAAGACGGCGGCCTCCCCTTTTACTGCCTCGTCGAGACGAGCGGTTCCGACGCCGGGCACGACTACGAGAAGCTCGAGCGCTTCCTCGAGCACGCCATGGCGGAGGGCATCGTCGCCGACGGTGTCGTCGCTCAGGATGCAACCCAGGCTCGCGACCTGTGGGCCTGGCGTGAGTCCGTACCCGAGTGCGTCGGTCACTGGGGCGGAGTGTACAAGTACGACGTCTCGATCCCTATGCCCCAGATGTACGGCCTCGTCGAGGACGTCCGCACACGTCTGGCCGAGATGGGCCTGTTGGCTTCTTCCTCTTCTTCTTCCGACGCCGCTGATGACGTCGGCGCGGATCGGCATCCCGTCCGCGCCGTCATCGGCTATGGCCACATGGGTGACGCCAACCTGCACCTCAACGTCGCCGTTTCCCAGTACGACGGCCGGGTCGAGCAGGCTCTCGAGCCTTACGTCTACGAGTGGATCGGGGCCCGAGGCGGGAGCATCAGCGCCGAGCATGGCCTGGGTCTGGCCAAGAGGGACTTCTTGCAGTACAGCCGAAGCGGCACTATGATTGCTCTTATGAGGCAGATCAAGAAGCTGTATGACCCGGTGAGTCTTTTCTTCTTCTTGTTCTTGTTGTTCTTCACCTTCTTTTTTTCATCCTCCTCCTCCTCCTCCTCCTCCTCCTCCTCCTCCTCCTCCTCCTTCAAAGTCCTTCTGCTTCGCCCAGCCGCTGACATGAGAGACAATCACCGGGTGGGGTGGTGGCTTAACGGTGGCCGCTCTCGGGCGAGGCGGATGGGGATGATGCCCATGAGAGAGAAGACGAGGAAAGAGAGAGGAGGACGAGAAGAAGCGGACCGCTGACATACCCCCTCTCTCGTCGTTTCTTCGACATAGAATGGCATCATGAACCCGTACAAGTACGTGTGATATTCACATTTATACGTACATACATATACTCGGATCGAAAGGAGTCGTCACAGAGAGAGAAGGGAAAAGAAGAGAAAGGAGAAAGGGGAGACCATGTGGGATATTGCTGCTGCTTCTCTCGAGTAAAAGCCGGTCGATAGCCGGACGGTCAGCCTGTCCACTTCGGCCTTT
>LKCN02000010.1:283410-312986 GCA_001633055.2 Ophiocordyceps polyrhachis-furcata BCC 54312
TCTCATCCAGCAATGGTGCTCAAGGCCCGGCCGTGGGCTTTGCTCGCTCTCCTCGTCTTGCTTCATCTGGTGGCTTGTCAGAATAGCCCTTCTCCGGTTCCTTCGTCGTCGTCTTCGTCGCCGTCTTCGTCTTCTTCGCCGCCGCCGCCGTCGTCGTCCGAACAGCAACAACAACAACAACAACAACAACAACATTCCGATGCCGGTCCGACTCCGACGTCCAGACCACCCCGTGATGGTGCTCCTGACGATAGAGGTTCCGATGCCACTTCTTCCTTCGACCTGTCTTCTCTTTCCTCATCTGACAACGGTACCGACCCAGCTGCTACCGAGTCCCCCGTCTCGTCTTCCTTGCCGGCCGACGCCACCGCCACGGGGGGACCCATGAACGACCCCAAGTTCATCAACGGTATATATATATATATCATACATCTCATACCACCTCCCCGCCCCAACTAACTCGTCCCGTGCTTCAGCTACGATCCCTGTCGGACAGCTCCCGCTCGCCCCGGAAATCACCCCCGGCTGGGGCGTCGCCGGCGTCATCATGCTGACGACCGGCATCACCTACACCCTCGTCGGCATCAAGAACCGCTGGATACACACCTTCTTCTCCACCGCCTACATCACCGCCCTCGGCGTCGCCGTCCTCATCATCTACGTCATGAACGTCCCCGTCAGCAACGCCATGCAGGGCGGCTACGTCGTCGCCGTCGTCATGTCCGGCTGCGCCGTCGGCGCCGCCTCCATGTTCTTCAAGGAGCTCACCGAGGGGCTGGGTTGCGCCCTCGGCGGCTTCTGCGTCAGCATGTGGCTCCTGTGCCTCGTGCCCGGCGGCATGCTGCGGTCCGTGCCGGCAAAGGCCATCTTCAACGCCTCCTTCACCCTCGTCGGCTTCGCCTTGTACTTCAGCCGTTGGACCCGCGACTGGGCCCTCATCGTCACCCTCGCCTTTTCCGGAGCGACGGCCACCATCCTCGGTCTCGATTGCTTCAGTCGCGCCGGCCTCAAGGAGTTTTGGGCTTACGTCTGGGACGTCAACGGCAACCTGTTCCCTCTCGGCGCCGACACCTACCCCGTCACAAAGGGCATCCGCGTCGAGACGGCGGCCATCATCATCATCTGCATCATCGGCATCATATCCCAGATCAAGCTGTGGAGGATCGTCCGCGACAAGCGGGTCAAGAGGGCCACCGAGCGCGCCGAGGGTCAGCGCAACCTCGAGCTCGAGGAGGAGAACGTCGGCCGCCAGGTCGAAGAGGCCAACGCTCGGGAGAGGAGACAATGGGAACAGGTCTACGGCAACGACACCGTCGTCGGCACCGAGTCTCGCATGTCGGATCTGGCCGACACCATGAGCGAGAAGAAGCATCACCAGCATGGCTCCTCCGTCGACGTCGTCGACATGTCCGGATCAGACCTGTCTCGGGGAGCCAACAACCCCCTCATGGCCGCCGGCGACGCCGACGAGGGCAAGGTCATGGTCCGCGTCGGAGCCGACGACATGCCCTCGGTCGAAAAGAGGCTCTCCGTCCGCTCGGCCAACAGCAAGCGCGCCTCGCAAGCGCCCGAGGTCGTCCCCCTCCCGTTCAACGTCCCGCCCGACGACCAAGACTCGGACAGCCATCGATCGTCCATCGCCACGTACGCGGCCGACGACGTCGAGAGGACCACGCCGCGCCGGTCCCGTCCTTCGCTCGCCAAGAGGCTTTCGAGGGGGTCCATCGACCTCCTCAAGGGTCGCGTCTCGGCCGACGGTCACGGTGTCGAAGGCGGCGGCGGTGGTGGTGGCGAGAGCTCTGACCGGTTGGTCGCCCTGCCCAAGTCTCGCCGTCGGAACGACGATGACGACGACGGATCGCTTGCTGCGACCGTCGACGGCGAGAGCGCCAGCGGTGACGGCCGTAGTCGCCATGACGACGACGACGACGACGACGACGACGACAACAACAACAACAACGGGTGCAGGAGTACGGCCGTCGCGGCGGCGGCCGAACTCCCCGGAGACGAGGTCCATCCCGAGGCAGATGACGACGTCGATGGAAGCACATCCGACGGGATGAAGGCCAAGAAGAAGAAGAAGAAGAAGAACAAGGAGAAGAGCATCAAGCACAAGACGCCGACCGACGCCGCCGCCGGTCCCTCGACGACAACCGATTACCCGGCCGTCCCCCCGTCCGACAAGCCCAAGTCCATCGCGTCCGTCTACTCGTCGTCGGTGAACCTGACCAAAGACCGCCTCCCGCGTCGCATCTCCCGCGTCGCCATGTCCTACCGCACCAACGAATGGGCCAAGCATCTGGGCTATGCCGAGACGCCCGATCCGGAGGAGCTGCACCTCGTCAACAACACCGTGACCGACGACGACAAGAACAACAACCAACCGGCCGAACCGTCACCGACGTCGACGTCCTTGTCCTCCGCCCCCAACAAGCTCGACAACGAACCGTCCGTGCCGGTCAACGTCGTGGAGCTGCAGAAGACGGCCGAAGACGGCACGCCGGCGCCCAACGTCATGCGGTCCGAATCCCGCGCCTCCGACACGGCGCCGTACGTCGCCGGCCTCTCGCGCCGGGCCTCTCGCCAGGGCGGCGGGGGAGCCTCGCCCAGCTTCATGTCGCCCGAAAGAGAGCTGCAGTCGCCGATACGGAGTCCGGGGTCGGTGACGGGCGCGTCGCCGCTTCGGAGACCGTCTTCCAAGTTCCAGGACCGGTCTGTCGGCCAGGCTGCTGCCGAGCCGATACCGGAGGAGGAGCCTTCGTCGTCGCCGCCGCCGCCGCGGTCTACGTCCGGGCCTCTTTCGCTCGAGGCTCTGCAGCGCACTTCGTTGACTGTTCCGGGCGTGGTGTCGTACAACAGTCCGCAGACGCTCATCGGCCAGCGCGAGATGTTCCTCCGGAGCAAGTCGTATGGAAGCCTGCTCGGCGGCGGCGGCGTTGCCCAAGAGCCTGCCGTCATGTACTCGGCCGGCGGCGGCGATGCGGCATCAGTCTACGGCGCGTCGTCACCCATGGTGATGCCGCCTTCGCCTTCGCCCATCATGTACGCGGATGACATACCGCTCAGTCAAAGAAAGGACCTCATCCGTCACAGCAACAGCGCGGCGAACCTCGTCCCCCAGTCGAGCTCGACCTTGTCCGTCGTCCCGTCCGAGAGCACGGAGAACCTGGCGTTCAACTCGCACCAACCGAAACGGTCATCCCTCACGCCCACGCCCGCCGCGCGCGAGGCCCAGCTGGCCAGCTTCCGCCAGTCGGTACAGCAAGACCTCCGGTCCGGCACGCCCATCATGAACACGTCCTCCTCTTCGTCCTCCCCCTCCGGCGGCGGCGCCCCGGCCGTGCGCGAAAACGTCTTCACCCCCGTCTCGCTCTACAACAATCGCGAGACCGAGGTGCAGCGCAACATCGAGATGCAGCGCAACGTCCTCATGGGTCAGAAGGAGGCCGAGGCCCAGCGGAAGGAGGTCCACAGGCGAGAGAAGGAGTTTGCCGATAGGGCCTTTGACGAGAGGATGAGGTCGGGCGATTTGCTTGAGGCCCATCGGGAGGCGATGCGGAAGATGCAGAAGGGGGCTCGTGACTGACCTTCTTGACTCTTCCCCCCCCTTTTTTTTTTCAAACAGGGTGAGTTTTCATGATGAAGTCCACGATATGAAGAGAACGACATATGAAGGGGGGAAAAGAAACCAACTCACCCGTCTGTTCTTGCATCATCCTATCATTTACCTTTTTCTTCTTCTTCTTCTTCTTCTTCTTCTTCTTCTTCTTCTTCACATGTTCATTTCTTCCTGTTTCTATCTTTTTATTATGCTCTTCAAAAAACTTCATCTGCTTCTTCTTCTTTTCTTCTTCTTCTTCAACACGCAGACGAAATGTTGATTTTTTTTTTTTTTTGACATTTTCATCCTTTTTTTTTTGGTCTTCTTTTGATACCAATTTTCTTTTGGGCGCTTGAGGGGTGAGAGAATGCATGAGAAGACAGAGAGAGAGACACACTCACAAAGAGCGAGAGAGACTGTGTGTGTGGGTGAGAGAAAGGGGTGTGGTTGATAATTCTCAGGGGATGTCTTGCGCTGTTTGACACACGTCGTTGGTCAAGTTGTTGTATATACCTTAACCGTGAGATGGAGAGGGAGAGAGAAAGTTGTGTTGAGTGAAGTGAGGCAAGGAGAAGAAAAAAAAAGCTCGTTATAAAACAAGGAGACTTTGGATCTTGGGGCATGCTGTTGACCGTTGAGTGAACGGGGTAGTATATCTTACACCTTAGTCTTTATTCTATATACGATTAACGTGCTTGCTTGCTGTAATTGTGCGATCAGTATTGGTTTGTTGTCAGCGTGATGCCGTCAGTTCAACCCCTTCTACACCTTCTCACTAACCTTCATGCGTTGCAGAACCTCTTCCGGTCGAATGGAGACGTCTCAATTCCCAGGCATCGATAATGTTTTGAAATAATAACCATGGCTGAGCTCTTTTCAATCCTGTTCAAATCGTCTGGCCAGAGTCATGTTCACTCCTGGTGGCTCAGCCTCCTCCACCGGGCCGAGCTGAAGAAAAGTGATGCGGCCAGACCTGTGTATCAAGGTGACGACGTTACTGACGGAGCTGGCAAAGACGTATTCATACTCTTCTGGAATCCTCAGCCGATTTTCCATATCCCACGTTACCCAGGGCCCATTGACGAATACCCTGCCTCGAGTTACTGTTGAGCTGGAAGCAGCCAAGTCTCGAACTGGCAGGGCTCCTCTCTCGGTCGCCAAGTAAGACCCATCGGGGGAAAACGCCAACTGGTGAACGACTACTTCGATGTTCCAGGTTTTTAGAGCCTCTCCCGTCTCCGCGTTCCAGAGTCTGACGGTTCTATCCCTGGACGATGACGCTATCATCCCATCGTCCGTGGAGAAGACAGCGCTGCGGATGGCATCTGTGTGACCCTTCAGAATGAACATGGTGGAACTCGTCTCTAGATCCCAGAGCGTCATGGTCTCTCCAGATACCGACAAGAAGACCTTGCCGTTAGGTGAGAAACATAGTGCCTCGATGGTATCCGAGCTGCCCTTGAGCGCACTTGCAGTGCCTCGCGCTCCGTTCCAGATATCGACATGGGGTTCTTCGGACCACCTCGAAATCGCCAGCCGATGACTGTCACCAGACGCAACAGCCAGAGTCCCGACATCCAGGCTATCCCTAAGAGGCACAAAATCGTCGAGAACCCGGCCTGTGGCGCCTGTTTCTGCATCCCAAAGCCATATACTGCTAGTGTCGTATGATAGGGCGATGAGGTTGCCGTCGGGTGAGAATTCAAGAATTTTCTTCACCTTCTTACTGTCGATGACTTGCGAGGCAGCTTCTGTTTTTAAACCCCAGACCGTCACGGATCGTTTTCGACGAACAGCGACATTCTCACTGTCCGGGGAGAAGACTACTTGAGTATCGTGGTTAGCTGGATCGAGGAAGTCGAGGAAGTCGAGGAAACGCGCAACAGCACCGGTCGCGGTATCCCATATGATAATAGCAGTCGAACATAACGCTGCTGCTAGTAGCCTGCTATTTGGAGAGAAGACAATGATGGGATCATGAAGATGCCAACACCGGAGAGAATCATCGCTATGAAGATGGCTTTTGAAATGATGATGCTCCTCAAGAGCTTGCTTCCTTTTGGCCAGCGATGTATCCCAGAGCTCGACGACGTATTCATCTGAGATTGATGCGAAGATGTTGCCGCTCGGGGCAAAGGCGCCGAATTTGATATCCGAGGCCAGTTGGAAGCTTTGTCCAGTTTCGATATTGCGGACACTGGTGCCGTCGTATAAGACGACGACGCCATCGGGTGCGAAGACAACATCCCGAACTGGAGTTTCCAACGGAGAGCCAGTCGCCACATTGTAAACGTCGTAATATTTTTCATCTGAATATCTGCGCAAAGAGTTGAAAGCCACAGATACGAAGGTGCCATCAGGTGAGAAGTCTGTGCCAGGCAAGTAGCAGGAGGTGTCATGGAACGAATGTTCAAAAACGTAAAGGATAACTCCAGCAGTCACGTCCCATAGTCTTGTCGTCGTCGTCGTCTTCGTCGTCATCCCCGTTCTAAGAGAAGGATCTGGTGTCGAAGATGTCGAAGCGAGCAGTTTGCTATCGGGGGAGAAGACGAGAGCGAAGAGGTATTCAGAATGAACATCGATATCCTGTATTTGAGTGGCTGTGGCAACATCCCACAGCTTCACCCTTCTCACGGCCTCTAGATTTGATGCAGACGCTAGAAGCTTGCTGTTGGGTGAGAATGTCAACAGGCAGATCGAGTCAGAGTGCCCCTCGAGCCTTCTCTCGATGGTGGTCAATGCCGCGTCCCAAAGGCTGATGCTACCCCTGTCGCTGTATGATGCCAACGCTACCAAGTTGCCATCCGGAGAGAAAGCGGTAGCACTTGGCTGTTGGGAGCAGTCGGGCAACAAAGCATCTGTCTTTCTATTCCAGAGCGATATAGCCTCAAGGAATTCAGCTGACGCTGCAATCTTGCCGTCGGGCGAGAAGGCCGTCTTTTGAAAATCATGCTGTTCACCGTGAAATCGGTCCAGACGGCTGCCCGTTTCCAAGTCCCAAAGCGTGGAAGGACCACCAACGGTAGATAGCAGCCTTTTGCTCGTGGGTGAGAAGACGACCTTGTAAACAGAACCCAGAAGATGTCTTTCCAAAGTCCGCAGGTACACACCATCCGAGATATCCCAGAGCTCGATGGCTGCGTCGTCTGACAGAGGATCTGTGCGACGGACTACCGCCATGGTGCTGCCGTCCGGTGCCACGATGGCCGTGATGACCGACGCCGATCGCTCATCAGTAGTCTCGTGGTCTCCCAGCGCATCCCAGAGCCTCACCGTCTGATCCCAAGAGAGCGATGCCAGAAGACTGCCGTCAGGAGAGAAGGCCAACATGGTGATTTCCAAGAGATGTCCCTCGAGATTCTGCTTAACGACGCCTGTCTCTGCATCGACTATGTTGATGATCCTTTTGCCGCTACTGGCCAGCGACACTGCTACCCGCTTGCCATCTGGTGACATAGCCACACATTGACTGTGACTCCAATTAGCAAGCTGTGGTAAACCGAGGTTCCGCGGACCAGTTTCTGCGGCCGTGTCCCAGATGTAGACCTCATCAAGTGCCGTTACCAGAGCAACCGAATGGCCGAATCTCGAGACGGATAGGCCCTTGTGGCTTATTTTCTGATTGTTTGGCGAGATAGTATCGCCGACATGTAACAAGACAGCGCCCGTAATCGTATCCCAGAGCATAGATTTGCCCTCGGTTACCCACACGATGCGGGTGCCGTCCAGTGAAAGACGGTACCATTCATCATAGAACCCATCATGACCAGGCACCATGAGAGTTCTTACCATAGCCATAGTCTCCAAGCTCCAAAGTCCAATCATCAACTTCTCGCCACCACTTTCACTCACAGAAGAGTAAGCGTGCGCCAAAAGCCTGCCATCCGAGGAGAGTTGCCCCAAACGTTTTACGTGCCCTGGAATCCCGGGTCGCACTGGAGTCCCAGCTCGCACTGGAATCTCAACTTGCCCTGGAATCTCAACTTGAAAAAGAACGGTGCCGTTTCCTGTTGTCAAATCCCAGGTTCGGACAGTTACCCAACATGTTCGCGCAACCACTTGTTCCAGCGACAGCAGCTTGCCGCCCGGAGCAAATGACAGTGAAGTGGCATCGGCGGCCAAGACTTGTTCCGTAGCGCCCGTTTCCGTATCCCATATTCTGATGTTTCCCCTACCTGCTGACGCCAGCAGCTTGTTGTTCGGAGAGAACACTGCATTTGCTGCGTCGAGATAGTAGTACTGAGGGAACTCAAAGGTCTGCAGCAACGAGTTCCACTGTTTAGACACGACTGGCTGTCTCAGAATCCAGCTAGGCACTTGCTTCTCGAGCTGTTTACGGACGAGGCTGTTTTCTGGACTGAAAATGAGGATAGAGCTGTATAGTTGAAGAGGCGTCATCTCTATCACCGGTCGGTTCAGGAGAAGGAGACGCTTGGAGTCATAGAGAAATGCGCCGAGATCGACATCAGCCACGGCCTGCATCTGTCGTGTTAGAGCCGGATTCACTAAGACCCTACTACTTGTTTTGTATATATGTATTCGCATAGAACAACACGCACCTTGGACTTAGTTTCGAGACTTGAAATCGACAAAGCTCCTTGAGAGAGACTCCTCATGAGACTGAGCGCTTCGAGCCAGTGAAGCAAGTGCTCCCGTAGAAAGCCGAGGATTCCAGCGCGGTGGGCAACAAAGCTTTGCCTGTTATTTTCGCATAGATGCTGAGCCCAGTAAGCACACGAGTATTTCAACGCCGAGAGCGGATCTGGATTGGGAGCTTCGACGTCGTCGATGTGAACTCCCGGAGCTCGTAGATCGTACAAGTCGGTCCGCAGAGTATTGGCCATGACGTCCAGCGATCGGGAGAAGATACCACAGTGTATGTCCTCCTTCCCAGAAGGAAACAGATCGGTTTGAGCCTTTTCGAGCAGGAAATCTTTGGCAGACTGGTGGACAAAGTAGATGGTTTCGTCTCTGAGAGTCAGAAACGAGCCGCAAAGCCTGATTATCTCTGCCAATGATTCGTCGTCGACGCCATCGGGGAACTCAACCAGAGATCTAAGCTCTTGCATCGTAACAGGACGGTAGACGGTTGAGACGACGGCCAAGATCTGTTTGACAAGGTCAACGTCGCCTGAGTCATATATTTGATTTAGCATCCGTCTATAGAGGGGATCAAGGCCCGGCGGAAACATGTCCAGCTTCTTCACTGCATTCCATCGTTTGACCTTTTCAAGCTCGAGGCAGACCAAAGCCACCCACAGAAACGTCTGATTCGCCTTCGAGGAGAGACCTTTGAGAACAGCATCTCGAGTTTGATCGTTGTACTTCTTGAGTTGCGCCAGTCGATCGATTCTGTGTCTGATATAGATGTCGACGGCATTAGAGATGGAGTCTTCGTTTAGCTCAAGACAGAGGCTGATCTTCTGCCTTGCAATGTCGAGACGGTCTTCCACATCCGGCCAATTCCGGCTGGAGACAACCCATTTGAAGCGCGAAGACGATGAGCTTTCGACAATAAGATCTAGAAGCAACTCCTGGTCTGTGACGCATTCGTCGAGGGCGTCGATGATTATGTAGCCGCCCTGAAGCCGCTGATCCTGCAAGACGTTGTTCAAGATGGTAGATAGACTCGGCCAGGTATTGACATCCTCAAAAAGAGTCTTTCCTTTCCCATCATACTCTTTCCTGACGTGTGAAATAAGCGTCTTGTTCTGGTCGATGAGCATGTAGATCAAGCCGCGTAAAACTGCTGTTGCACTGTTGACTCGCGAGTCGGCGTTCTGACAAAAGAAGTATGAGAGCATCGTCGTAGCTTCTTGATCTTTGGAGTTGATCGTCCGGTCCAGCTTCTCGACGATACTGCAGAGAAGCATAGTCTTGCCCTTACCTGGATCCCCCTTGACCCAGAGAAGGCGACTTTGTTCATCTTCTAGCCACTGTCGGAAGTAGGAGTGTTCGAAGATCCAGTTGCAGGATTCTAGATAAAGACTTCCCTTGGTTTTCTCGATTCGTTTCCTATCCTCTCGTGCATCAGTCACGTATAAATCTCTCAAGCATTGAAGGTCCAGTGCTGTGTCCTGTTTGGCGTCGGTGTCGTTCATAGCCGTACTGGTTGAGATTGAAGTCAGTGTGATATGAACTCACGCCAAAGTCGTCTGGAGATACCGTACCGTATATGCTGTACCTCTGTTACGACAGTTCTGAGATCTCGACTAACTTCGATAACTGTCATTACTATTCAAGTTGCTCACAAGACAACAACTAACTTGGCTCCAGAAGCTCCCCGATACCGCTCTCGGCCTCAAGCTGAGAAGGCATGACCTCCTTGATCAGATCCCTTGCGTACGCCGCAGCCGCCATCGCTGCGTAACCTCGCCAATGCTTGTTCCAGCGCGCATCCGAATAGTCGCATATGCCACGCACAACTAAGCACGGGAAGTTGTTCATCAAGCCTGCTGCTTCCATCTCGAAACACAGCACGTCTAGTTCCTCGGCGAGCAGATCCCGGATCTTGGCGTCTTCCATAAAAGCATCTGCCGAAGCAATAAGACCGTAGTGGACTGAAGGGTTGTCATCTTCTTCCGTTCGTAGAGTTCGTTCAAGCACAACGTCGTTCGCATAGAGAACATCAGTGTCTGGATTTGGCTGACCGAACAGTTTGCGAAGTCGTGGGTTTTGCTGCATGATTCGACTGATAGATGCGTCAATATTGTTCCCACTACTGATATGCTTCGTCCGCAGCCCGGCCACGGCCGAGCGGATGGCTCTAGGCGGTTGGTCCTGGTAATGGGCGCTCTGGAAGCGTCCCTCCTGGAACGTCTTTCCATAGTCGTACTGAACCACGCCGCCGTGGTTGCCGCTCGTCTGGTGATGGGAGGGCGAACTGACGACGACGTCCCCTAGTCGTATGTCATGCCTCTCACTTGGTACGCCGCCACCAATGCCGACCATGAGGCCTACCCTGACATTGGGAAAGGTGTGCCTCATGTCCTTGGCCACCATCGCCGCTGCTGCAACGCCGTTGTCTCCCGTGGGTAGAACTGCCATGACTACATTATGGCTGCCGATTCTTCCGAGAGTGTAATGATTGTCGTCGTTCTGATGAACCTTTTTCGGCCCTTGATGTGACTCGTCTAGAAACTGGTGAGCAGCAGTGTATTCCAACTCGAGAGCACTGATCCAGCCGATGGTATATGCTTTGGGGTCGGACATGATGCTGTCTCGGTTCCCGGGATGCAGCTGAACTGTGCTCAGTGTCTGTATTCAACTCTTATGTCCTTGGACGCTCCACAACGTCCGACTCGCGGAGGCTAGATGGATGGTCCCTTCGCGCTCGCTCCGGTTGAGGTGTAAAGCGGGCGATGAACATTCTCTGCGGGGTCATGAAGGACGTAGAGGCTGTGTTCCGTCATGTCAGCTTCCCTCCCCATGCAGACTGAGATCATACGTCAGGCGCCTACATCTAATCCGGGGCGAACCAACAAGGCGGCAAATGAGAGTCGAGCAATGTCTTGAATCTCAATGGATTTCATGTTCAGCTCGTATTTATCGTATTGAGAGGAGCGAGCGTCCGCCTCATTGTGGCCTTCGCTGACATGGCTGTCGCAAGCTTTCATCGGGAGGGACATAGGGCACGTATCTGCAGGGATCACGGCCTTCAGCAATGCATGTGGATTGTTGGGATGAAATCTATCTGCAGGGATGAGAAGGAAAAGAAGAAAGGGCTAGAGTGTTTAGATCACGTGAGGTAGGCCCTACTCAGCAATAGCCTATAGGTACATGTATGTATGTGTCAGCGAGACAGGGGTGTTAAAACAGCGCGTTATTTCACTACAGCGTTTTCCGCCTTGTTAACGGATTTCCTAACGGGCTAATCCGAACTGCCTATGCGGAGGTATTACTATATATATTATAAGGGATTCGTAAGGGAATTACAGGTTTAATTAGGTTACTTGTACGGGTATAAAAGTCACGATAATTCCGGTCTTTGAACAGGAAGAAAGGGGCAGGCAGATTAATTAATAGACTAACGAAAATAGCCTTGTTAGAAGGTTATAAACTCATCCTTTATGATAGGGTTGTAAAAAGCCCCGGCTGAATGAAGGAGCTCTTTGAAGCTGACTGCCGACCTGGCAGAGGCTAGAAACTTGCCTGACGGCAACAAGGTCACTTGGCTAAGACGAGCAGGTTATGAAACGCCTTTCTAGCTGAACACATACATATACAGATCATACATGTAGGGGCTTAATCCAAAAGTGTGTTGGCCGTGGCAAATATTCATGCCGAAGCATCAAAGCTTGAAGTTACAAACAGATTCAGATCCCTACTTAGCTAGCTGATGGCTTGGCCTGACAATGAAGTCTTGAGAGCCTCTGTCCAAACTTTCAGACCAACACCCACGCCATCATCAAGTCTGGCATGCAAGCTCCACCTCATGCCCCAATGCCCAAGAACATACAGTATGTCCATGCAAGCCAATCAACGACACCAGACGTCAAATCTTGGATTCACCCAACCAAAGAGCCAATGTGAGTCAGGCCTAAACAGCAGAGTTGCAATGGGAGACCAATATTGGGCACAGATGTCGTGATTTATAATTGAAGGTCAAACTCGACGTGCAATGAACATAGCTGCAAGCTAACAGCTACAGCCAGTATATGCAGACATCATACGCCATTACTTTGAGATCAAAACCAAGTATAAGCGCTGCGAGCAGCCGGCCGCTTTCAAACACGTCAACACCACCAGAAACTAGGACAAGTGCGCTAAAGCCGGCATAAACGGGCGAGTGATCCGGACTGGCTCGTAACATCAAGAAGGCAAATGTCCCAAGTGCTTGACTTGAGGTACATGTCAGTCTCGTGCCCTTGGCCAGGACCGAGTTGACACTATCGAAATAAGGACAACAGCAGCGAGGAAACCAGTGACACAAACCAGCGTCGGCCAATATACTCCCTCACTTCGATGTGCATCGTTTTGGCATGCTGGACTGTATTAGCCATGAAAGTCGTGCATGGAGCAGAAAATGATTCATTACCTTTCAATTCACGAAGCATTGTATCGCATCCGCTATAATTTCCGTGCCAGCATTTCTTTACGATGCTACCAAGGCCACCTAAAGGCTTGGTATCAGGAAACGTTTTCTGCGAATATAAATCACGGATCTCATCTCCGTCTCGTCCCTCGTACGGTTCTCGCCCGGTGATTATTTCGTAGACCAAGGACCCGAACGCAAACAAATCCCCCTTGACCGACAAGAGCGCCTCGGGACACTGGTAACCGGCAGAACTCTCAATAAGGAGCGGCGACTGGTCGAGCGACGATCCAGCAAAGTCGGCGACCTTTGCATTTAGTTCGGCGTCGAGAAAGACATTTACGCTGCTGAGGTCGCCATGTATGACGCCGGAGCAGTGTATGAAATCCAAGGCCTCGGCGATCTGGATAATCCAACGCAGCCGCTGCTGCTCTGGCAGTTGCCGACCTTGATCGAACGACTTGAGATCGTAGTTGGCAGCACACTCCAAACGGATACCATCTTCAAAGACGCCATGATACGAAAGGATTCCGACATGGCCTCCTCTCTCTATGAATCGCTCGTAAATCCGACGTTCGATATCAAGGTAGTGGGTGTAAGCCTGGTTAAGCGGCTTCTTGATGGCCGTGTTGGAAGCAGCGTCGAGGACGACGAGACCAGTGCTCCCGTAACTGATGAGGTCTTGCAGTCCGAACCCCGATGGGTACTGAATCTCGTCTTGTGACATATTCTGCTGTATAGAATGTCCTTGAAGAAGGCTGAAGCCAACGCAGAGCCTTATTCCAGAAGCTTACTCAGCACCCACCCAACACCCAGCGTCGAGCCCGGAGCCGGGCGGGGCCGGACTCAGTCCGGGTCCGGACAGTCGTGTCTACATACTACCTAGCTAGGACACCTCGGTCTATACTAATTCAGCAGCCAGACCGAGAATTTGCAACCGCTTGAAGCTTCTCGAGGTATTTTTCTAGAAGCAACTACGTCGTTTTGGAAACCGCTTGAGACGAATCTGGTCCGAAGCCATACAGTCGTATCTGTCCAGACAGAATCAAGTATATCCATCCCTCTGCAGTTTGAACCAAGTAGAGCGGAGCCACATCGTCACAAAACATCGGTAAGCGAATTGCCTAGGAGATAGCCGTGATAACCCAAGTACTATTTGCATAGGCATGTTCATAGCGTTTCTTCCCATGCGGTTATCTCCCATCCTCGACGCTATTATTTTCTCCCTTCGTAATTGAGCTCCCAAATCACACTCCTATTTTCATCCATCGTCCAACCACCAACCATTATCACGTCGGTTTCTCCATGTTATCAACCGATCTGTTTACCCCCGTGTGCTCCCACTGAGCTTTGTGGTCGGCGGCGGGGACGGTGTAAAGAGCAAAGTCAGGTGTGTCGGCAGCAGGTCGAGGCGATAGGCTGAAGTTGTTGAGACGGGTGCGGAAGAAAAACGGGTTGCGAAGACGTGCGGGATCCCTAGCGTGAATGTCCTGCAGTGCCGGTAACGGATCGATGCCGACCTCTTCTTCTTGCGTCCATGAGGCTGTGGTGAAAGGGTCGCTGTTGCGCTCCGGGTTCGGGGGATCTCGTGAAGTGGATACGGAGCCAAAGAGGGTGAGGCGACAGGAAGAGAGAGACGAGCCGATTTTGGCAAAGGGGGAGGTGGACGAACTGGAGAGAGGATGACGGGTTAGCTGACTCTTGCACACGTATGTATATAGGAATTCTCGATTGAGAAAAGGGGGAGGAGAAAAGATAACGAGAGAGGGAGAGAGAGAGAGAGAGAGAGAGAGAGAGAGAGACAGACAGAGAGAAAGACTTACCTGGTTATGGTTGTGGCCGGCTGGCTCGACCCCATCGATGTGTCGGAGAGAGGTATTCTATCTGGGTCGTACTCTCTTCGAAGACTGGGGATTATGTAGCCAAGGCCAACGCAGAGAAGGGCGACGCGATACTCGTTGACGGCCTCCTTGGTGGTACCGAAACTGAGGAAGATGGGGACGGCGACGATAACGCTGATATAACAGTTGTTCAAGTTGATCCAGCTGATTTCGGACGACGGAAAGAAGAGAACGACAGACCAAGGCGGCTGGGCGTGATTATGGACTGCGTCAAAGTTGAACGGCTCGTTGGGAGGTTTCTCCAGCACGTTGGCGACGGCAACAGCCACGACTAGAGGCAGGTAAGGCAGGAGAATAGACATGACCATCAGGTAGAGCCGGCGTCTGGTGCGATTGCTGCGTCGGCTCGCTCGTAGGCTGTTAGAAAGGGCCGCCTCCGTCATCTTGGCGATTTGGCGGAAGCGGTGATAGGCGAGGGCTGCATTCATCATAGTTAGTCCAAAGCCCCTATTCCTGTCGTTTTTCTAAAGAAGACTCACCCGCATAACCGACTGTCAAAACCGACAGAATGACTGGAGGAAAGACGAAGAAGGTCAAGAGAGGCCAAGAAGGGTGAGGCGCCCAGACACAGCCCACGAGCGTGCCGACAGTGTAGCGACGGGCGGCGATGGGCACCGTCAAGGCCAGCTGAAGTAAAGGCAGGGGAAAGATGATGAGGGCCTGGATGAGGTTCCGACGACGTCTCTCGCTGCTCTCCAGAGGCGCAGCGCGCTTGAGGCTGACCTGCTGGGCGAGATTGCGCATGATGGCAAGCATGCAGCTGATGAAGCCAGCAGTGATGGCGTTGTGGACGTGGACGACGATGTCGCAGAGACCATGGCCAGACCACCAAGACATGAAGTCGTCGTTACGCCAGCCGAGCGAGTTGATGACAGCTTCCAAGTTGAGAAGCTCGACCGTGACGATGAAGGCGGCCGCGGCGAACTCGCCATTTCGATAAAGGACGCGGAGTGGCACCAGGCACACGGCGTTGGCGACCAGCGACAACGTCACGCGAAGAACAAGGTTGTGAGTAAGAGAGGCTTGGGTGTAGGGAGGCCAGCCTACAACGGCAGTCTGGTTTCCGTCTAAGAAAAGGATCGGGGGCGTCGATCCGGAATCCATGGCGGACGAAGCTGGTCTTGATGGTATGAAAGGGAGATGCTACGGAGGCATCAAGAAGATGTGAAGGGTAGCGAGAGAGAACGAGAAGAGACGAAGAAGAGGAGGAGGAGGAGAAGAGAGAGAAGACATGGAGGACAAGGATGAAAAAAACACTATAGTACAACGAGGACACCTTCCATAGACGCCATTGATCAAGGGGCTTAGAAACAATAAGCTCAAAAAGAGGGAAGAAACTACAGAGAAAAGCAAATAGTCAAAGACGGGAAGCAGTAGAGCGAATAGAAAAGCAGTTCAACAAGCCGCCCCAATCGAGGGCCCTCTACGACGGACGACGACGACAAAGAGCTAGCTAGCATAGCAAGCCTCTTCAGCCGCTCGAAGCTCGGAAGGCCCGAGCGGCGACTGTTGGACGCCTTGCATTCTGCTCCCCGGGGATGTCATTGCTGTAGATATTTTCCTCTCTTCCCCTTTTTCTTCCTTGGAAGAGGGCAGGAGGTTTGATGGCGTCTATTCACGATGGCTCTATTGAACCCCTAATCGGGAACGTGATGGGCGTTGTTGGTCTCAGACCCGCTTTTTCCGGGCCGGGGCCGGAGGTGGGGATGTCTTTCGGAAGAAGAGAAGAGGGTACCCTTGTCGACGGCGATACGTTAATCCGGGTGCACTCGAAAACTTCTTCCGTGAAGCTATTTTTTTTCTTAATGATCCTTAAGCTGTGAGTTGGTGACACACCATCGACTTATTTTCTAACGATCCCAGGAGGGTCTCCGAACTATAAGATGTCGTTTCGAGGCCGCGGCGGCGGTTTCGGTCGTGGCGGTTTTCGCGGTACGTTATTCCCCTGGCAGAATTGTTATCCCAGCAGTGAGACTGATGCTTCCTCTTCACCGCAGGAGGACGAGGCGGCTTCTCAGCGCCAACTGGGCCACCCGCAGAGGTTCTGGAAATGGGTCTTTTCGAACACGCAGTCGAGGGCGAGATGCTATGCCGGTCATCGAATGTGAAGGTACCCTACTTCAACGCGCCCATCTACCTGGAAAACAAGACGCCCATCGGCAAAGTCGACGAGATCCTCGGTCCCATCAACCAGGTTTACTTCACAGTCAAGCCGCAGGAGGGCATCGTCGCCACCAGCTTCAAGGCGGGCGACAAGGTCTTCATCGGCGGCGACAGGCTGCTTCCTCTCGACAAGTTCCTTCCCAAGCCGAAAGTCGTGGGCGAGAAGAAGGTCAAGAAACCCGGCGGTGGCCGCGGTGGGAGAGGTGGGCCTAGAGGGGGCGGCTTTAGGGGTGGTATGTCCAGGGGTCGTGGAGGGCCACGCGGAGGCGGCGGCTTTTCTAGAGGTGGTGGGCGAGGCGGCTTCTCGCGTGGGGGACCCCGGGGAGGTGGTGGCTTTTCAAGAGGTGGTGGTGGCAGGGGAGGTGGTTTCAGAGGCCGTGGGAGAGGCTATTGAGGCCGTTCGAGGAGAAAGAGGGAGGAGGTTGTCATCTGTGACAACATCTTCGCTTATGTTCTTTCTTTTCTTTCTTTTCTTTGTATACATACTCTCTCCTGTGCCCATATCCATTTGGGCTTGAGGGGTATGGCTGCGGACGATGGTATCGGCGTTATAGGTGGCAATGGTTATGGCCCCAGTGTTGGAGCTCGTGTGACGGAAAGTAGAGAAAGTTCTGAAACCTTCTTGGGTTACCGGAAATGGCCAGATCATCTATCACGCATTGCTTCTCAGGCACGCAAACAATCTGATAGTGAGCCAGTCCTCATCAATCAGACTCAGGGTCTGAGACCACGTGACCCCCTCTTCCACGCCATTGGCTAATGGCTTCGACAGCGGCTGTTTTTTCTATGGGTCTAGTGTGGTCGCCCCGTTAAGCGACTAACCCCCCGTTAATGTGATGGCAATCCAAGCTCCTCCATCTCCTTAAAAATTTTCTCGGCATCCGCGTCTCTGGGCAGAAGCTCAGCTCACAGCAAGAAACCGCCCCAACAACAATAAACCCCCTACCCATCCCTCTCCCTCTCTCTTTCACCCATTTTTATTCTTAGACGACGGGAAAAAAAAAGGAAATCGAAAATGGCCTCTCTCATGACTCTTCGTCGTTTCGCCCTTCCGTCCACGACCCGCAGCTTCAGCACCTCGGCAGCCCGCGAATTGGCGCGCATCACCATCGTCGGCAGCATTGCGTCCGATCCTGTTTCGGACTCGACGAAGAGTGGTCGCTCGCTTGTCAAGTACACTGTGGCTTCTTCCACTGGTCAAGGGGAGAAGAAGATTACCAGTCTTTTCCGCGTTAGCTGCTTCGGCGAGGGACCGCGTCGTGATCATCTACTGAACTTGACCAAGGGGTAGGCTTTTTCTTCTTCTTTGTTCTTTAAACTTCTCTTATGCTTTGTTTCTTGGGTGCTTGAAGCTGATTCTTTTTCTCGGATAGGTCTTTGGTTTATATCGAGGGCGATGCTACCTTGTCTCAGTACCTCGACAACGATGGCCGGAGACAAACTAGCTTGGGCATCGTTCAACGTGCGTAACCCTATATCCTTCACACACACGCTGCATTTCACCGTTCTGGATATGCTGATTCTTCTTTTTTCTTAGGCACCCTCTCCGTTCTCAACGCACCTCAACGTAGCAAACGCCAGGACGGTGAAGGAGACGAGTCTTAGCCATAAACGCGTCTGCTGATTGCCGAGGGCTCACCCGTTTTCACATTGCCTGACATGCCGACCCTTCGCACAAGTCGGTGTTTCGCGCGCGCTCGCATTGGGGTCGTGGTGTACAAATAGATGGGAGCTATGCGAGGTTTTCGCTGGGGCAAAAACTCTTCTTCTCAATAGACGGCACTGGACGATGAGGGCCGAGCATGCATCCATGCCCTCGGCGACCTTGCCTTCAGTGTCTTGTATTCTATGGTGTCTGGTCTGGCCTGTCTTAGACCAGCGCGCAACTGTCCATGCATCCAAATCCCGCTGCCACGCCGCCTTCCTCGCTCGCACTGCCCTTGGTCCGCAGTAAGTACCCGGCGCCCTCGTTCATGGCCAGCTCTCCGCTCAGCTGGTTCCAGAGACAAGCGCCGTAGACTCCAAGCTCGCAGATGACTTCGCCCTTTTCCACCCTGCCGTTGCGGAGAATCAGGTTCGACACGGGCGGCGGCGTAATGAGCTCCATCAGGATGAAAGACGGCCAGTGCTCTTCCGGCACCGACCTGAGGAATCCCGGTATCGCACCTCGATACGTGTTGTTGCCCCCGCCCTCTCGTTGAGGCTTGAGCACGTAGCTCTTGCACAAGTCCGGATCCAGCGCCCTCCGACGAGCTTCCAGCCCTTCCGCCGAGGTGTCCATGGGGAATATGTTGGTGAAGGTGTTCTGAAGCTGAGCCGTCGCAGCAGGGTCGTCGCCAATGAACCTGGCCAGTACCGACGGCGCTGACGGGGACCCCGGAGTCGCGAGCACCTGCTGCACCTTTTTCGTCCCGGCAAGCTGCGTGAGCACGGTCGGGCATTTGATGGCGTGCGATCGCTCCAGCTGGTATCTGGCCTCCCAGGCGGCCTGATCCGGGTAGTCTCCGGGGCTGTATCCGGCTCGCAGGTAGACGACAGCGACCTCCCAAACGGCGGAGGGGTTGCACGGTGATCGATAGAGAAGTTGCCTCCGAGGGGTGTCGGCAATAGACGTGTGTGCCATGATGTTGGCAAAGGCCAGCCGGAAGAGCGGTATTGCAGGCGACGAAGCCCCTAGAACTGCGTACTCAAGGTGTCGCTGGTCAAAGACATTGCGCTCGCCGTCCTGAACGATGAAAAGCACGCAGGTGGCGTGGCCCAGCTCGGATGTCGAGTAAGCGCGGTAGGCTTCCCGGATGCCCGCGGCGAGTCCCCGCAGCGTATCGTTCTCCGGTAACGCAAGCGAGCCGGTGGCGATGGGCTTGCGTAACAAGGGATACTCCGAGCCGGCGAGATACCTGCCACTCGCTCAGCGCCGCCCAGTCCATGTTCCTAAAAGACGACCCGACTTACTCATGTAGGAGCGAGGTGCGGTGTGCGAGGCCGCCAAAAGAAGCGGCGATCGTATTAAACTCGACCTGCTTCGCATGCATCGTTGAGCCGTCTTGATGAACCATGTAATCCGACCTGAACAAGCCTAGCGAGAGAGGCTTGGCTCGCCGTCAGGAGACGACGCCGACGGCGAGGGACGGAAGCGGAGGCACCTGAGTATAACCCTCTTGCTTGACGCGGAGGTGAAGCTTCCAAAGCTTGAGAATAAACTCATCACCGTCCATGACTCTGTCGAAGGCGGGGGCGGGAGGGTGAACAGGTCAGCCTAGAGGCCGGGCTCGACGACGAAGCGCCTTACTGCTTGACCATGTCGGCCAGAAAGTCCTCGTTGCGGCTCACAGAAGCATAGAGCTCGTTATAAGTCTTCTGTAAGGCATTGGCCTGCTCGAAGCATCCGCGCGGGAATGGACTTGGGAAGAGGGTAACTGGCGCGCAGACGGCAGCGGTTTCGGTAGCGACGAGACCCGGAGGCGGCCGGACGACGAGACCGTTGGCAATGGACCAATCGTCAACGGTCCGGACGAGATTATCGAGCTCTGTGTCGCTCAGCGAAGGTGGAAGATTTGGCGGTGCCATGATAAGAGCTCCAGCTGGCGGATGAAGGAGTGTGAGTTTAGGCGACGGACATTGGAGGTTGAGATGATTATTAATAACGCGAAGTAAATTGTCACAGCCACCTTGACTTCCGTTGTTGGACTCAATCGGACCAATGCAGTTATCGTGATCAGTAACGGCCCCTACAGATAGACCAACAGATATCACAACAACAGACGTTGAAGATGTTTAAATAACATGATAACGAAAGGATCAATAAAGATGACGATGCAGAGAGCTGGCAGATGGCTGGCGGGGGGTGATTAGTAAGCTTGGACCTGGGCCCCAGTGATAACGTCGAGGTTGATACGGGTTGGAGGAGCTAAGCCAAGACTTTGTCTCGAGTTAGTGGTTAGGGAAATAATGGTTAGACAGGCATTGGCCGCATTGCATATCTAAGAATACTATGTAGTATCACTAGTATGTACGGACATGTCCTCAAAGGCTCAACCTGAGTTGGCGGGCTGCAGGGCGCAGGCGGACACACGAGAGTGTCAACCGCGCCTGGAGTGCTGTGTGGTCACGTGCAGCAATATGGCGTCACTGAACTTGAATTTCTTTGAGGGCCCTGCAACGCTGCCATGATGCATGGGAAGCACGGCAAATTCGGTGCCTTATTTCTTAGGTCTCAATTTCACCCACTAACGCGTCTCATCGCTGTTCGCCTCGCGCCGCGTTTCCCTCTCCCTGCGCAGATGAAGGTTGTTTCGTCTGACTTCACCTTCTTGCTTCCAGCGATCGTCCAAAGCCACATCATACGCTTCCATGGACGAGGACTGCCATGACGACCCATTTCTATGGGACGTCGATGCTGTCGCTCGCCATCTTTGCTCGCTGAAGCGACCCTGCGCCAAAGAGCCGGTGGCGTTGGCTGCTAAAGTTGCCGAGCAGGGCCTTGACGGCCACACCCTGCTTAGCTTCGAGTTCGTGTGCTCTCGTGTCGAGCTGTTCGACTGCCTCGGCGTTACCGTCGGCAGCCACAAGGCCTCTCTTCAAAGAGCGATTCTTAGCCTTCGCTCCGCAAGCTCGGCTTTTCGTCGATGGAAGATCGATTTTCTGAGAGAGCAGTCAGACGAGAGCCCCCCGCCCGAACCCGCTCTCATACCTTCAAATGGGATTTCCAACGCCGCTGCTAACGGACAACAGTATCTGGAAGCCACCAAGAAGCACAAGCTCGACGCATCTGAAGCTCCATCTGGGGTCTCTCTCACCTCGTCTGTCGTTGGTCAGGATATCACTCCTGCGCCACCCACCGACAATGCCGCCCTCCACTTCGCTGCTGAGGCGGAACGGCCCTTGAAGCGGAAGCGGGTAGCGCCGGTGCAGCTGACGGATGGCTTTGCAAACCGCGCAGAGGACAGCCCTGCCTGGGAATACCAGTCTCAACACGCTTATTTGGGGAGAGGTGCGATCAGTATCACAGACATCACGGCCCCAGACCGCCTCCACACCACCCGACTCGTAGAGACAGCAAAAACATTCGCCACGCCATTTCCTTTCAAGGTCCCTCCTGGCTTAAGATCGACTATTGGCCGTATTATGAAGCTCCACCTCAGAGCCACGGGCCACAGAGAGGCGCTTCTGCGGCAAGGCCTGATTTCGAGGCTGCCATCGCCGTCTCAGGAAAGCGACGAGATACTTAACTTGAGTGACCTTCCTGATTCGTTTGATGAAGAAACTCTACGGGAAATCGACCTTGAGGAAGCAGAGACAAAAATGGCGCAGAGTCTATCACGGGCAATCGAACCAGAACGGGTGCTTGCCTTACTGCAGGAGGTTGATACCAAAATAAGGACAGCTTGGAGAGAAAATAAGCTTCCCAGATACCAACGGAAGGCTTACAAGCTCTGGACCGATGCGACCAAGCGAGGTACGAAGACCAAACAGATTAATCAGGCTCGCGTGACTGCAAAGACCATTGGGCACCGTTTGCAGGCACTCAAAGCAGAGATTGCACAACAGCCCTACGCTAAAGAGTCAGAGGTTCGAGAGCAAGCTCGCAGCTTTGAGCAGAGCCTCGAGGATAGGCTGTACAACGAATGGCTCGCCGGCGTGTTGGAATCTCGCGCTGAGCCGCCAAAGCCGAAAAGTCTTCCGAGACCCAAGCGTCGTGCGGCTCCGAAGTCGCGCTTCCCCGATGGCGATGAAATCCTCACAAGTTCGGATGAGGATGACTTCATCGTGCCTGACGACGATGATCAATCCGTCCAGGCAGACGACTTGGATGCACCGGTTGAGCCTCTCAACGAGAGTCGCCTTCGTTCGTCGGACTCGAAAGACGATTTGGCTGAGAGCTCGGCTCGATCGAAAAAGAATGAAGCGTCCGATTTCGAACTGAGAACGCCAATCAAGGCCGAGTACTTCCTCGATCTTACACAGGCAGAAACGCCTGAGAGTCTACGGCGACAAAGCTGGCGAGGGACCTCTGTCATTGATCTGACTACCCCGACCAAGCCGAAGTCTCGACTGGCTCAGCCCTCAGTATCCGCCAATGACGAGGACGATCTATTTGTTCGTGATGAAGAGGACGCCAACGATGAGTCTCTGGCGGATGTCGAGCAGATCGGAAAGGCGCGGCCGCAGCACTGGGCCAAGGAGAAGAATGGCCCAAAACTGGTCATCTGTTTACTTTGGAGGCTTCCGCATTTCCGCCGCTCGCGGGTGCTCGAAGCGGCCCGCCGCCAAGACGACGACGACTTGTACGAAGTCACGGTGACGAAGCAGCTGAGTGAGCCCTTGGAGAACCCTACGCTACTCGACAAGGCAGGCCCGGAAACAACAGCCTTCGACTTGACACGCATCTTTCTCAGCTTCGTCAAGCTCAAGAACTGCAAGGAGCCGCGAATCATGTCAATGTCCGCTGCCGACCGCAAACGTCTCGAGAGCGGGAAGGAGGAGCGCTGGGGCGAGTTTCTCAAGCTGCTCAGAGAGAATGCGCATCGGTTTCCTGAAGATAGCCAGATTTACAGGCCCGACACCCTGGACGACGGCATTGACGATTTGGAAGAAGGCCAAGACGACGAGCTCCCCGAATCGCAAGAGTCTCCGTCACAGTCGCGCAAGAACATGCCGAAAGAAATTGTTCAAAACAAGGAAGCGGTGGACCTTCGCCAGAGAGAACAGCGCCGGCTTCAGGAGCAGGAGGCACGTCGACTCAAGCTGAGGGCGGAGTTGGACCTGTCTGGTTCCATGTCCCAAGACAAGTCGAGGCTCATCATCAACGAGTCCAAGACGGAGGACCAGCCGTTCATCTACGTCAACGAGAGAGTTGGTATGAGAATCAAACATCACCAGATCGAGGGTGTGCGCTTCATGTGGAATCAAATCGTCACTGACGCCCACACAAGCCAGGGGTGTCTCCTGGCTCACAGCATGGGCTTAGGAAAGACGATGCAGGTCATCACCTTACTGTTGGCTATACAGGAGTCTGTCAAGTCCTCGGACCCGGACGTGAGGTCGCAGATCCCGGAACATCTCTGGTCCTCGAAGACGTTGGTGCTGTGTCCTGCCGGCCTGGTCGACAACTGGATGGATGAGCTACTCCTGTGGGCTCCAGACCAGATACTCGGCCCCATGCGCAAGGTGGAGTCGCGCCAGTCTTTGGAGGACCGTCGGTCGACCGTCCTTTCCTGGGCGGACCATGGCGGCATACTCGTCACAGGGTACCCAATGTTACAGAAGCTGATGGCAGGGGACGGGGAGATAGAGACCAAGCTAACGCAGAGACCCAACATTGTGGTCGCGGACGAGGCGCACACCATCAAGAACCCGGAAAGCAAAGCGCACCAGGCCTGCTCGCGGTTCACGACGAAGTGCAGGATTGCGCTGACGGGCTCACCGCTGGCTAATAATATTGAGGAATATTATTACATGATCGACTGGGTAGCGCCCAACTTCCTCGGACCACTCAAGGAGTTTCAGCAGATTTACGCGAAGCCGATTCAGCAAGGCACGTACCAGGACAGCTCGAGATGGGAGAAGCGCACGGGACTACGGCAGCTCAAGGTGCTCGAGATCACGGTGGCGCCCAAGGTGAACCGGAGGACGACCAAGACGTGCGCCAAGGACGACCTGCCGCCCAAGCAGGAGTTTGTCCTGTGCGTGCCACCGACGGCAATGCAGCGGAGACTCTACGACTTGTACCTCACGTCCCTTCAAAATCCGTGCGAGGGCGAGATGAGATCGCTCGACGATCGAATTTTCGCCATCCTAAGCAATCTCGCTCTCGTGGTGAACCATCCGAGCTGCTTGCGGAAGAAGGCGGAGATGGTCCGCGATAAGAAGGTGCATGCGCAGGCGCAGGAGGGCAATGTACTTCCCGACTCGCTCGTCTCTTCGATTCTGAAAGAGACGAAAGTGCCGGACCTCAGCAACTCGCTCATGTCGGTGAAGACGGAGCTCCTTCTGATCATCCTGGACAAGGCTCGAGAACTAGGCGACAAGGTGCTGGTGTTTAGCCAATCGCTGCTGACGCTCAACTACCTGGAGACGGTATTGAAGTGGCAGAAGCGGCAGGTGTATCGTCTGGACGGACAGACGCCCATCGGCGAGCGGCAGGAGTTGGTCAAGCGTTTCAACTCGGGCAACCAGGAGGTTTACCTGATATCGACCAACGCCGGGGGCGTCGGGCTCAACATTCAAGGGGCGAATCGGGTGGTCATCTTCGACTTCAAGTGGAATCCGGTGCAGGAGCAGCAGGCCGTGGGCCGGGCGTATCGCATCGGGCAGGTGAAGCCCGTGGTCGTCTACCGGTTCGTGACGGCGGGGACGTTTGAGGAAGATTTGCAGAACAGGGCCGTGTTCAAGACGCAGCTGGCGTCGCGCGTGGTGGACAAGAAAAACCCGCTGAGCTGGTCGAAGAAGGACGCCAAGATCTTGCATCGAATCCTCGACGTGCCGGCGAAGAGCCTGGACGAGTTCGTGGGCAAGGACTCGATCTTGGACGCACTGATCCTGCACAAGTCCAACGGCGAGGCGATCCGGTGGATCATGTCGACGGACACGTTTGAGGAAGAGGACCCGGAGGAGGGGCTTACGGCGCAGGAGCAGCGACACGCCGAGGACATGGCCAAGATGAACCACCTCCGGCTCAGCAACCCGGACGAGTTCGAAAGGCTAAAGCGCGAGACGGAACTGCGAGAGGTGGAGCGCTACAAGACAGGCGGCATCTTTGTCGAGCAGGGTACCATCGACCGGAGCTCGTCGTCGGCAGTCAACGGAGCGGGTGCCTCGGGTGCGACTACGACTACGGGGCCGGCGGCAGAGACGACCGCCGCAGGACCACAGGCCGCGGGGCCCCTGCCGATGACCGGGATCAACACGTACTTTGGCGGGATGGAAAGGGAAGAGACGCGTTGGAATTTGGTGGATTCAAGGCCACGGCCGAGGGCGAGCCTTTTCACCGCACCCTTGAAATCCAAGGCGCAGGACAATTTCGAGGTAGCGCTGCGCCAGTCGATGGAGAAGTCTGGCTACGAGCAGCAGGAGCAGCAGAAGGCGACAAAGGTTACGTTGGCCATCAAGCAAGTTCGCAAGGAGAAAGGCGAAGGATTTCTTCCCGACGACCAGCATTGGCGGCTACTGACAGGGTTCCTACAAAGCCCTCGGTTCGCGCTGAGCGTGGCGTCGGGCCATCTCAGTCCATCGTACCTGGCCAGGACTAGCAAGACTGAGCTGGAGCGTCGGGTAACTGTGCTCAACACGCTATCGGAGACGGAGTTTGACAAGCAGATGAAGGCGTCCCCGGATAAGGCGCCGGACCCCGTGGTATGATTGGAACCTTCTTTTTTCCCCTCCGTCCCTGTCCCTGTCGCTGTCGTTCTCCCTGTCTGTCTCCCTTCTGCGCTTGATCTCCAGCAGGAATCCGGAGGCTGACGGACTCGAAAGAACATTGTAAACCTGGAACGGTTCGGGGTGAGGCCAGAGGATATGGCGGTTCTGCGCGAAACTTCGAACAGGCGGCGGGAGGCTGCGGACAGGCGACGGAGGATGAGTTGTTAGGGGCAAGCGTTGTCTTCTGTTGATTTATTGTCGAGATACCCAAGGGGCTACAGGTAGTAGGGGATGATGGTAGGGAGGGAGGTAGGAAGGGAGTTGGGCACTTGCGTTTTGTATGTACATATCTAGGTAGGTAGGTACCTAGATATCTGCCTAGCTCGCGATGCCTGCTACGCTACATACCTCTCTTTACGGACGTACATTAAGGAAAGCATACATACATATATTGTAGCGTGAAACACATGTGGTATGCACCCACCTCTGTATGTATGTATGTATGTATGTATGTATGTATGTATGTATGTATATACGGAGTACACATATGATATATGTATGTTTGTATGTATGTATAATCACACTTCTCATCAAGGTGTAGTGAAGCATTCCAATCTTATTCAAGCCCCTACGAGATGAATCATGAAGGAGACGAAGAAGAAGACTAATAAGGAGGTCCAAGGGGCGTCCTCAGCGAGGGCCCAGCCAGGGCTCTGATTGGCTCGTCGGCACTCGGCTCCTCAGTCCGACCTCGTTTCCGCCACTTCCGTCGCGGGAGCCGACCTGGAGCCGACACACCGACATTGCAGTGATTGATTACATACACACCCTTCCATACTCATAGACTCATAGTCATACTCATAGACTCATAGTACACACAGTCATTCCTCCTTAAACAGTCTCCTTTCTCGTCTGTGACAACTCATCTGTCAAAACAACTTTAAACATCGACTTCCTTACCATTGCAAATGGAGAGCGTCCTTCGTCAGTCGCGGGGCCTGTGCCCCTTCCTCAAGGCAGCGTCGCCCGCTAGTCTGCGCGCCCTGTCTGTCGTCGCCCGACCAACCTCGGCAGGCGTCACGACCGCCTCAACCACCAACACTCCCATTCCAACCTCTTCCAGAAAGGCTTCGGAGCTTCAACAACTCGCTCGACGATGCCCTGTCATGGGAAAGGCTCTCGCCGTCCAGGCGGCTCGAATCCACTCGGGCCGCGCTCAACCGGCCGAGGCGTGCCCGCGTCCGGTGACGGAGCCAAGGATGGGCGTCGACAAGTTCGACTACGACGACTTTTACGCGGCTGAGCTCGACAAGAAACATCGCGACCAGTCTTATCGCTACTTTAACAACATCAATCGGCTCGCCCGCGAGTTTCCTCGCGCTCACATGGCGTCCAAGGAAGACCGGGTGACGGTATGGTGCGCCAACGATTACCTCGGCATGGGCCGCAATCGGCATGTCCTCGATCGCATGCACCAGACTCTGGACGAGTACGGCGCAGGAGCTGGAGGGACTCGAAATATCTCGGGACACAATCAGCACGCCGTCGACCTCGAGGCTACTCTGGCCAAACTTCACGCCAAACAGGCGGCGCTCGTCTTCAGTTCTTGCTACGTGGCCAACGACGCGACGCTGGCGACGCTCGGTAGCAAGTTGCCCGGCTGCGTGATCCTTTCCGACAGCCTCAACCATGCGTCCATGATCCAGGGCATCCGCCACTCGGGCGCCGCCAAGCTCGTATTCCGCCACAACGACGTGGCCGACCTCGAGGCCAAGCTGGCGTCGTTGCCACTGCACGTGCCCAAGATCATCGCGTTCGAGTCCGTGTACAGCATGTGCGGCTCCATCGGTCCCATTGCTGACATCTGCGACCTGGCCGATCGATACGGCGCCATCACCTTTCTCGACGAGGTGCACGCCGTCGGCATGTACGGTCCGCACGGCGCCGGCGTGGCCGAGCATCTCGACTGGGACGCGCACGCCGCAGGTCGGCCGCACGGCACGCTCATGGACCGCATCGACATCGTCACCGGTACGCTGGGAAAGGCGTACGGCTGCGTGGGCGGGTACATGGCGGCCAGCGCGCGGCTCGTCGACATGATCCGGTCCCTGGCGCCGGGCTTCATCTTTACGACGTCGCTGCCGCCGGCGACAATGGCCGGGGCCAGGGCCTCGATCGAGTACCAGATGGAGCACGACGCCGACCGGCGGCTGCAGCAGCTGCATACGCGGGCCGTCAAGGAGGATGTGGCGGCGCGCGACATACCCGTCATCCCCAACCCATCGCACATTGTGCCGATCCTGGTGGGGGACGCGGCGGTGGCCAAGGCTGCGTCGGACATGCTGCTGAACCGACACCGCATCTATGTGCAGTCCATCAACTACCCTACCGTGCCGGTGGGCCAGGAGCGGCTGCGGATCACGCCGACGCCGGGCCACGTGAAGAAGTACCGCGACCAGCTTGTGTCGGCCCTGGACGACGTGTGGACGCGACTGGGGATCCGGCGCACGTCGGACTGGGCGGCTCAGGGGGGTTTCATCGGGGTCGGACAGGGCGGCCAGTCGGCGTCGCGGCCGCTGTGGTCGGACCGCCAGTTGGGGGTGATGGGGGAGAGGTGTCGTCATCGGCTTGTTGAGGCGCTGCTGGCGCGGAAGACGGTCGTTCCGGCCAATCGCATCGTTGGGGCGGCGGCGGCGGCCTGAAGAAGGAGGAGGAGGAGGAGGAGGAGGAGGAGGAGGAGGAGGAGATGGAGGGGGGTATAAGGAAGGGTAGGAGTGGGTGAGTTGGGAATTTGGATGATGAGTTGTCTTCTTTTTTTTTTTGCTTCCCTCCTTGCTTTTTTTTTTCGTTCTTTTTTCATTTTTGTTTTCTTTGGCCCCTGGCTTTCTATCGTTGCTGTTCCTGGTTTCCCCTGAACCTGAATCTGTGACGTGTGCAAAGTTCCTTATACGAGTCTTTGATATACTGTTACTGCTTTTAACCGTTCTTCTTATCATGATGTTGACCTTGTTTTTCTGTTTACTCATTGTTACATGTGGGATGAAAAGCGAGGCTGTTCTCTCCCCTCTCTCCCTCTCTCACCTCATCTCATCTCATCAGATGACTTTCTTTTTATGCACTTCTTTTCAGCTAAAGCCACCAACAGGTGTTGTTGAGTGTTGTTAGTGTAGTATGTATGTAGGTTACGTATAGGTTAAGGTGCATGTTCTGCCGTGCATGTATGCATGTATGTACGTATGTAGGGAAAGGGGTAGGGGATAGGGGATAGCCGGATAGGGGATGGGATAGGAGGAATGCAGGTCAGACATGTTGGTGGTGCCGCTTTAGCCACGCATCACATGCCGAAGGGACCAGACTTGTACATATGTTTATTATACATATGTATGTGCTATGTGTGTGCGTTGTACACATATAGTATACATACTACCTACATACCTACGTTGTTATAGCGGCCCCATGTGTGTGTGTGTGTGTGTGTGTGTGTGTGTGTGTGTGTGTATGTGTGTGTATGTGTGTTGTA
>LKCN02000010.1:313210-333819 GCA_001633055.2 Ophiocordyceps polyrhachis-furcata BCC 54312
ATACTACCTACATACCTACGTTGTTATAGCGGCCCGACTGTGTGTGTGTGTGTGTGTGTGTGTGTGTGTGTGTGTGTGTATGTGTGTGTATGTGTGTTGTTACAAAGGGTGATGGGGGAAGAGAGAGAGTTTGAGCCGAGGTGTTGAAGAGCTTTCTTTTCTCTTCTCTTCCCAACCCCCTCTTTTCTTGCTCACAAAGCTTTTACCCGTAGGCTGTAGGTAGGTAGGTAGGTAGGTAGGTTAAGGTAACGTCATGCATATAGGATAATAATATCCTACATACCCCTTTCTCCCATTCCTGATCAAGAAAGAAGAAGGAGAAAAAGGGAAGGGAAAGTTGCATGACATAACATATGACATGCCGTTAAGGATGAGGATGATACGTGAGTGAAAAAGCATGTGAAAGGCGGATAGTAAATTAAAGTCGGCGACTTTCCCACACAGGCGAATGCGGGGTGTTGCACTGCGCGTGGAGTGACTCCCCTTGCTTTGTTTCTCTTCACCGTGACACGACAGCTTCTGATGGAGGGGAGGGGAGGGGAGGGGAGGGGATTGTTGTTGATTTGTTTCTTCTTCTGGTTTCTTCTTTCATGCTGTGCGTTATTCCTTCATCCGTCACGGGAAAGGAGGAGGAGGAGGGGGGGGGGGGGTAGGGCAGGGGTAGGGTAGGGATGGGGGGAAAAATACAAAAGAGGGAGGAGGGAATAGAATAGAAAGGAGAGAAGCGGTGGGGGGGGGGGGGAGGTTTGATGATGATGATGATGATGATGGAAGGGAAGGGAAGGGAAGAGAAGAGAGAGTCTTGAAGCTGGTGGTTTTATCTACCATCTACCGACCTATCTATTCAATTTCAACCTCAATCTAGGTAGGTAGCTGCCTAGCTATCCATGAGGGGGGGGGGGGATAGGTAAGATAAGATAAGAAGGTAAGAGAGAAGGAAGGAAGAAAGAAAGAGAGAAGGAAGGAAGAAAGAAAGAGAGAAGGAAGGAAGGAAGAAAGAGAAAAGGAAAGAAGAAAGAGAAAAGGAAGGAAGGAAGAAAGAGAAAAGGAAGAAGGAAGCCATGGCAAAGTCCAACATGGAAGGACCACCACCACCACAAAGACCACCACAACATCCACCACCACCACCACTACCATCATCATCATCAACCATAAAAGCACCAAAAGGACCAAAAGCCTGCTCAACATGCGCAAAGGCAAAAGCCAGATGCATCCGCCGAGCAGGAGCAGCAGGAGCAGCAGCAGCAGCAGCAGCAGCAGCAGCAGGAGGAGGAGGAGGAGCCTCAGGAGCAGCCGTCGACAAGTGCGAGAGGTGTCATCGGCTGGGCAAACACTGCTTCTCGAGGGCGCCCGCCCCGCCGCGGGTGAAGAAGAGGCCTAAGAGGTCGAGGGTGGCAGAGTTGGAGAAGAGACTTGATGAGTTGTCTTGTCATCTTGAGGGCGCCGCCACGCAGCAGCAAAAACAGGCCAAACCGACAACCACCGCCATGACCGCAACTAGCGACGTCCTCACTCTAGAACATCTCTTCCCCTCCCCCATCTCCGCCGTCAGTCCATCGTCGTCGTCATCATCGTCGTCGTCATCATCATCATCATCCTCTTCCTCCTCCTCCTCACCACCCTCTTCCTCATCCGCCGCCGCCGTGGCCAGCACGCGATCCCCATGGCCCACCTCCGCAGCCGAAGCGGAAACACTCCTCCAACGCTACAGAGAAGCCTTCGCCCACCTCTTCCCCTTTGTCATCATCGTCTCTTCTTCTTCTTCTTCTTCTTCTTCTTCTTCTTCTTCTTCTTCTCCATCCACGGTTGATTTGCAGAACGAGTCTCCCCTCTTGTTCAAGGCCGTTATGCTCGTCGCTTGCTTCTTCGAGGGGACGCGTCAGCTTGCCATGGCGGAGGAGCTGCTTTCGGATCTTGTTTCCGCTGCGCTTGTCGAGGGGAGGAAGGCGCTTGATTTGCTGCAGGCTCTTGAGCTGCTGATTGCCTGGTTCGTTTTTTTTTTTTTAATATCTTTCTTCTCCTTCTTCTTTTTTTTTTAATACCTTTCTTCTCTTTCTTCTTTCTTTCTCAAATCATGTTAGAAAGTTTTTGTTAACGCGGTCGGTTTTTCAGGTTTCATTTCGGCCTCAAGAGCTCGCAGCTCATCAACCTCCTTTTCCTGGCTCGTTCCATCTGCGTCAACCTCGAGGCCTCGTCGTATGACGAGAATGGTTTTCGACGTCTTCATTACGTCCGTGCCTTTGCCGGCGTGTACTATCTCAACACCGTGTGAGCCTGCCCCCCCCTTTTACGTGGGAAGAAGCAAGACGAAGAGACGAGCATGAAAAGTTGAAACAAAAAAGAGCCAAAGGAAATGATCAAGGGAAGCCAGTCCACTGACAGCCTTGTCTCTGCGTGTGTGTGTGTGTGTGTGTGTGTGTGTGTGGAAGAAAAGCATCTTCACCACCAACAAGCGGACCGACATCCTCATGAGCACCGCTCCCCTCGACGAATACTGCAACGCCCTCACCTCCGCCAATGAATACCCGTCCGACGAGTACCTCGTCCGCCTCGTGCGGCTGCAACAGCTCGTGCAGGGCATCGCCATCGCCGTGACGCCGAATTCGACGTCTTCGCCTTCGTCGCTCCCCTTTGCCATGGTCATCGAGTCGTTTCGTGATCAGCTCGACACGTTTCGCGTCACCTTGCCTCCGCACATTGCTTCTATCCGTCAGTTTTTTCCTTTTATATATATAGTACAGATGGGCGGGATATAAAAGAAGCAAAACGAGAGAAAGAAAGTCACCGCTGATGAGTTTACATACTTGCTTCAGCGACGATGCAATGCAACATCACCGTCGTCGAAATCCTCCTCGCCGACATCGCCATCTCAGACCAGCACAGCGCAAGCACAGGCCTCACAACAACAGACCGCCTCCACCTCCTCTGGTCCTGCGTCCACTCCCTCCAAACCTTCTTCCAAATCCGCTTCGCCATGTTCGACATGGACCGTCCTCGCTTCCTGCCCATCATCGTGTCGGACCTCAGCTACGCCTTCATCACCGGCATCAAGCTCCTGGCGCTGCAGCTTCCGGGCCTGGATCTCGAGCGCATCGGCCGTGAGCTCGCGCTCGATCAGATGCTGAGTCGGCAGATTCGCGATCTCGCGCAGATTATTCAGCGGAGGGGTGGTGCTGGTGATGATCATTCGGGCATGGAGGATCCGCTTGAGCGGTTGCAGAGGTTGCTTATGACGGGGCAGGAGCTTGTTGCTCTGCAGCTGAGCGGCATTCCCATGCAGGAGATTGCCGACACGGTGATGCATGAGATGAGCAATGTGCAGTGGGACAGCCAGTCGTCGTAGCTTTCTCTCGTTGGGGTTGGAGAGAGATAGGGGGGAGAGGAGAGGCGTCGGAGGGCTTTCATCAAACCTACCTACTAGGTAGGTAGGCAAGATGGAGGGCAGCTTTGTGCTAGTATCAACCAATCTCATATATAGTACGTAGTAGGTATGAAGAGCGAAGCTCAGGAAGCAGAAGATGAAGCGCAAGGCGTAGCCTCCTCATCGACATAGACGCTCTCGACCCTGACCATGGCCAGCCAGCGCAAGTCGCCCCCCTCGGTAGCCCTCCTGATGGCATACAGCTCATCCAAAAAGGCCGGAACAAACGAACCCGGCCCACGAACGTCACTCCTCGCAGCCGCGGACTCAGCAGCGACGGAGTAGACGACAACGGCGCCGACAGCAGCAAGCAAAGGATCGGCATCAAAAGAAGCCAGCGCGGCGGCCAAGACGGCACCGAGGCAGCAGCCGGAGCCGGTGACGGCGGCGAGGAGTTGATGGCCGTTGGCGACGCGGATGGTGCGGCGGCCGTCGCTTACGAAGTCGGCTTCGCCTGTCAGCACCGTGATGCATTGTCGGGCGAGGGCGACGGATTGGGCGACGCATGCGCGGGAAGAAGGGGGGAGGGAGGCGGTTGAGTCTACGCCTCGTTGGTGGGTGGTTGTGGTTGTGGTGGAGGAGGAGGAGGAGGAGGAGGAGGAGGAGGAGGATAGGTGGAGGAGGGATAGCATTTCGGATGCGTTGGCTTTGATGGCTGTGAAGGAGCCGGATGAGAGGAGGGTGGTGACGGCGTTGCGGCGGATGGTTGTTGCTCCGACTCTGAGAGAGAGAGGAGGTGTTTGTACGGAGGATCATCATGAGAAGCAGAGGAGAGGAGAGAAACGCACCCTACAGGATCGAGAACAACGGGCCTCGCCGCGCTGTTGTAGGCCTTCAACGCTTCGAGCTGGTTCGCGAGACCGTCGGCCGTGACGGTGCCGGTGTTGATGACGAGGGCTCCTCCGCCGAGAGTAGCCAGGTCAGCGGCTTCAGGGCCGCAGGCGGACATGATGGGGCTGGCGCCGATGGCGAGGACGACGTTGGCGGCGAAGTTTTGGACGACCTGGATGATGAAAGCCATTATTAGGTAGAGGTTCCCTATAAGCACAAGCTCTTCATCATCATCATCATCATCTTCATCATCAAAAGAGTAAGAGATGAACAAAAGGGGGGGGGAGATGAACGAGGTTGGTCATGTTATGCGAAAGAGGCGCCCCCCTCGCAATAGAAGCCACCACATCAGCGACCCTCGCCGTCAGAACGGCAGCGCGAAGACGAGACGCCGCGGCGGCGGGGTCGGAAGCAGAGACGATGGCGCGGACGACGGCGACCCCGTCGAGGGACTTGTTCGCGCAGCGCGATTGGGATAGAACTCGGGCTGCGTTGGAGCCGTCGACGCCGCCGATGCAGACTGTAGGCACGGCGGCGTGTCCTGCCGAGGCGAGCGAGGCGAGGATGGAGCGCACGCCTTGCGGGCCGAGGATGGTCTTGGTGTCCGTCTTGCTGTCTCGTCTCCGTTGTTGGCCTGCCATGCTCACGACGACGATCAAACGACAGACGTAGGGGTGCTAAACACCGTCCCGATACCGAGATAGTCCGCCCCAGCCTCACAGGCAGCCACCGCCTCGGCAGCAGACGAAGCCGACGCGCCGACAAGCCTCCCCAGCCCGAGCATGGCCCTCGCCCGCCCGACGCCGACGTCATCGCGCCCGACGTGCACGCCGTCGGCGCCCACCTCCACCGCGACCTCGACGCGGTCGTTGATGAGGAGAGGCACGCCGAAGCGTCTCGTCAGCGGGAGGAGACGCCGAGCGGTCGCGGCCACGTCTTCGTCGGAGCCTTGCTTGTCGCGGAGCTGGACCATCGTCGTGCCGCCGCGGAGGGCGGCTTCCACTGTCTTTTCGAGCGTTGGCGTCGGCGAGGTTACTAGGTAGAGGCTGTAGTCGACGGTGGCTGGCTTGGCCATGTTTTCCTCTTCTTCTTGTTGTTTCTTGCCTCGGCTTAGAGATGGAGGAGATGGAAGATGGAGGAGATGGTAGAGATGGAGATGGAGATGGAGAGAGTTGACTAATTACATATATGCTTTATGTACATACATATATATACATATATACCGTGTATGCATGTATGCGGGTTTTCAGCCTCCAAGGGGTCGGTATCACGACGGCACGCATCGTTCATTGCTGCTATCCAAGAACATACATATCCTCTATAGACTCTATATAGAGAGTAGGTAGTAGTCTAAACTCTTTTCCCCCTTAATTCCCCCCCCCCCCAGTCTATATCCCCCGTCTCTATGCTCCTCTCTATCTATATTCTATCTATTTTCTATCATGGGCTCGAAGCATAGCGGAACGTTGGTAGAGAGAAAAGGGCAGGGGGCTTTTCCCGAATTACCTACCCATCTTCACGTCGTCGTCGTCGTCATCGTCCTCTCTTCCTCCTCCTCTTCTTCTTCCTCCTCTTCTTCTTCCTCTCCCCAACCCAACATCAAAACCTCGAAACGTCCCGCCCAAAAATCCACGTCACCAACCAATAAACAGGAATCATCAACTTATTGCGAAGGCTCATGCTCCTCGTAAGGTACGCCGTTCTCCACAGGATCCACGCCGCCCGCCCCGTCAGCTCGTCCGCGCTGCTCTGGTGGATCGCCCTCCAGCTGCCGAGGTAGGCCATGGACCCCCAGTTGCGGAAGCGAAAGGCCGGCGACGAGGACGCGTCGGCCGTGCCCTTGTTCAGCTGCCGGCCCAGGTACGCCGCCTGCTGGCTGGCGACCTGCGCCGTGGCCGGGTAGCGCTGGCCCTGGACGGCGGTGCAGTCGCCCATGGCGTAGACGTCTGGCAGCGTTGTTGTGGTTTTTTTCGTCGTCGTCGTCGTCGAGCAGCTGTTGTTGTCGTCGTCGTCGTCGTCCGGATCGAGCTGGACCCGTAGATGCTCGTCCGTCACTATAGCCCCGGTTCGCGCATCGCGAGCGATACCAAGATGACGACGGCTCGTCAGCTTGGCCGTAAGCGGGTTCTGCATCAGCCCCGTGCTCCAAACAACAAGGCCAGCAGGCTGCTCGTCCGGCTCCTCTCGAATACGCAACATCAGCACATCGCCCTCTCGCCGGATCCTCTCGAGGTGATGCTCCGTCTTGACGCGGATGCCCTGACGGCGGAACATCTCCGTCGCGTAGCTCGCCAGCTTCTGATCAAACATCGGCAGCACCTTGGGCGCGATGTCGTAGATGGTCACCGCCACAAACGGCATCAGGCTAGGGTAAAGCCTCGACATGTCCTCGTGAACCAGGTCGTGAAGCTCGCCCGCGAACTCGATCCCCGTAGGCCCTCCTCCTACGACGGCAAAGTGCAGCAGCTTGCGCCGCTCGGCGTCGGTCGTGGACGGCAGCGCCGCCTTCTCGAAGACGGCCAGGACCCGCTGCCGGATGACGCGGGCGTCGCCAATGTCACGCAGGAAGCAGGCGTGCTCGCGGACGCCCTCGATGCCGAATGTCTGGCTGTAGCAGCCCATGGCGAGAACGAGCTTGTCGTAGGCAACCTCCATCTCGGCGCCGACATTGCTGCTCGTGTTGGCCTCCACCCGCACCACCTTGCGTTCCAGGTCGACGTCCGTGGCCCAGCCCTGAAGGAATTGGTCCAGTCCCAGCCGTCGCACCGGCTCGATGGCCGCGCGGAACTCGAGCGTGCCGACCGACGTCGACGCCAGCAGCGGCGTGAAGACGAAGTGCGACCTTGGCGAGATCATGATGCGCGTCGCCTTGGCCGGTGACAGCGCCCGCGCTAGTGCGTAGCCCGCCCAGCCGGAGCCCAGGATGACGATGCGTTCCTTGCCATCTCGGGACGCCGTCGCTGCTGCCACCGTCGTCGTCGTCGTCGTCGTCGTCGTCGTGCTCGCCCATCGCACCGACAGCCGTTGGGCAGCCGTCAGTGGCCGTGTGACACTGACGGTGCCGAGTGCCGCCATCCGGACTAGCGTATGTAAGTAGGTAGGTGGGCACTAGGTTTTAGGGAGTGAGGAGTGTGTCTATCAGCATCTAGAGACTAGTAGTACCTAGAAGGTGTATTAGAAGCTGAGGAAGGGGTTGTTATATATGTATACGGATAGTAGGGGCAGAGTTTTTTCCTGTTCTATCATCTCCTCCTCGGCTCCTCCTACCTACAAACATATACATATACATATGTATGTACATATGGGCCTCCTCCTCATATCTCACACACATCCCCGTCCATTCACAGACGGACCCATCATCACGTCTTCCTAATTTTTCTCCTCCGGGACCCATCAGGGCTCCCCCCATATCAGTCAGGGCTTCCCACTCATCGGTCAGGGCTCGCTCTCGCCCCCCCTATCACTATCACTATCAGTCAGACTCAGACATCAGTCCCGGCTCTCCGGGTCCCCCCGGAACAGTTTTTTTTCGTCCTGCAGGCGCGTCCCGGTGCCACAGTTCAGTTGCCACTCACTCATACATATATGTACATACATACATACATATGTACATATGTACATACATACATAGTCCCGACCCGCTACTGGGGAGGCAGGCACATCCTGGGTAGATAGATGCCAGATAGCGACCCAGATAGGTAGAAAGATAGGCAGGCACCGGAATACCCGTCATCCGTGCTCCGCCGGCGATGACGTCAGCCGCATACATATGTACATACATACAGCTACGGGTTTGCTCTCAACCAACCTCCTAACCCCCCCCCCCCCCCCCCCCTTACCCTATCATGAATCATCATTATATTGATTCATCAACATCGTCATCACCCTCTCCCCCTCGCTCACTGCGGCATTGCGTCAAGGCTCTCCCCCAGCACCCCCTCAATCTTCACAATCCACCGATGCGTCTCCCTCTCCACCTCCTCGTCGTCATCCTCCTGAAGCTCGCTGATGCGAGGCAGCATCTCGTGCAGCATCGCCAGCCACTCCTCGCCCAGCCGCTCCATGAGCGCCTGTTGGCACCGCACCGCCGCCAGCCGCACCGCCGCCTGCTCTGATTTGAGGTGCTTCATCAGCGCCCCGTTGAGATCCCTCTGGTTCTTCTGCGAGCCAGCCGCCGCCGCCAGCTCCACCACCGCCGGCACCACCCCCTCCATCACGTTCACGCTGCCCGCCAACAGGAGCTGCGCCGTCAGCAGCGGAGCCACTTCCCCAAAGTGCGCCGGCGCCTGCCAGAATTCGTCTTGGTCGTGCTCGAAGCACGTCGCCAGCGTCTTCAGCACCCGTCCCCAAAGCTGCCGCTCCCCCGCATCCTTGACCCTGATTGTCCGCAGAGTCTTGACCGCGTCGTCGACCACGTAAGCAGCGTAGCTCGTCACAATCGATTTCAGCTGGCCGAAGAAATGCTCCAGAAAACCGTAGACGCTACACTGCCGCAGCACTCGCCCGCTCCGGTCCCCCTCCAGTCCGCGGGTCGTCCATTCCATCATGTTGGCGAAAAGGGGCCGGAAAGCAGCGTCGTTGAACTTGTAAATCATCTTCAGCGCCTTCTCGCCAGCCTCGCTTTCTACCCGGGACACCTTTTCGAGAACGAGTCCATCAGCTGTCCCTGCCGCGTGCGCTCGCCTCCGCACGTCCAAGGCTTGCAGGAAGATGTTCATCAATAGAGTCGCGTTCTTGCTTATCACGGACTTGTGGTGCTTGTTGATGGCTGCTCCCAGCATTTCAATCAACTCCAAAACGGCCTGTCTTCCGTTAGAAGCCGCGCCTCGCTCCGGCGTAGGACAAGTACTGTCACTTACCGAGAGCCCTGCCGCCATGGCCTTCTCCCAGTTCCTCTCCAGGCTGGCAAACAGATCCTTCGCGTCTACCTGCCTGGCGAGGATTCCGAGACACGTAGATCGGCTTTCGTTCGCATCTTTGCCGGCATTGGTCTCGGCCGATCGGTTCGACGCCGCCAGCACCTCATCTATATACGGCGAGAGCATATACGGGAGGTGCTCTGCCAAAGAGCTGAGGAGCCCGTAGCAGGCGGAATGCAGCTCCTGGTCTGGCGTCTCGCCGTCCAGGCTCTCGTTGAGGTAAGCGATGGCGGTCGGCATCGCAACCGGCAACACGGGCACGACCGCGTCCTGCAGCACGTCCACGAGAGACGTGAGGCACAGCAGCGCCATGATACGAAGCCGCCTTTCCCCCTGACCCAAGCAGCAGTCCCCGGCAATTGTCGTGGCCGCGGCGACGACCGCTTCAATGTCCATCTTGCCGTACTTCTCCGCAATCTTGTCCACGCACGTCACCGCCGTGTACTTGAACCGCATGTCGCTCGATTCCCTGATGGCGGCAGTCAGCAGCGGCAGGAAAGCTAGAAGACCTTTCCTTGACGCCGGGTCCGGATTCTTCTCCGCTTCGACGCGTTCCTCCAGGGCCTGCAGAACCTTGTGGCGTAGCCCCACGTCCTGCTTGTCCAGCAAGTCCTCGACCGCCTTGATGAACTTGCCAATCGAGAGGAGATTGAGCAAGTTCGACAAGGCCGCACCGCATCTCCCACGTAAAACCTTATCTGATCTGACGGTGTCGGCCAGCGACAGGATCTTCTCCAGGAGCGCCGCGTAAAGAGCTCGTGCTTGCAAGGCTTCCATGTCGTCCCGCTCTGCCAGCTTTTCCATCTTCGACTTCAGCGTCTTGTTCGACAGATAACTAGGAAGCGCCGACAGCTGGCGAAGGGCAACGTCCCTTGCACTTGGGGCCGCTTCGCCCTCGCTGCCACCCAGCAAGATGCGGGACATGTCGGGCTTCGGTCGAAACAGGTCCGACACGAGATCCACAATCTTGTTCAACGTCTCCAACTGTGTCTCGACGTCAAAGTTGTTGAAAAGGTCCACGATAAACCGCATGAGAGCGTCGCTGGTTTCGTACCGGTTGACCAGCATGCTGATCAGGGCAAAGAGAAACTCTCGGGGCCCGAGCGTCTTCATCAGGGCCACGAACAAGCCTTGCTGCCTATGCGCCGGAATATGCTCGTAGGCCGTCGTAAAGCTGACGAGGATATTGCAGGCTCCGGTCACGGCCTTTTGGCCCCGTTGAAGAGTTTCGATCAGTGGCGGGATGACCTCCTTGATAGTTTGCGAGACAACATGTGCAGAGTAATCGTCGTTTTGTCGGAGGACCGACGTCCCCATGAATGTGAAGATGGGCATGACACTGTGCAATACCAAATCCGGCGCCGTCGTCGCCAGGTCGGCAATCAGTAGCAGCGCAGCATTCTGGACGACTGGGCTGGTCGACTTTTGAATGCAGTTGACGAGCAAGTCTCCGTACCCGCCGGAACTGTCAATCTTGAGTTGCTTGTTCGACCGATAGGCCGGCATCATGGCCAGGAGACTCCGCAAGATCAGGTTCTGCAGATAGCCCAGCTCGGCGCCGACGACCGTTTTGAAGTGGTGGAGCTCCGACAGCGCCGAAAAGAGACCATGCAGCAGGTGAGGGTGCGATAAGGGGTCCGAACTTTCGACCAGCTGTAGCACCATTGTGACCTTGCGCAGGGCTTGGCTGAGCTCAGGGGTCACTTGGGATGCCAGGCCACGGTTACCGTCTGAAGTGCTCGTCCGTCTGCGCTTGTTGGGCGGCGGTTCGGTGATCATCTTGGTACCGGTCTGGATGGAGTCGAGGAAAGAAGACAAGATGTCAGTTGTCAGCGGAACGGCCCGCAACACATCGGCAGCTTCGCCGGCGGCAATGGAAGAGTCCGAGCCCTCTGTCGTCTCCAGTGCGATTTTTAGGAGCTGCTCCGCATAAATAAGCTTGAGGCCGTTCTTCATGGACGGCCATGTTCCTCGGATTCGAGCAAAAATGGCGCGTATCAAGCCTGTCTTTCCCCTTTTGAGTGGATCATTGAGTGTCTGGAAGATAAACTCCATCCCAGCCTCGTCGTTGGGTAAAAGCACGGCCGCGAACCGTGGCTCCAGCTCAGATCTCACAAGCTGCTCAGAACGACAAACCTCCTCCGCTTCATCTTCCGAAAGACTTGCCCACCATTGTAGAGTGGGCAACAGGACCTGAGTCCGCGTCGTGGTGCCGACACCACGTACCTCGTTGAGGGCCTTCAGCAGCCTCTCCTTGACCACGAGGTAGGGTGTTGTGTTGACGTGGTCAGCGAAGAAGGACAGCAATGCCAGTCTGGCTGAGTGAGACATGTGATCTTTCTTGTCGAGTGCAGGCGGCGGGGGAAGTCGGTAGCGACCCTGCACGATGGCAGCATTCAGTGCTGAGGAGATATGCGTCGCATCCAGTACGCACTCTTCCACGCATGGCAGAATCTGCAGATGAAGAAGCCGAGCCGTGATGGGCGAGCTGAGAGCTACGGCATCCTTGGACTTGCCGTTGAGAGACCCTGCACCCCATATTTTCATCGAACCTTTGGCGACTGGTGGAGCGTAGAGGCTTGTCAAGACCGTGATCAAGTCGGCGGCTCCTCGGCGAACCCGCTTCGACGGATCGCCCAGGGCCACGACGCAGTATGGTATCAGGGCCTGCAGGTCCACGTCGCCCTGGTCGCCGGCCTCTAGTCTCTTCTTGACCATGTCCAACGATGCCTTTCGCGCCAGCGCCGGATACGGCCCACACCAGATACGAACAAAGAAACTGAAATATGTACAGTCGTCAAAGGCGTATTGACGTCGAAGCTTGGGACTGTCGTAAAACTTGGTCAGGGCCGCGGCTTGACGGCTTTGCTCGGAAACGATGGCGAAGAATAGACGGCTAAACTCGTCGAAGCTGACGCTGGGCTTCGACAGCAGGCAAGTCGGCAGCGGTTCTTGGATTGCCGACAGCTTTTTCACGGCGCCTTCGAGGTCCTCGACTGGCTGCGGCCGGCCGGTGGTTTCGGATACGGTCTCATCAGCCGCATCAGCGGTGGGCCCGAGCAGCTTTTTGGTACGCAACGAAAGGTCCAGCTTCATCTCAAGCTCTTCGATGTCGAAATCGACGTCCTGAATGACAGATTGTATAATGTCGCCCGACTTGCCAGTCGTGTGAGTGAGGGAGATGAGAGCGGACCCGAGCTCTCGTCGAAGAGAGCCGTCTCGGTCGTTGCCGTCGTCGAGCCGCAGAGCCGTCAGTAAAAGAGACTTGAAGATGACGGCAATCTGCGTGTCCTTCAGGACTTGGCTGCTCAAGACGGCCATGATGGGGGCGAGCCCGCGCAAGTCGCCCTTTTTAGTGAACCTCTCGATGAGCGCAAGGCAGAACCCGTTCGCCAGCTTGTCGACGTTTCGCTCACGGCTGACCTCGACTAGGAGATGACCTATATCCGGAACCTTAACCAAAGCCTTTGTGACCTTGCTGCTCATCTGTTTTGCGGACCGGAACTGAGCCATAATGGTTAGGCATACGAGACCGGGTCTTATGGTGTCACTTGTCCAACCATAAACTGTCTGCTCCATAAATGCAGTGATTGCCCCATCCTCCAGATTCGCCTTGGACACGAACAAAACAAGTGCCATGTAAGAGGCTATCTGGAGACTTGGTATTTTCTTCATGGCCAGGGACTCGGCAAATATCGGCCCAACCCTATAAAGCAGAGACTGAGTGTTGTCGCTTTGCACGGCAGCTCGCCCGGATCTGATTTTATCGAGTATGCCACCAATCGCCTCGGTCATGAGTCCGCCCCAGAAGGTGATGAGGGCCGGGTAATGGCAATGTCGACGACATGAACCGAGAGTATAATCCGACACGGCAATCAGGAACTCCGGGTGGTGTATTGCCTGGTGAACGAGGATGGGCCGCGGCGGAAGGGTGATGGAGCGAATGTAATTGTCGAGAAACCGAAACTCGGAGGGGATCTGGCGAGGCAGTATCGACAGAAGTGTGGCGAATGCAGGAATAGAGTGGTATGGTAGAAAGGTCATGAGAAGGATTGCAGTGTTCTCCTCGTGAATGCTGTGTCTGACGGTCAGCATCTAGTCTTGGGTGTGAGCAGTTGTGAGTGTACGCACCGGAATCGACGAATCAACCATTCAATGGCGGTTATGGCCGGCATAAGCCGTAGTCGGCTACCAACCAAGTGTAGGAAAGATTCAATTTGGCGATCCAGCTCTTCATTCTCGGTTGCTGTGAACTGAGTACGATCCTGACTCTGGCTCTCGTCACTGAAGAGGGTGGACCGAAAGTGCGCAAAGCGGGGATCGAGCTGACACAGCTCCTCAAAGCCCGGGTAGCACGTTGCGTATAGGGTCTGAAAGCTTTGGGTGGCAGCGACTCGGGCCTCCCAGATCAGAGATTTGGAATGGGCAGCCTTTTGCGCCTTGGTGTTGAGAGTCGCCTTGGAGTTGGCCGCCAGCTGGGCCAGCTGCGAGGCAAGAGAGGTCGGCATGGTACTTTGCGTACGGAGGATCCGAAGAAGCCCGTTACAGGAGCGCAAAGCAACCAAATGGAGGCCAGTCGGTCTCGCGGCCAGGAGAGTGAAGCGCAACCTTTTCCGCGATGATTTTTTTGGCAGCTTTTTTTCTTCGCGATAAGCAGTACGGATAGATAGTCGCGATAAGAACGGGCCCTGCTAAGTCATCTATATGGTGTGCAAATAGTCTCATGCCGATTGCCTATTATATAATATTTGCACGTTTCCTCCTTCCGGCCTACCCTTTGTCTTTCTACATCACCTTTTTCTACCGGAGTGGTCTGTTAATGTTATTGGACCCTGAAATAAAATACTATCGATGAACTATATGTACTGGAGGGCCGGATCGAAATCCGGCGGCGGCCCCACTGCCGGATCGGAGCATGGCATTCGCTGAGCTCCCGGATCAGGCACCGGGTCACATAGGATGATAGGGCTTACTTGCTAAACGGGGGCGTTAGGATGGAAAGAAATTCCACAAGTTGGGTTCACACGGAGCTTCCTTTACTTTCCTTCATCTCCGACGTCCCTAGTACGGCTTTGGCTTAATGTCACTTGCCTTCTATACATACAACTCCGATTCACTAGCTATCCAGCTTATAAGTCGAATGAGGTTTCAACAAACCAATACATTGGCTTATAAACAGGGTCGAAGTCAACGACCAACACAGAGTGTCCATTTCAGTCCCAACCAAGTCTATCGCATACCCTGATCCATGAAAAGATGAGCTGATAATGGAAACCAGATAAGTGTAGTATCCTTTGGACTCCCCTTCGCTTGGTGACTAGGCGCAAAAGCCGGTGGAGCCGCTTCCCGGCCGCGGCTGATTTATGCGTAGGCACGATCCGCTACAGCACTCAGTGTCCGATTGGCAACGACCTAACAGATAATCCTGCTCAGCTCCAGGTGGAAGTTATATCAGGAAAAGAATAGTTCTTACTCATTCCAGCCGAGCAACTGCGAGATGGTGTGGCGAGTATGCCAGATGCAATGGAGCAGAGTGCGAGGAGAAGTGAAGTCTTCATTTTCGATGTCGTTGCGTTTAGATGCTGATGCTTCAGGAGGATGAAATCGTTGAGTGTAGGACTGTAAGATCTGAGCTGCTGCCAGAGGTGCGCTCGAGGTGAATTTATATGTTTTTCCCTCCTTATGTCGAGTGTTGGCCGAATGATGCGAAGGGGATTTCATCTCTACTGCTACGGGTCTATCAATACGAACGTCGAATTAGAATAGCAGTCACTCCAAGAATTGCAGGAGCTTCAAGAACTCCGGATTCCAGAACGAATATTGGAAACTCTTTTATTTACGAGTCATCGTTCATACCTTCGCTCGGCTCTTCTCCGAGTTGCTTTTACGTCGAGAGGTTCTCTGCTATCAAACTGAGAAAAAAAATACAAAATGTCGATAGAGGCCTTTACTGCTTGTATATATGTAAGTCCTTGTCGTCTTATTTCCACTCATTGAAACCTACCGTTCTGCTATTAGACAAACGTGATTTACTCATAGATCCTTAGTCAAAACATGAACATAAAGATATGCAAAAGAAAACTAAATTATAAGAAGCTGGACTCGTATTTGTCTGTCTATGTATAGCCTATAGGCACCTAATCGTGCCGGCAACACGTACAGAGGTGGCACCGGTCCCTTGCTTATCATACATACATACGTTGATATCGATCACCACATCCATCCATATGTACGTTGATCTCGGTCCCTTGTTTTTTATACGGTTATCGGATGAATACGGACCTCGGAGTCTCTCTTGGCGCGGCGGCAAGGCAACGTACATATGTATGTATGTACATGCATCATTAGCAGGCGACGATTCCTACATATTTGATAGTGAAAACGACCTCGTATCACACATCTCTCGCACGAGTCATAGGCAAACTTCTTCTCCTGATCCCAGTCATGTCACTCTGTTGCCTTCAGCCTTGAAAGGCAGGATTCGCCCGCTGAGGTTCACGTGACAGAATCAGGGATCATCATGTCGCCTCCATCAAGTTTGCTAAAGATGGGCAAGTCTCAGCGGCCCGACCATAGCGCCAGGTCGTTTCAGCGGCCCGGGGATCGACAGGGCCAAACGGTTGCTTCCTCTCCTAGCGCCTTCCTCCCTCTGGTGCTCACGAGCCATCACAGCCCGCGCGACCTCGGATGCTGGAACATGTGGCTTGTGACAGTGCCATCTCCTGAAGGTCATTGTGGCAACCTGCCGCACTAGGTAACGGCGTCGGGCCTTTTAAAAGGGGGGGTCCGTTTCCGAGGAGCAGAGCTGATTCATTACCACAGAGGTATATACATAGGTATGTCAGACTATTGTCCTTGATTCCTCCCCCCTTGGTCATTGTTTCCTGTACATGCCTACCTTGCCTAGAAAGAACACCGTCCCTAGCTCGCCTGTCTACGCTCGAATACGACGACCGTCCGGCTCCGACCCGCAAGAAAGACATGGCGGCCCCCACGAGCAAGACCATCAAGAACCTCAGTGGCCAATGGACGATGGTGAGACACGAGCCCCGTCGTTCCGTTTCTGACTCGCGCATACGGACGAACGGCTCACGATCAGTCCAACAGAACAAGACGCTTTCAGACCCGATGGAGCCCGGGCTAGCGCTGCAGGGCATTGGCTTCATCGTACGCAAGGGGATATGCATGGCAACCATCAGCCTCAGCGTTGAACAGTACGAGGGCACGCCTCGGCCGCCGTCTACGGCCGAGGGTCCCGTCTGGCGCATCGACTCGACACAGTCGGCAGCAGGCCTTTCGTCGACGAGCGAGCAACGCTGTGTCGACGACATACGGCGCGAGCAAACTGACTGGCTCTTTGGAACGGTCGAGGGCCGCTCGCATTGGATCACGCTGGATGAAGTCGATGACGCCTACCTAGCGCGTGGCTGGATATTTGACGGAGATGACAAGACGCTCCTCCGTGCCATTGCTGTAAATAAGACAGCAGGCTGGACGGCAACACAAGTCTGGGGCTTCCAGATGGTCGACGACGAGCGTAGGTACTGCCGCAACGTCGTCATCGAGAAGGGCGAACAGCGCGTCGACTTCCGCCTCGTATACGACTACGTCGGATAGGAGGCTAATCTCACCCCTATCATGCTCATATAGAATGGTCTGGCTGTAGGAGAGGGCCGTGGCGAGGACACGCAGTCTTGTTACACACCATATATTGGAAGCAAACGACCATGTTTCAAATGTGCGAGAGCCATCGGGGTCAGTTGTCTGCAGGGCTGTAGAGATTAGAAAGTGGCTCGAAGCTGCCCGCCTGGCCCAGGCCACTCCAATATCTCAAAATGGGTATCTCAGGACGCCCCCTCCCCCCACCCCCCCCCTTGCTGCCGGGCGCTAGAGCAGACTGCAGTTCACGAACGGATTCATGCGTCTTTCCCCACGGCGCCTCACGCGGGCCTCCTCTTGACAAATTCTTCCAAGTCCTGGACGGTGGCGACCCCGAGAACAAAGCGCCGCTTATCATCAGTGACGACGGCAAAGTTCTGGCGCCAGGGTCCACCCGGAGTGCCGTCACGGAAGAAGTCCTCAAGAAGCTCGAGAGGCGTCTCCATCGTGATCACGCGGTAAGCCTTGCCCCGGCGCTGAAAACGGGTCATGGCGGCGCTGAGCGGGTCCTCGGGCCGCACACGGCCGGCCTTGAGGAGCGACTGTAGGTTAGGGATGGAGATGTAGCCGAGGAGAGCGCGTGTCTTGGAGTCGACGATGGTGAGATGGGTGTAGTCGCGCTCGAAGGCGGACATGAGGGCGACGGAGATGGAGTCGGTAGGGGTCAGAGACAGCGCAGCCGGCGGTTCGAGGTCTTGAACGGTGGCCTAGGTAGGTAGGTAGGTTTCGAAGAAGAAACTTCAGCCACGAGAAGAACACAGACAGCCGGAGACGAGGAGAAATCTTTTACCCCGCGATAACGCGATGACCAGGCCGAGTCAGGTACCTGCTCGGGCGCCATAGCTCTCTGCTCTAGTTGCTAGAAGGAAGATGGGCGACTTCTTTGCAGGGTTGACGCGAGGGGTTGCTCGTTCGCGCGGCGAGGCTGGTGGAAGCCTGAAGCTTGGTTCGCTGTAAGGGGAGCGAGAGATAGGAGGATACATGCAGCATCACGCCCGAGGACTTGCTGTTCGTCTCACGTGTGCGGGGCAGGGCAGTGGACGGGCCGTCGCCGGCTTGTACCTCGGTTCTGTGACGAAGGTATCGCCTATCAGCATTTGGTAAGGTGATGTCATCACCGTTAGCAATGTAAGCTGTCTCGGAACCGAGTTGATGCTCGTCTCTTTTTTTTGCATCTCTGGCTGGTAAGGCAGTATTGAAGCCGTTCCGCCGCCATGCCTCTACCGCCACAAATCAAGCTCGAGCCGCCCGAGAGCTCTGGCGCACGGCCGACGCCGTACCGGGGCCGGCCGGAGCTGTACAGCGCGGCGTCCATGAGCGACGCCAAGGCCGGGACCATCCAGCTCTACTCGGGCAGATACTATGCTGCTTGCACCTTTGGAGGCCTTCTGGCCTGCGTGAGTAGTGCCGTTCCCTGTTGAAGCCTTCCTCATCCCCCTCCCCTTCCAACCTTGGCGGTCGGTCGGCTCATACGATGGGGATGGAGGGAGGCAACTCGTTAGGGTCTTACACACACGGCGGTGACGCCGCTCGACCTCGTCAAGACGAGACGCCAGGTGGACTCGAAGCTGTACAGCGGTAACATGCAGGCATGGCGCAGCATCTTCCGCGCCGAGGGCTTCCGTGGCATCATGACGGGCTGGAGCCCGACGTTGGTGGGCTACAGCGCGCAAGGCGCCTTCAAGTACGGTTGGTACGAGTACTTCAAGAAGACATACTCCGACATGGCCGGCCCGGACGCGGCGGCGCGGTACAAGACGGGTCTCTACTTGGCGGCGTCGGCGTCGGCCGAGTTCCTGGCCGACGTGGCGCTGTGCCCCTTTGAAGCCGTTAAAGTGCGGATGCAAGGCACAATGCCCAACCCTTACAGCGGAACCTGGGCCGGCATCAGCGCCGTGACAGGCAAGGAGGGCTGGGCCGGGCTGTACAAGGGCCTCTATCCTCTCTGGGGGCGGCAGATCCCCTATACCATGATGAAGTTTGCCTCGTTTGAGACGATTGTCGAGATGATATATCACCGCTTGCCTGGCGAGAAGAACGACTACGGAAAGGGGACCCAAACGGCCGTCTCCTTCGCCGGAGGCTATCTGGCCGGCATCCTGTGCGCCATCGTTTCCCACCCAGCCGACGTCATGGTGAGCAAGCTTAACGCATATCGCCAACCCGGCGAGGCGTTTGGCCGTGCTATGAGCCGGATATACGGCGATGTCGGCTTCGCCGGTCTGTGGAACGGGCTGCCAGTCCGTATTGTCATGATTGGCACCCTGACGGGCCTGCAGTGGATGATCTATGTGAGTTGAATCCTGACGGCGTTCTCTTATCAATACTGACGAATTGGCCGTTGCAGGACTACTTTAAGATCTTCATGGGGTTCCCGACCACGGGTGGCACTCCGGTGCCGACGGAGAAGAAGTAATGAAGATTCATGACTGGCCTGTTTGTACCCATCTTTCGCTTGTTGACACGGCCGTGTACATATACGATGGTTTATGTATGTACTTGCCTGGTGCTCGTGGATGGAGAAGTCCCATCGAGACATTCACTATTCATGGCTCGAGTTTAAAATTGTTGACATTTTTCTTGCCCTTTTGGGTCTGCCCCATCTCCGGCTTGTTTCTACTGGGGCCGGAAAAGAAACAAATCATGTCTGTAACTTTCCCAAGACGCAATCCCCTGTTTCCGTACAGAAACGACGACGCCACTCCGAAGGCCATGCGGTGGCGTCGCATCCACCATGTATGGACCTACCAAATATTGACTAGGTGGGCAGTCGAGTGGCTCACCTCTACGAGGCATAATGAGGCTTACTGACACTCAGACTGACAGTCGTCTGATGGTGAGAAAAGTCTATCATCTGCTTCTTCTTCTTCCGGCGCGGGACGGTACAGTGCATCGGACAGTACGGGGAGAGGTTCGATTGCGGCCTTGGTGGAAGATTCAGTATCAGCTGAAGGAATACTGCAACCCTCTCATGCACCCCCTGCATCTTCAGCAGCTGCCACCAAAAGGACGCCGTTTTGCTCGAGTGTCGGGATTGGACGAAACGAGGGACAGTGACTTTTTTTGTGTCGCCCTCTTCTCGGTGCATCTCGGCCGTGTCGGGGGAGAAAGGGGCGGGGAGGCGGGGGCGGCTGCTGCTGCCTTAGGTAAGCGATGCCGAATCGATACATTGCCGAGTGTGCCCATAGCACGAGGGGGGGGGGAAGCGCCGTCGGCGTGAAGCAGACATACTGCATACGGATACAGACATGCATAATATGATTGAGCCGCAGTAGTTCGGCTATCTCCCTTTATTTACCACTTCTCCAAATTGGTAGGAGGAAACATCAAAAAAAAGGAAAGGAGGGGGCCGAAAAAGATTCGCCCTTTCAGTTCCCCCGTGTTTCCACTAAAACCCCAGCTTTTGGCACGCTACAAATCCACCCGCTCAATGTGCCTTAGTAGGCAGGTTCTTACCTTATTTGCCCAGCATCCCGAGCTTACTTGTACATACAGCTGCTATTCACACATTCGCCTGCACACCTCGTTGTACCCCGCCACCCTCGCCCGGCGCAGACGGTACTTGTGGCGCGCCCGTCATCAACCGCGCCTCTCTGCCCGCGGATCCGCACCAGTCAACGTTGGCGGGAAAATGCCTTGACAGACAACACACGCACGCACACACACACACACACACACACACACACACACACACACACACACAAGTGAGAGGGCTGTTGCTAATTCTGCCCTTCATCGTCGTCATCATCATCATCATCCAGGCCCTGGAACCCCCCCCC
>LKCN02000010.1:341088-356153 GCA_001633055.2 Ophiocordyceps polyrhachis-furcata BCC 54312
CCCCCCCCCTTTTTTCTTCTCCTTCAGGCCTCCTCCCTCACATTCAATCCATCTCGCTTCCGTCACCTTCGCCATTACCCTCGTCGTCACCTTGGCCGTCACCCTCGTCGTCAACCGTCGTCTTCCGCTTCCTCGACGGTGGCATCTGACCGGGGCAGAGCGCCGTACGTCCGGCGGTACATGTCCAGCTCCTTTGTTTGCTGCACGAAGAAGTCGAGCACCGACTCCATGGGGGCTCGCAGTTCTCCCAGGTTATGCAGCGGGCCGCCGCCGACGGCCAGATGGCGCATCGCCAGCGTGGAGATGCATGTCTTGTGACAAGCAAAGTCAGCACACAACGAATGGTAAACGTATGCTGAAAGGGGATTAGAATTACCTCGATACGGCTCACTTGGTGCTCGGCAAAGGTCACCAAGAACTGATCCGTCACGTCGCCGGCCCTCGACTTCATGCGGTCCAGAATGCCCGTCTCGGGCGGGCACAGGCTGGGCCCTTCGGACGCGTCCTTCTCCAGGCTGCTGCACAGCATCTCGAGCCTGAGACTGACGTTCCATAGCGCCCACAGGTTGTCCGGATCAAACGACAGCTCGGTCCCCGGGCCGGTCGGCCGCGGCTTCTCGGCGCCGCCTTCGGCCTGTCGCTCGTGCTGCTGGTGATGCTCGACGCGGCCGGACAGGCCGTGCGGGTATAGCGAGTACATCATCTCCGGGTTCTCCAGACCCTTGAGCTTCTTCTCGCCCATCTCCTTGACCTCGAACCCCTGTGACGTCAACGAGGCCAGGTCCTTGCGGATGGCGGCCACGTATGACTCGTCGTCAAAGGCCTCCTCGGTCCCCGCCGAGCCGTTACGGCCAGCGTCGGCCTGGTGCGTCTCCAGACAACGCTGGATCTCGGAGATGAAGTCCGACGAGACGGTGATCTGGCCGCCGTCGGCCACGGCCGAGACACGGGCCGCCTTGTTCACCATGGGACCAAAGTAGTCCATGCGGCGCGTGACCGGGTCCGTCTCGCAGACGCAGTCGCCGAAATGGATGCCCATACGGACCGAGAGGCCCTTGAAGATGAGGTTGTTATCTTTATCGTACACGGCCTGGCCCGACATGGAGCTGAGGATCTCCGACGGCCAGTTAACGTCGAGCAGCGACAACTGAACGGCAAAGCACCACAGGAGGGCCGACGTGGCCGTGGGGAACGACACCATAAAGGCGTCGCCTTCCGTCTTGACCTCGTAGCCGCCGATCCGGCGCAGCTGCCGTCGCATGACTTCGTTGTGAAGCTTGATGGCGGACCGCATGGCGCTCGGATACATCTCCCACAGGTTGGTCGAATTCTTGATGTCGGTAAAGGCGATGGACACGTTGCCCGTCGGAGCCGGGATCTCGGCCTCGAGACGACCCAGCGAAGAGTCCAGGACGTCGTCCTTGGCCTTGCGACCCCTGCGTGTTATGGTCGACAGCACCTGGGCCTCGGGCGGCACGCCTGAGGGGTATAGCGACATGCTGGCGCCGCGATGCTGCCGGGACCGCTCCATACGCCGCTTGAGGTCGGCGACGCTGATCATCATGACCATGATCTTGCCCGAGGCGCCGTAGGCCATGGCCAGGTCGCGCAGCTTCTGCGCCGCCCTCATCAGGTCTTGGCGCTCGGCCCGGGCAATGTCGGTGATGAGGCCGGGCGCCAGATACTCCCACAGCTCGCTCGTTGCCAGCAGGATGATGTCCTCGTGCTCGCCAATCTTCATGCTGCTGACGTGCGGCGCTGCCTGGACGGCCGGCATCAGGTCGACGTAGCCAAAGGCCCGCGACACCTGCAGTAGATCGTTGAGCCGGCCGTTTCGCGACACCCAACCGCCGGCCTCGCGGATGCGTGACCGCTCCGACGCCTCGGCCGGATCGTGCTTCCGCGTCAGCATCTGGTGCGTGCCGTCCGTCTGGATCACCATGGCCTGCGCGTCGCCAACGTTGGCAACGTACAGGTCGGTGCCCTGGAAATAGACGACGGTGGCGACGCCGCCCGAGTTGAGGTCCTCGCGGCTGAGCACGACCGGCTGCGCCGTGCCGCGGTGCGACGTCTTGGGCCGCTCCTCGGCGTGTTGCGGCTGTACCGCGATCGTCACCAGGTCCTTGTTTAAGGCCAGGAAGGCTCGCCGCAACGCATCCACCGGCGTCTCGTTTTGCCGCGTCTTGAGGCCCTTGAGCTCCATGGCGAAGATGTGACCAAAGTTCTCGTGCAGATACTTGGCGATCTTGGACCCGCCGCTTGACAGCGCCTGGCCGTCGAAGAGGCCCAGTAGCATCTCCGTCTCGGACGAGTTGAAGCGCGGCACAACCAGATCCACCGTCGACAGGTGCTCGTTCTTGCCGAGCGTGTCCGCCATGCCGTACGGCAAGTGTCCGGCCAGCGAGCCCGACGTGCGCACACGCCTGTCTTCGCTCTGGTCGGGGATGCTGGGCTGCGTCAACGTCACGTCCATGAGGCCCAACACCCGCAGGTTGCTTAGCCGGTTGAAGTCGGTGTACTGCTCCCGATTGGCGGCCCCTGGGCCGTCGCCGCCACCCGTTTGCTTGATCTCCAGCCGCTTGTTGCCCGACAGGTTGAGGTACCGCAGGTTGGGGTTGAGGTTCCAGTTCCAGTCGTAAGGCACGTTGCAGATGTTGTACTTGAGCATGTTGTTGCCGCAGTCGAAGACGGCCAACTTCTTAGCCCTCGAGATGTCCGCCGGCAGGTTCGTGAAGCGGTTGCCGTTGATGTACAGTGTCTGCAGAAGGCTCGACTCCTCCAGGTCGTCGGCGGGCATGCTCGTGAGGCCGTTGCCCGAGAGGTACAGCTCGACGAGTTGCGGCCAGCTCCGAATCGACCGCTGTGGCATATCGCTCATCTCCTCATTGTACGACAGGTTCAGCACCCGCAGCTCCGACAGCAGCGTGATCTGATCAAAGACATCGTCCTCGAGTCGATTGTCGGCCAGGTACAGGTTGCGAAGGGAGCTGGCAAATGTCGTCGTCAGCCTCGACGACACCCCCGAGTCCTTCCTAGGGTTCGTCGGCGCCGTGACGCCTGAGCACGACGAGCCGGCCTGCGACGACGCCGCCCGCGAGACCACCGACGTCTTGCGTCCACCCTTGCCGTAGACGGACACGACGGAACCCTTACGGTCAGCTGCCGGCTGAACGGGCGAAGGACCAACGCTGAGCAGTGTGCTCGAGGCTTGGCTCGGCCGGCGCTCCTCCGACGGCTCCTCCGAGTTCGGCGTGGCGGCGAGCGCCGTTGGCGCCTGAAGCTTGCCGTTCTGCGTCGGGGGCGGACCCGGCGGCGCCGAGTCATCTCCGCCCGGACTTCGGGGGGGTTTTGAAGACGGCTTGGGAAATGTGTCGAGAACGTTGGAGGAGGCGTTGAACGTCTCGAGCTTGTTGGCCCACCAGATCTCCGACGGCAGCTTCGATATGTTGTTGCCGCGCACGTCGAGCACCTGTAGCTCCGACAGGCATCCGATCTGGGGTGGAAGCTCAGCCACGGCGTTGTTGGCGACGCTGAAGTGCTCCAGCCTGCTCAGAACCCCAATCTGCTGCGGTATCGTCACGAAGTGGTTGCGGTCCAGGACCAGGCGTTCCAGGTTGAACATGTTGGAAAAGGCCGAGTCGATGCTCACAAGCTGAGCGTGGGATAGGTTTAGCGTCGTCAGCGTCGGCACCGGCTCGGTGAACTCGAAGTTGTTGAGCGGGTTCGAATTGAGCTTCAGCTGGCGGATGCGCTCGAACTTGCCCGAAAAGGACGAAATGCTGTTGTGGGCGGCGCACAGAATTTCCAGCTTGGGCAGCTCCGAGATGATATCGATGCTTGTCATGGCGTTGTACTTGATGTCGAGCTCTCGCAGGCTCGTCAAGCCGCGGAAGCCGGCCGGCACCTCGTCGGCGAGCTTGTTGTTGGTAATGAGGAACTTTTCTAGGTTCTTGAGGTTGCCAACCTCGTCCGGCAGCTGAGCAATGGCGTTGAAGCTCATGTCCAGGTCGACGAGGCTCCGCAACTGGCAGAGGAAGGGCGGGAAGGCGTCGAGGAAGTTGGACGAAATGTTGAGGCTGCGCAGGGCCTGGTAGGCGTCGAAGTAGGGCGGGAGGCGCGTCAGCCGGTTGTTGGCCAGGTTCATCTTGAGTAGCCCCGTGAGGCTGTTGAGCTCGGCGTTGTCCAACTGCTCGACACGGTTGTTGGAGACGTCGAGGAAGGTCAGCCGGCCGGCGCGGCCGAGGCTGAGCGGTAGCTTCCTCGCTTCGTTGTTGGTGAACTTGATGTCTCGCAGGTGCTTGCACGACTGGATGAAGTCCCGAGGCACGTCTAACGACAGGTTCCTCGACAGGTTAAGCGAGGTTATGTCGGCGGCCTTGGAGTATAGCGAGATGGGGATGGTGACGAGGTTCCGTCCTGAGAGGTCGACGTGGTTGAGCTTCTGAGCGCGGGACACGCCCAGATCGTTAGTCTTTGCGTGGAAGTCACTCTCCCTGGCGGAGAGGAACATGAAGCGGCAGAGGTAGCCATTGTCTTCGCGGCCGAGCTCTTCGATCCTATCCTTTTCCTCGTAGCCGACTTGCTGCAGCAGACGCTTCTGCAGAAGCAGTGGCCTGTCAGCCGACGTCAAGACACGAATAAGATCGTGCTTCTTGAGAATGATGTGGTAGTTCTCGAGCCCATCCAGCACGTACGTCTTCTTGACGACTTGGGAGATGACGTCGGACGAGGAGGCGTCGAGGGGCATCGAGTGAGTGGAAAAGGTGCCATCGGAGCGGAAGATGCGAATGAAGTAGGGCGCCAGCTTCTCCTCGGGTCTCGGCGACTCGCCGGCCTCGTCCAGGTCACTGACGAAGGCGGCATCCTCGGTGTCGCGGCGGACGGCCCAGCTGTCCGGTGCGTCCCAGCCGCCCTTGGGCTGCTCGATGGCCGAGTCCTTGCGCTCGCCATCGGGATTGTTGGCGGCGGGCGCGTCGGGGGGCTCGACGGTGGCAGGGGCTGCTTGCAGGATGCCCTCCATGTCGTTGAGGTCAGTGTCGAGGTGGAATACACTGCTATCGGGCGGGTCGCTCCGCTGCTGATGGTCCGTCGGGCCGATGGCCTCGTCGCCGTAGTCATATCGCTGGTTCGGCCGGTTCTTCCGGGTGAAGGGGAACTTGTTGAACGACTGGCTATGGGCGGCGGCATTGGCGTTGCCTGGCCAGTTGGCCTGGGCCTGCGGCGGAGACAGAGCCGGTCTTGAGAAGTCGGCCTTGGAAGCCTTGGTCTGCAGAGGGCGGGTAGGCTGATGTTGCGGCAGATCACGCGGTCTGGCCGGAGTGCCGTCATCTCTACCTCGGTCCCGATCCCGATCCCTGTCCCTGTCCCTGTCCCTGTCCCTGTCCTTGTCCTTGGTGCGGCGAAGGCGGCCGAGGAAGCCCCTCTTGACCGGTGACGTGGGCGGTTCGGCGGAGTTCTTGGAGCCGCCGTTGGCACCGGGTCCGGGACTATGGGCCCTCGCTTTGTGGCCGGGCATGACGACGGAAGAGCCGCGCTCGCGGAGACTGGGCGTCACGGTCGTCGTCGAGAAGGAGGCGTCCCTGCTGGTGGCGGGCCGGGGGCCTCTCGGGTCCTCGTTGCTCCTGTGGTGGCGATGATGACCGGGGAGGTGGGCTAAGGGATTTGCGGTCCGCGAGGAGGCGGAAGTCTTGGGCGGGATCTGAGGCGCGGGAGACGAAGCTTCGTATCGCTCTCGGTCAGGACCAGCCAGAATATCCCTGATGGGCGCCTCCCCGTAGCGGGCAATGTCCTGGTAGCGGATCCAGTGTTAGTGCAAGTGGCGGTGGAAGGGAAGAGGCAGCGATCTGGGTGAGAGACATGGGGCGAATGGACGGCAGGAAGGGAAGGGCAAGGGAAGGGGGCACGACGTACGTTGTTGTCCTGGTAGAGGAAAGGAACAACCTGGGATGAGGGGACGGGGGTCCTGGGACGAGAGGAGGAAGGCGAGGCATCTCTCGGATCGGTGGCATTAGAGAAATTGCGGTCGCGCTGGGACGGGCGGGTGTGGCTGTAGGATCGAGCGCGCTGGTCCTTGCCGACGACGGATGCGGTCAGGCTAGTCTCGGAGCTATCGCGTCCGGGAAACTCCTCTCCAAAGAAGCCTTGAAGCTTGCGGTAGCCGCCGCGCGTGCCGCTAGTCTTAGACCCCTGACTACTGGCCGTTGTGATGCTGGCGAGAGAAGGCCTCCGAGCGTCGACGGGGAAGTAGGACATGTCGGGGGACTCGGGGATGTCTGGAGGTACCGTGCCGTGGCGGAGGCCGGAAAGGCCCGGGGCCGAAGAGAAGTGCAAAGTGCCATCGCTCAAGTCGTCAAAGAAGCTCGGTCCCAGCGGTCCTTTTGGAGGTGGCGGGGGCGGCGTGCTGGATGCCCAAGGGGCAACGCTGGAATTTGCGCGGGCGGATTCGATTGCGGCGGCGTCTCGGCGGGAGGCGGCGTCGGCGGCCTGACGAGCGGTGGTGCCATTGGGAATGGGCGAAAACGAGGGGCGAGGGACGGAGAACAGAGGAAGCTGAACATCGTCATGAGGCGGTGGCCTTAACGAGAGGAGGGAAGAGAGGAGAAGGGGAGCCACGTCAGCGGCGGCGGCGGAGACAAGGACAGGGAAGACGGGCAAAGTCACCTGGGACGCTGGTCGGGATCGCTATGGGTGCGGTGGGCGCGCTGCAGATGTCGGGCTGAAGGCGAGGCAGAAGACGAGGCAGACGATGATGAGGGCGGCGGCGGCGGAGGCGGCGGCGGCGTGGACGGCTTGACAGTGCCGTCGGTGCTGGTGCTTGCGCTCGTGAGGGAGCTGAAGCGGGCGGCCGCATTGTCCGACATTGTCACCAGGCGGGCAGGGCCATGGGCATCGGTCGAGAAGACGGGGCTTGCGAAGCGGACGAGGCGCAATCACGGCATGCTCTTTATTTAGAGATCGAGAGGGGAGGTCGAAGGCGGCGGGATGAGATAGATAGATGGTGAGGTGGAACAGGGACGCGAGAGAGCTGGAAGAAAGTAAAGCGGGTGGCTGGAACCAGCCGCGGGTCAGCAGAGGAGAGAAGACCGCGGCGGTTTCTTCAGTGGTTACCTATCAGTAGAGGAGGAGGGGAGAAGTATGCGTCTTCGTCGGCTTCGTCGTTGTCGTTGTCGTCGTCGTCGTCGTCGTCGTCGTCGTCGTCGTCGTCGTCGTCGTCGTCGATGCGCTGCAGCAGTGCCAGCGACCAGCAGCGGACGGCGGAAGAAGTCGATGCCATACAACGGGCTCAGTGTGCGGCCGTCGATTTCACGGTGCGAACTTGTACTGTGTGGTGCAGCCATGTCAGTGCCAGGTCCCCCTTCTGTGGTGGTGGCCGTACCCGGCGCACACCTGAGGCGGGTGTCTCCCCCTAGGAAGGCTACCTATGATGCCTATAGGCTATAGCCTATAGGTAGCTGACAGCTCCCTGCGGCGCTCCTCCAGGTCCCTACAGCCTACAGGACGCCTTAGCCAGAGTGACAGCAGCCAGGGATTCGGTACACCGTGCCCACACCGTGGAAGGTACCGTTACTATCCGTCCTCGACCCGCACATCCGGTCTCGAGCCGTATCTGCTACAAGGGGTCTCTTCTCTTCGACGCCTTGGCGCCTGAGGCAACACGCAATGCGACGTCATCACCTGGTTTCAGGCTGTTCATCCTCTTCTTTCTCGGCCCCCTCCGTCGCAGACGATGAGGAAAGAAAGAAAAAGACAGCAGCATAACAGCCTACACTGTGGTTGCTAGCGGCTAAAAGGGGGAACAAGAAGAACAACCAATACGACGTTCACATTCCTCGACAAGCCACGATTAGTAGTAGGCAAAGGTGTTGTATTATTGTATGCATGTATGTATGTACATATCAATGATCATGTATGTATGTAAGAACACATCTGTACATACATACACAGCACGTGTGTATGTATGTATATCATTATCTCGTCAAACTACGAATGCCTCCTTGCACGGGCTTGTCTGCCTCGCCAACGAACTACATACATACATACATACTACCCAACTGCCTACCTACCTACCTACTTACCCAGCTTTGCCGTTCGAAACCAACGACTGATTGACTGACCCGCCGTCTCGCCTCATCTTAACACGCCTCGCGTCTCACACACGCACCCCCCCCCCTTTCCTCCTCCTCCTCTCCATCTATACGGACGATCTGTCCCGTCATCATTCCCTTCCCTCGCTTTCTGCAACACTATTACGTCTCTGGCGCCGCGTCCTAGCTCTTCCTAGAATAGCAACAACCTTCACCTCTTCTGTCTGTGCGCTTCACTTCTTCTTCCTCTTCCTCTTCTCGACACTTGGCTGAATCGGCTTAGTCTGTTCCCACGCTTGTCTCTCCCTCTCTTTCTCTAGATATGTATGCAATGATGAAAGTGGAAAGGCCCTATCCGCAAACAAATACACCTTAATTCGCAAGTCAAACGTCCAGGCCGACTTGACGCTGTCAGTTGACACGCCAAATGACTCGTCAAGTCTGTTTCCACACTTTGTCTCCTTTTATATCATGTCATCTTCTCTGCTTTATTATCGAGCATCTTTTGATACTATCGCTTGGCCTCGGCTTACCGTACCATTTCCATACTACCCAACATACCGTGACATACATACATGCGGACGTACATATACATACATGCATCTCGTAGACACCACATACTTACTAGTTACTACCTTGGTACAAGGCGGAGCAGAGCTCAGGCGCAGCCGCGTCCGCTCGGCGCAATCAGCGTGGCTGTGTGACTGCATTCTCAGCCCAGGTCTGTTCTGGTATTGGCTGGTAATAATAAAAATATCTCCCTCGCAGTGTTCAAACAATGTAAGAGCCCTAAGTACGGTGGCTTGTTTGGTTGACCAGATTCATATTCTTTTGAGGGTATATCTACTACTAGATAGTTTCACTATTTGCACCCATATATGCCATCCCAACTCATCAGATTGATTTCTTGGTTTCGACGACCACAGCCTTGATAGTATACCTAGTCAACCAGTATGTATATACATATGCCTCACATCGATCCAAGCCTTGGCATTCGGCAAAAGCTTCGTGTCTCGAAATGAATGACTCGGAACCATTTGCATGAGTAAGAACACTCACACGTTGCTGAAGCGCGAGATGGAACAGACCGTTCCTCGACGAAGCTCGATGTTGCAGGTTTCGAGCTTCCTGGGTAGACGGCAATTGATCTTCCTCTCGGTCTGGAGCTGCAGCGGAAAGCAAATCAAGACTCCAGCGGCCTGAATCAAACATCTCCAAGCGAGCATTACAGCCATTTCTCCTCAGACAATCTCTCTTTGGAGAAGAGGCCACGATGATGATGACAAGATGCCACGACGATGAAGAAGAAGCCTTTACGGTTTCTGATCGAGCTTTCCGTACTCAAGGCTAGGAGTCATCTTCCCGCAAACACTAGGCAGTGATGATTACACAGATTATCCGTATCAACTTGCTGTTCTTCTCAATGACAACCCTTTGCGTAACGCCAACTCAAGAAATCTTGTCTGTTCACCAAACCCCCCAAGGTCCAAAGTAGGACCAGACCGGCAGCCGGCTCGAATAACCCGGGGCAATCGTCACCTTGCGCTCGACGCCAGAAGGCCCTCCAGACTGATAAACAAAACGCCTTGCCTTTTCCGGCGTTCCCATCACTCCAGACTCCAGACCACCACATCCGGTCTCATTCATCGTGAAGTATCTCACCAAGCGCCTTGCTCTCCTCCAGAATCCCTCGAGCGTCTTCCGCCGAGACATCCATATCATCACGAATCAATCTCACCGCCAACTCGGCAACCAGAACGCATTGGATAAACGCCGCCGCCCCCCGACCAGCGATGACGCGGTCACTGACGGCCTTGCGCTTCAAGAGCCCGCCAAACTCCCCGACGAGATAGTCGCACATGACTTTGAAACCCCGAGGACCGTAGTACCCAGGGTTCATGTTGCCCTCTTTCATCATCGATCTCGCCTGTCCGGACTCGATCTTACTGGCTAGGATTTTCCGGTAGTGCGACGCATTGCCGTCGACAATGCCGAGCAGGTAGCTGCGATGAGCCTCGAACCGCTTGTCCAGGCCCCGCCAATCCACTTCGGGGTACTTCATGATCCGCCATGTCTCCCTGGCCGTCTTTTTCTTATGGTCGCGGCAAAATATGGTCTGCTGCCTGACATTCATCCGCTTACCTCTGGAAAATTCATCGAGGAGCGCCTTGTTGACAGGCTGTTCACACCATGGACAGACCGTCGCGGCCACGTCAGGGCTGACAGCACTTTTGTTTGCCACGGGTGAAGGGCTATTCCTCTCCTCCAAGTCCGAACTTAGGTCAAAGGCAATTGCATCGATCGGTTTGCTGCTTCCCGGACCAGGTGAGAGGTCGCCAAAGTTTGCAGGGACCTTGAAATTTTTCGTTGGTGAATCGTCTGGAAGGATACCATTGATTGACGACGGCAACGTTAGTCGACCGATTGGCGATGGCGGGGATGAAACGGGTGACTTCAGCCTCGTTATGCGGCCATTGATGCGTCTGGGACTGTTGAGGAGATCAGCCGATCGGTCATCTGGCGGACGCTCAAGCCGAGGCTTGCATGCCGAGGCTTTCTCGGTATTTTTCGACTTGGCGGCAGCTTGTTTTATTTTATTACCCCCAGGTCTCTGCTTCCCGTATTTGATCTTGGGCGACTTTTTCGGCAGTGAAAATACCAACTCGTCTACGTAAGGATTGCTCGAGGTTGGTTCCTGTCCGGCGGGGCTGTCATCCCCTCGTCGCCTCGTCTTCGCGGATGGCAGATCGTCTGAGTACTTGGTCTTTGACTCGTCGATCTTGTCCTTGGTAGACGCTTTCCGCTTTCGAGTCCCGGACTGGGCACCTCTAAAGCGAGTTGATGCCATGTCAGCTTCAGCCCCTCCCTCATCGCTTGAGCTGTGAAGACCTTGGTCATTAGGAGACGTGGACCGGCGTTGATGGTGTTTAATTTTTAATGAAGTGCTGGAATTGGATGCCTCGTCGCCCGCGTTGTCGGCATAGTCCTCGTCGTCGGTGGACAGGGGAGGATCGTTGACGCCAACCTCCCTAATTGATGACAGTTTGTGATTGCTAGTGGCATTGGCCCGCTGTGAAGTCCCTCGTAGGAGTGGTTTCGGTTGATCCGAGTGGCTGATGTCGATGACTTGTCTTCCCATGATTCTCTTCAACTGCGAAGCGAGAGAACGCGCCGCATGAGGATCGGTAGTAGGTAGGCAGGGGTCAGTAGGTGGTAGGTGCTGGTTCGGAGCAGATGGGTCGTCCGATAGCTGAAAGGCCAAGTAAACAAGCGTGACGGAGACAGAGTGGTTCACCTCTGTTGTACGTAGGTAGGACTAGGAGGTATGTGACGATTTCGTCCTCGTTATAGATTGTCGGCAAGGCTCGAGCTAGGCGTGAGGAAAAACGCGTGATGGGAAGATTGGCTGACTAATCCTTCGCGGCTCCCCGTTTCCTGAAGTAGTATGTACATACATATGTATATATGTATGTGCATATACTATCCATACTATTCGCACACACATTGCGATATATATAACATCCCTTACTATTACACAAGCAACGACTCGTTAACGACTAACAAGCTGACGTTCCCATTCCCGTTCTATCTAAAACCCATACGTAATAAATGCAGCCGTAAAGTCACTCTACATATTACATTCGTACGCACAATTCCTTCTTCCATAGGTACTTTCAATTACGAGGCTTGACAGGGCCTTGACAGTGACCCAGTGTCAAGCCGCAGCGCCAGCCCTCTTGGATGACACTCTGCCAGTTTAGACTCCTCCCAATCTTCGACGGGTCTCTGGTCACGCATCTCTCGAAAGGGAAGCAGCGGGAACTGGCTGTCAACTGTTCAGTCAAGCTGAGGCCCTTGCTCTGCGAACCTTAGGTAATGCTCTGTCAAGTAATCCAAACTGTTGCACCACAAGAAGGCGGATCAGTTCTGCTAATCCTTGCTGAATGCTGTCTTGTTGTTGACGGTGTTACTGTGCGGTTTAGGCCGGGCCTGAACGAAGTGGGCTGCTTACGTGACCTGTCTGGAACTACGCATTCGCCCTACTAGGCCCCTACGAAGCTACGAAGCGCCTTCGTTTGAACCTGGTAGGCTCACCATACTCTCACCAACTTGCCTTCCCTCGTGAGCAACACAGCGGCAATGACGCTCAATAAATATGCCGCTCTTCCGGACCTGGTATCATCACTGCTGTCCCTCGATATGCTGCCACGATCGCGTACTAAGATCAATCAATACCAGGACTCTGCTCCCGATATATATGAGACCCCGGGGCTGACAGATGACAACTCTACCGTACCCGTGAGTCGTCATCTGGCTGCCCTTGACCCTTAACTTGCCAACTCCGTCCGCAGACGACGACGAATCGTGAAACGTCGGAATACGAGTTCGACGATATTATCGATGGCGATGACGACCGTCCCATTCTGCGTCCCCGCATACGGATGAAAGAAGCTCTTTCACGCTTTCAGCCCGCCGTCGTCGACGCCCGCCAAGCTGACTTCTCCGACCGCGTCGACGGGAAGCGCAGGTCATACAGAGCCTCCACAAGGCGCCAACATATCCTCGAAGACGGCACGGTGGAACTAGGCAATATAACGGACGACGATGAGGACGAGAGCCCGGAGAAGAGAATCGCTCGGCTGAAGCGAGAGGTGGACGAGGCCAAGCAGGATTTCGCGAATCGCAAGCTCAGCTCGGAGGAACATGAAGCGTTCAATGACGATAGATTGGACGCCCTCAGCAGGGCTCTGGACGATATGTCTACCGCCACGACTGGCTTCAGCTCTGTACAGCAAACGGCCAAGTTTACACCCGCCACATCCGATGCGGCGTCAGTCGACGGCCCGACGTATACGGTGACGTACGCACCAGACTACCAACAAAGCCACGCCCTGGCCAAAGCCGCCGATTTCGACCGACGACTTGCCGTGATGGAGGAGGTACTTGGCATCAGCTCCTCGTCCACGATGGACGCCAGCGGGAGAGACGTCCTCTCGAGAGCGGTGCTTCCAACGCTAGATTCGATGGAGAAGCAAGTCACGACACTATCACAGGCCTCGACGGCCAATCTGGACGCCATCAGCCGGCGGGTGCGGACGCTGGCGGCGGAACAAGAGAAGCTCAACGACTCGCGAGACAAGGCCAAGGCCTTTCGAGACGAGTTCGGCAAGCACGCGCCGGCGTCGCCGACGGACGAGGCCGAACACGAGGCCAAGATCAACGCCCTCTACGCCATCCTGCCCACCATCGAGAACCTGTCGCCGCTGCTGCCCCCGCTGCTGGACCGGCTGCGGTCGCTGAGGGCGATGCACGCCGACGCCGCGGCCGTCAGCCAGACGCTCGACAGCATCGAGGCGCAGCAGGCGGACATGGTGAGCGAGCTGAAGCAGTGGAAGGAAGGCTTGGATAAGATGGAGACGGCCATCCGCAATGGGGAGGCGGCTGTGAGGGAGAATGTCAAGGTCGTGGAGGGCTGGGTGAAGGATCTCGAGAAGCGTCTAGATCAGGTAGAATGAAGTCAGCCGAAATGAGGATCGAGATACCCATCAATATCATTGAGGTGTTTGGATGATAAGGATAAGGGCAGGCCCATCGCCTTGGCAAGCTCACGCCGCATGCATTCCAGTTCTGTCAGGTCAAGATCACGTGATGAGCCTACCAACCGCTATTATGCGTGTGGATCTGACAAATTTGCCCTGAAAAGTCTCTTCCCTCTCCCACTTTCACCGCGCAGGCGAGAAGAGTCGAGAAGGGGTGGGAGAAAAAAATCAAAGCAGCTTCGTCAACAGACAGCCTCATGGTAAGGACCAACCCTTGCATTGTTTCCTTCTTCTACGACAACATGATGCTCTACAAAGCATGTATTACCTGAGCACTCCCATGCCCTGATGTGAAAGAAAAATTATCACCAAGATCTCTGATTTGTCCTGTCATGACGCCTCTTTTCGTTGCCACGACGTGAAAAGCAGTCAGTGCTAACAGTGGTGGAAGCTTTCTCTAGTGCGATGGCGTCTGACCACTTCAAGGTGCTCCTCTTCGCCGGGGCTAGCTCCCACGCAAGGAAAGACTGCGAATTCCTCCCGGCGCCGATGCCGCTGAGCAGACTCTTTGGCGAGCTTGAGGCCTTGTTTCCGGGAATCAAGGCTCGGATACTCGACTCGTGCATGGTGACGGTCAATATGGAATACGTAGACGTGCCTCAAGAAGGGGGCCGGATAATAACGGCGGCGGACGAGGTGGCCATCATACCTCCAGTCAGCTCCGGTTGAGTTGTTTTGTTGTCATTGGTTGGGAACAGGGGGGGGGGGGGATCGCTATTTTATTTTATTTCTTTTTCAAGAAGAAGTCGGCGTCTGCGACCGGTGGTGGTCCAGTAGCGGTTGCCGCTCGAGGGAATCCGGGCCGGCCAGGACGGCGCGCCAGGTGTCATGTTGACGCCAATCGGCTTTGTCGTCGCGACGGCGCCAACGACGCAGAGCAACGACGTTGAGAAGGGTGACGAGGGCCAAAAGGACGGTGGCCAAGACTGCTACGACGGCCGTGAGGCTGGTGGTGGTCGAGACTCGGCATCCAAAGGGTCGGGTGCGAAGTTCCCATCGCTCGGCCGGGTGGGGACATATTCGGTCATCGTAGGCCGGAGCAAGGAGCGGAATCGGGCAGGCGTTTGGGACGCAGGCCCAAGTCTGAATGGTGGTGGGCACGTGGTCAGCGAAGAGGAGGGGGATGAGGGGAAAAAGGGGGGGGGGGGGGGGGCAGATATGCGGACAAAGGGACACCAGCTGCATTCGTCGTCGTTCAAGCAGCCTCTACAATCCTGGTGAGACCAGCATCGCATAAGGTGGATGGAGAGGTTTGATTCCATCATCATTGGCGGGCGGCCTCGTGATTTTGCGCGAAAGAGGGAGACACGACTTGTGCCGAGAGAACGAAACGAAACGAAAGGAGGAGAGAGAGAGAGAGAGAGAGAGAGAGAGAGAGAGA
>LKCN02000010.1:356479-366620 GCA_001633055.2 Ophiocordyceps polyrhachis-furcata BCC 54312
GAGAGAGAGAGAGAGAGAGAGACTGGGGAGGGTTAGGGGTAGGGGGGTAAGGGGGTGGTAGGAGTGCGGGGAAAGAAGGGCGGAATGGGGTAGGTGGTTTGTCGCTTTGCAGGTCGTTCTTGGCTGGCCTACGATGTCCTCCTGTCTATTTAACAAGGTGGGAGCCTGGGAGGAGAGGGAGCAAGCAAAAACAAGGTAAAGCAAAGTGAAGTCGTCGCCGCATGCGACCCCGGACTTGGTCGCGTGGATGCCATGCGGGGGTTAGGGTTGATATCGGTAATAGCGTGGGGCCCCGGGATTGACGGACTCCGGGGTCTTGCTCCGAGTCCGAAGGTCCGTCCGACTGTCACCACCCACTTCCGTTCCGTCCATGCCTATGAATTGTATCCACGAGCAATGAATTGGGAGGAGAATTGCATTAAACCCTTTGATCAACGGGACCTGCCTGATCCATCCAGTTGCTGAACCCCCCCTCACCTACACCTACCTCGATCGTTGGGCCACAGTCGTTGGAACATGCACATTTTACAACCGCGTTCCTTATGGGCGTCATGTTTACTTCCGTTTCTCACGTGTTGCTCTGCTTATATGTGTGTACATAGTTACCCCCGTGATGAAAGTAAAGGGGGGGGGGGGAAAGCGCCTTTTGGCTGTGATTCCGTCCTGTGTTTCGTTGGGGCCGGATGTCGTGATACCCTACTATATCTTTTAGTGGTTGGTGAACAGAAGGAAGGGGGGGGGGGATGAGTTCTCTCGTTCTGGCTTATAAGGGTTGAGCAGATGAGAGGTGAAAGGTTCCGTTGTGGACTTGAAGGTCTGAAGAAAGCCTTCGTTTCGTCCTTCTTCCCCTTCTTCCCTCGCAAGCTCTTCCTCTTCACCCCTTTTCGTCTCTGGAAAAGATGGTATCGCTCAAAAGACTGCTCATAGCAAGCCTCGTCACGCAATCAACAAGACCAACCCCCATCCCGGAACAGCAACAAAGCCAAGAAGCAGAGCTCGCCTCCTACGGCCGCACAAACGACTGGTCATGCAGAAGCCCGCGCAAGCCGGTCGTCCTCCTTCACGGCCTCTTCGCCAGCGACCAGATCGAGCTCAACGTTTTTGAGAAGTGGCTTCGCCGAAGGGGCTTTTGCACCTTCGCCCTTGTCTATGGCTCTTACACGCCGCTTTTGCCCGTCTTGGCCGGCATAAAGCCCATTGCCCAGTCATCGGGCGAGATCGCCTCCTTCGTCGAGGAGGTGAGGCGCAGGACGGGGGCGGGAAAGGTGGACGTTGTCGGTCATTCTGAGGGGGCCTTCCAGGCTCTTTACGGTCCCAAGTTCCAGCCCGGCTTCGCCCAGTCGGTTGACTCCATCGTTGCCATCGCTCCGCCTACGCATGGGACCGATGTCTCGGGCTTGTTTAAGCTCGCGTACCTGGTCGGCAGGTTAAGCCGCGAGGTCATCGGCCGTCTGCTCGAGACGTTCGGCTGCGCGGCCTGCAACGATCTCGGCCCGGACGGTCCGGCCGTTGTTCGTCTCAACGATGGGAAGCCCATCGTCCAGCCTGGGAACGCGGTGACCATCATCACGTCTCGGAACGACGAGATCGTCACGCCGCCTTCGACCGCCTTCGTCAACGAGCCTGGTGTGCGGAACGTCTACGTCCAGGATTACTGTCCGCAGGACCGCGCTGGCCATCTGGCTGAGGCGTACGATGCTAACGTCTGGAACCTGGCTGTCAATGCCATTGAGAGGCAGTTTGATCGCAAGTTTGCCTGCACCAAGCCGCTTCCTATTCGTTGAAGTCGACTCTCTTTCTTATTTCTTTGTCTCATGTTAATGTTGCTGTCTACCTACCTGTCTACCAACCTTGTAGGTTGTATGTACGGATGTGTGATCATCACCGTCGTCTGTCAGAAATGTGCCGCTCTTCTTTCTTCACCTTGGCATTTGAATTCAGGGGGGGGACCATCGGCTTCCAAGGGGGACTTCACATTGCTTACTCCCTGTCAGTGTCCGCACATATACTCAGTATATATTGGCATGGCCTCATTGAGCTCTCGACCAATGACATCTGTCCCTCTCAGCTCTCTTCACTCACTTACCCCCTGAGCCAACCCGGGACCCTTGCCATCCCAACCAGGGTCGGCAAGCCAGCCATTGGAAGACCACCCTACAAGTTACGCTGCCACGGTCGACAAAAGATAGACTGTACTTTCGCAAGCATGGCCCTATCTAGTAAACATGCAGAGACGCAGCAACAACAAGCCCCCTCCTTTTCTCTTCAACTTCCCAGCCCCTGAGTGTAACCCCCCCCCCCCCTCCTCTGTGATGAGTTCAGATGAACCCCCCGGCCACGCCCGTCAGCTCGCGCGATCGCCGAACCTGTCGCTTCAACATCCTCATTTCCGCCCTCCTCCTCCACGCACGCTCCTCGCTGCCCTCGCCCGGAAGCGGACGACCAAAAGACTCGAGCGTCATCAGGTCAGCCAGGAAGCGCCGTATCCGCAAGCCCGTGCGGTCGCGGACGAAGGCGTCCACCTCTTGGTCGCACGCAGCCGAGGCCGCCACGTGCAGCCCGCGCAGGACGTCACGGTCGGTGATGGCCTCGTCGTTGTCGTCCGAGCTGATGCTGCCTCGGACGGATGACGTCCTGACGGGAATGTTGGGAGGCGCCGTGGCCGTCGAGGGCATGCCTCTACCGCTTCGGCAGCATATGCCTACGTGATCCGGATCGTACCGGGGCGTCGGCCGCTCCTGTCGCCGTGTCGACGACGTTGGTTGTTGTTTGCTGCGGCCTGAAGCCTTCGCCGTCCTGACCAGTCGAGCCGTCTTTTCCAGCTCCTCCTCCAGATTGGGAATCGGACCGTCTTGGCGCACCCAGGTCGAAGGCAATGCCGACGAGACGTGGCCATGGTCCTTTTCTGGCTCAGTCTTGGAGTGAGGGTCAACCCTTGACGGCATCATCTCTGGCTTCGCGCCACGCCCCAGTCCACCCTAATCTGACTTGGACCGAGGCGGAAGTGCCCCTTGCCTGGATCCCAGTCTGCGCTTCCTGTCATCGTCACGGCCTTCACTGGCCTGGGCCTGATACTTTGTGGGAAGACTCGCCGAGTGCTCCATCTTCATCACCCGCGCCCGCGGCCACGCCACAGACTTTGACAGAGCGTTTCTGTCCTTTGTCTTGGATATTTGACGTGCCGCCGACACGTACCTGGGGCTCCGCGGTACGGAGTCGAAACGCGGCGGTCGAGGCTCTGCCTTTCGGATGCCAGGTAACACTGGAGGCACTGATCTCGTGGCCCTCGGTTCGCACGCCCTGTGGCTCTCTTGAGCCGTCTTCTCCGGGGCCGGCCTAAAATGCGCCCAGTCGCCGTCAGGGGCAGACTTTTCCTTGGCGCGGAAACACGGGAAACATGATCTTTTGGGTCTTTTTGGTTTCATGTTTCGCTTCTTCTTTCGTACCGGGACCTCGTCAATCAGAGCATATCTCCACTCGTCCACCTGGCTCGGGGCGAACGAGATTTCTGTGCCGGTACGCGTGCTTGGCACCTCTGCCGGACCGTCCACCTGGGACGGGTGCGCATTACTGTTCCCAGGGGCTTTGTTGAAGAGCTGGCGGGGACGCAGCGACGCGTACGCTTTGGAAAAGTATCCAGGCGTCCGTTGAGCCTGGTCCTTGGAAGTCACGGCAAGACCTGCCGCCCGAAACTCCGGTCGAAAGGGCATGAGAGCAGAGACTGTACGTAGACTTTCTCCAGAGCCGGGAGGGTCAGTGTAATTGTGTGTTACCCCGGCAGTCTCTGCGTAGTTTCGGAGGTCGGCGGCAAAGCGATCTAGGGAGGTCCGACGATCCGATCTGTCAGGCGGACTGCCTCGGGCAAACGAGGGTGAGAAGTTGGATTTCGTCGGATGAATCAAGTCCCTGTCGGCATGTTTGGCGGCTGAGCAGAGACGGAGCTGCTGGGCGATGGCTCTGGAGATGGCATCCACGAGAGTAGAGTCGACGGATGAGTGCTTCGAGCCTCTGGCGACATCTACAGCCACTTCGCCAAAGCACCGTCGAGTGTTGGACAAGAGCCTGTCCCTCGGGGGCGAAACGACGCCTTCCCGCCGAGTACTTGGCTTCACGAAATGATGCGTGGGTGGAAGAGGGAACGAGTCCAAGTCGACAGAAGAAAGAGAGCTCTCCACCGTCGGATCGTTGAGTTGACTCGACTGCGGTGCGCTTTGTGTATTGACCAGCGTCTCGTCCCTCACTTTTGGATGACGGCGAGAAGCCTCTGGAGGCGCATCAGGCTTGTAGCTGGTTGCTTGGCGAGTTGCATTCGAGACGTGAGCACGACGAGCGGGATTGCGGACACGGGCTGGGCGTCTAGAAAGGACCAGGACACGGGATCGCGGCCGGATTCTCTCAAAGGAGGCGGTCCGCTGGAGCGAACGGATGGGGTGAGTATCTGGTAACGAAGTGCTTGCCTCGGGGATGGATGCTAGAGTAGCCATCTTGATGTTGGTGAATGAGTAACGAGCTTGAAGTGAGACTATTCAGGGAGATGGGGAGTTGGAAGCCCGTTCCCCTATCACGGTCATGACATGGGGAAAGTGACGTCCGGCTCGAGACACGGATGGTCTGCGCTTCAGGAGGTGCACCTGTGAGGCGAGGGGCGAAGGGGAACAAAGCTGGAGGTGCAGTTGCGACCGCCCCCTGGGGTTCACCTGATATCTTTTACACCGGGCGAGTCGTACTCCTGAAGCTGTCTTCGGCCTTTGCGCAGCAGGAACTCGATGGCATCGTAGTCGCGCCTTTCCACGTCTCTGAACCGAGAGAACTCGGCTCTGAGATTTCGATGGCGTTCGTAAGTAAGAGGCCGGCGAAGCAGCGGTACAGCGAGCGCTCTCACCTGGCGAAGGATTCGAAGTGAGAGCGGGAGGCCTGCCCGGTAGAGTCAGCAGTCTCGGGTTGTATGATGGATGAATAGTACGACCTCGGGCTTCTTGCGGCATGCCCGGAGACATTGGCGATAGAGAGAGAGCACCTCTCTCTGGACGCCGGAAAGACGCATTGTGGTCGTTCTTGTGACGCAGCAGACCTAGCTGAGGTCAGGATGGAGGTGAGGTTTTCGCTCTAGGGTAGACAAACACACTTGCTCTATGAACGCTGCGTGCGTGTCTCCTCTAAGCACGGTGTCTACACACTGTGATCGGCTTATATCCCGTATCATGCATGTATCAAACCCTCTTCTCTCGCGATGAAGTCAACAATGTCATCATGTCGACGCAAATGCCTGCCTTTTCCGTGAGCTTCTCCTACCCCCCATACGTTTATCTCGTCACTGATCCCGGACGCCTTCCAGCGCCTCATCCGATTCCTCGGCCGAGACAACCGCATCTACTACGGTGATGCCCTTCTGCCGCCCGGCGTCAATGATGTCGCCGCAGCGACGCGCGCCCGTATCATAGACGGTGACATCTTCGCTCAGCACTGCGTCAGCGACAGTGCCGTCGAAATTAGGCGCCTGCTGCCTCCCCTGGCTCCCTCTCATGTCGGAACGGTGCGATGCCTGGGTCTCAACTACGCCGATCATGCCCGCGAGACCGGCATGCCCAGACCCAAGTTCCCCGTCCTATTTTACAAGCCAGCTACGGCTCTCAACGGTCCCAAGGATCCGATCCCGGTGCCTCCGATGGCGCAGGAAACTGTCGGCCTCGACTACGAGTGCGAGCTCGTCGTCGTCATCGGCAAGCGATGCACCAACGTGACACAACAGGATGCTCTGAATTGCGTCCTCGGCTACTCTGTAGGAAACGACTTCTCTCATCGTGACTGGCAGCTTCATCGCGGCGGCGGCCAGTGGTCTCTCGGCAAAAGCTTCGACGGCTGGGCCCCTTTCGGTCCGGCCATTGTCTCGACCGACCTCATCCCGGACCCCCAGAAGCTCAAAATCTGGACAAAGGTCAACGGTGAGACGCTGCAGGTGTGTGTCTCCGCAACCCCAAACCATGTCTTACCACTTTTGTTCAATTCGCCTTTTTTGCAGAACGGGACGACGGCAGACATGATCTTCGGCGTAAGGGAGACGGTCGCCTTTCTTAGCCAGGGCGTCACGCTCATGCCTGGCGATGTCATCTTCACCGGAACGTGAGTAGAGCGAGCCCTCGAGTCTGGCCTGGCTGACACGGTGACGCAGCCCTGCCGGGGTAGGCCTTGGCCGCTCGCCGCCGCTGAGTCTGAAGAACGGCGACGTGGTGGAAGTCGGCCTGGAACGAGTCGGCACTTGGTGAGTGTCTTTGAATTCCTCTTCCGGCTGAGGGCGACGGCTGATTCGATTCGTATGGTAGCACGAACAAGGTCGAGTTTGAGACCAAGTCAAGCGCACGTCTATGATTCATCGCTGCTGAAACAGGGAGTTCAACGGAATGAGAGATGGCGAGAAGTTGCATCTCCTCTTTGTATTCTTCAGCCATCTTGGTTGACATGTTCTGACCAACCGAATCTCCGGTGCCAAGGCTAGAAGTCCTCGTTTTATGTTGGTAATGTATTTGCACTTGTAGTAGCGACGCATGCTTTGGTTTTCAATGTTGGATTCAGGGATGATGACGATATGACTATTCGTTAAGCTGGCTCTCTGGATTATATACTCCCTTTATTTTTTCATTCTTCTTCAACTCATCTGCGTATCCTAAGTCTATTCTAATTTTACTCGACGGTTCTTATTTCACCCGCAACTCGGAATCTGCGACCCCCCCCCCCCCCCTGGCTTCAGTCATGCCAACCAACAACCAAGGTATATTTGGTGAACTTTGGGCCATCCCGAAGCGCACTTGAATGGTTGTCGCACGATACCCAGCCTCGGAGGCAAGCTTCAACTGAGGGCTGTGCGGCCATTTAGTAGAAGAAGTCATCCTCCTCAAAGGGGGGGTCGGCCCGTGCCGCGAGACAACGTGGCTGGTCACGCGACTCCTCATGGTTTCTCATCCAGGTACAATAGTAGAACGAACCGCAGCGGCTCTCGTCCTTGACGGCCGTGACACCGAAGCGGTCCGGTTGGCAGAACTTGGAGGCGGCTGCGTCGCTGACATCGATGTAGAACGGCTTCTTACCCTCGGCAGTCGTCGTGTTCAGGACGGGGAGCCATTCGGTGTCCGGGCCGAAGACCTTGCGGCCAACACGGGTCTTGCTCCACATCTGGCGGATGCGTTCTCCTTGGCCGGGGGAAAACTCGCGGGCACAAGACCTGCGAGACGTGGTTTGTTAGAGAGAAGGAGAAACAGTCTTGTATATAGGGGAACCTACTCATCGGATCCGAAGACGAAGTTGTGGATCGGATCGACACCGGGCTGGTCCGGGCAAGTGTTGCGGCCGACCTGGCAGCCACCTGCCTTCCTCTCGCGAGGCCGTATTCTGATGGCAGCCGGGATATCTAGGACAGCGGGCCGGCCAATCAAGTCTACGGTAGAGTCGCAGCTGCTGCGCATGACGCTCGGAAGACCAAACCAAGCAGCGATTTTCTTGGCGGCCTGCTTGCCCTCATACGGACCCTCTGGATCCCATCTAGGCGAGAGAGGAACGGCGAGCTGAGAAAGGACCACGCCATCGACTCTATAGCCGTAGGGATCTTTGGTAAGGTGTGCCATGCTTCGAAACGTGCCCACCGTTCTATTCCACTTGACGAATTCCTCGACGATGTAGAGGTTGAGGGCAGTACCGTTTCCCTTGTTATTTTCCCACTTCATGCCGTTATCGTCCAAGCCTGAAGCCCAGGAGGCATCGATGACTCTCTCGACGCTCTCGACGTGGAAGGAGATGTCGATCTGGGCGAAATTGTCGTTCATGATTCGCACTTGGTTTTCCACAGCGTGGTCCTGCGAGTTAAACAGCGGTAAGACACCTTCTCTTTCCCCTCTTGCCCAAGAGTGGACTTACACTGATTTGCGTCTCGGCCGGGGATGCCATGATGTGCACATGCACGCCAATATCGAGCGGTTCAAAGGCCTTTTTTGCCCCATCGCCGTGACCAAGCGAACGTCGTGAGGGACGGCTCAGGCTAAGGGCCGAGGTCGAAGCCACGAGGGAGCCCAACAGGGCAGCATTGAGAAACAGCATTGCGAGTGATGAACAGTAAAGTTGAAGTGGGAGAGAGGGTAGTTGGTGGAAGAGGAAGGGTATGAACCACCCCTTTTATACTTTTCAACCCTTACCTTTGCCTCCTCACCCTGATCTGACAACTCAACTGGTGCAGGGTTAAAGTTTTCGGTCACAGTTGACTGTTGGTATTGTCCCCGAGCCTGCGCGCGTTCTTTCAGGTCCACCAGAATGCCTTCCGTCCGACTCGGCCGCGGGTAAAGAAAGCTCTTTAGGAAGATGGCCGGGTGGGAGATGTCCCTTTGACTTGTTGCTTCATAGGAAAGGCTGATGCCGCTGGTGACGACTTACACACAACCTTCGTCCCCTGCCTAACGGTGTGAGCAGTTACTGATAGAGACGACAGCCTCAAATCAACCATACTAAAATGTTCACATGTATGTATGCAGCATCAGACGGAGCGCGGCAGATGTCTTGGCGTTTTGAAGCAAAGCTCGCCTCGTATACCTAACCTATCTCTACCCAACTCCGGCCTCTTCTTCCTACGTCCTGAATCTGAATGTATGCGTGTAGGTGAAGACAACGTACTCAAAGCTCCCCCCACCTCCTTTCCCCAGTTTATTGTTTGCCCCGTTGCGAATCGTAAGTCTGTTTGCCGGTTGGAGGCGTTGCCAAGAAGGTGGCCGTCATTTACGAGCTGGCGGAGAGAAACAAGGGAGAATTATGCATACCTAGTGCATGTGATTTGTGTATATTTAAGATGGGTGTATGTATGCCTGCATACCTCCCTATTCACATCATGTAGGCGTGTGAGATTTACACATACATACCTAGGTCTATCTATATAGCCAGTTCCACATCATGCACTCATAGAGAACTTCGTATCGGCCGAGAGCGCGTTGGGGGTGTTGCTCTGGTCTTTATGAAAGTTTTGCTTCGTATGCACTGTTGTTATAGGCGAGATCGATCGACAGAGTTCCTTTCAAGGCGTTGATCGATGAGACGCTTCTCCGCTAAGCTATTTTGCAAAGTCGAGGTCGTCTGCACTCGATTGTATGTATATATCTATATATATATATCTATCTATATAATATATATATATATATATATATATATACAGAGGTATATATATAAGGTAGAAGAAAGGCATCCATAGTTTCAGCATCGTTGCTTTTGAAAAAAAGGGGGAAAAAGAATAAAGAAACTGTGAAAATACGACGAGACAAGCGTAGAAACCATCAGAAACGGGAATCAACCCGAAAGGAAACAATTTTCAAGAAGCGTATGCACTTGGGTCATGGAAAGAGACAGCAAGGTCACGGCGTTGCAACTTCATATCAGCTCTTCTAAGCAGGCGCGGCAGCTTAAGTTTCGTATAGTGGCTGGAGATGGATATCATCTATGTAAAGGATACATGGCATGAGAAGTGGAATGAGAATATTGATTCAGTCAGCTTCCCACGACTAACATTGGATGAGCTACCTACCTACCTTCGTATAGAAAGATTCTTCGCGGAGATGATCCTCCTCAGCCCTCTACGAAACTCATCTCTCGACATATCCCATGGCTTCCTTGGCAACGGCGATGCGGAAGCACCCCGTCTAACTTCATCCGAGATTACATACATACGTCGGCGGCGTCGGGCGGCAACTGTTGAACGACATGGTTGGTGCCAAGGATAGTCTCAGCTATCTTCAGAGAGAGCACAACAGCTCCATTAGAAAGTCGTCGTCTTCGTCGTCCTGGTGAAAAGCGTGGAGCCGCGGCCGTCCCGCGCCGAAAGCATTTTCCACCTGATGGACTGTCCGCGGCACTTGATTTTGCCGCCACCGTTTCGGCGGAGCGCGTTTACGAGATCGAAAGGCCCTTCTAAGTGAATTCATCTATCCCGAGTCCCTCATCCGATGTCAAAGCAACTGCCCTTATAAGTGAATTCATGACTCGTCTAACTGCCCCTGAGTGTCTAAACAAAAGAGGAGAGAGGACGGGGGGGGACGCGGGAGGCTAGATATCTATCAAAGGATGAAAATCATGTCCAGGGAGAAAGAAAACATGATTCTATGAATGATGTCCCCAA
>LKCN02000010.1:366643-380968 GCA_001633055.2 Ophiocordyceps polyrhachis-furcata BCC 54312
CATACGTCGGCGGCGTCGGGCGGCAACTGTTGAACGACATGGTTGGTGCCAAGGATAGTCTCAGCTATCTTCAGAGAGAGCACAACAGCTCCATTAGAAAGTCGTCGTCTTCGTCGTCTTCGTCGTCCTGGTGAAAAGCGTGGAGCCGCGGCGGTCCCGCGCCGAAAGCATTTTCCACCTGATGGACTGTCCGTGGCACTTGATTTTGCCGCCACCGTTTCGGCGGAGCGCGTTTACGAGATCGAAAGGCCCTTATAAGTGAATTCATGACTCGTCTAACTGCCCCTGAGTGTCTAAACAAAAGAGGAGAGAGGACGGGGGGGGACGCGGGAGGCTAGATATCTATCAAAGGATGAAAATCATGTCCAGGGAGAAAGAAAACATGATTCTATGAATGGTGTCCCCAAAGACTTTACGGACTTCAGGCTCAACTATCCGCTGATGGTTTTTGAACGACGATACTAAAATCATCATCATGTGCCGGAGCAGACTTTTTGACGATGTATGTACAAGCGGTTTTGCCCCTTCTCGTCGTCCTAGAGAAGAAAGAAGTTCCTAGCAGTAGCCGTAGCAGTCAGTCCCGTCTTGCGTAAAAAACAGCCGTTGCCGAAGGCATAAAGGCAATAATGGAAAGAGAACATTCTGACGAAAGATTCAACGTCAAGCTTATTCAGCTTAGAATGAGGGAGACATAGAGAAAGACGGCCGACTGGAAGTCGTGAAGCCTCATACGTCACTCTGTATGTAAGTAGGTTGGGCAACGATCATCGGGATGGATAGGGATAGGGTTAGGGATAGGGTAGGCCGATAGGTTGCCTCCGTGTAGCTCACGTGCCAGTTATCTCACAGGTCCGACATCGGCAACAACCCGCAAAAAGTCCAACGCCGAAGAAAGACGCCTACTGTAGATGCAACCTCCAACGCGCGCCTCGACACCAACAATGACAAGCCCAACCTCAAGCTCAATGCCCGAGTCTGCATCGACACAGTAAAAGCAGAAACCCGTTCAAAAGATACAGCCAACAAAAATCCGCTAATCGCAGATAACAGCCCCCTCAAACTCTTCGACGCAGCCCGCAGCCAGGACCGATTCCTATACGCATGCGCGCCCATGGTGCGCTATAGCAAGGCACGTTTTCTTCTTCTTTCTCTCTCTCTCTCTCTCTCTTTCTGAAAGCTTACGAGAATGAATCCCTTTCGTTCCGCAGCTCGCCTTCCGCCAGACAGTACACAAGTATGGCGTCGACCTATGCTGGACCCCCATGGTGCTGGCCAAGGAATTCAACCGCAACGGATTCGCCCGAGATAGCGGTTCGTTCGTTTTCTTTCCCCCTTCATTTTTCTTCACAGAAAAGAAACAGCCGTTAAGTTTTGATGAAAAAAAAAAAGACCTCACCATCTCAACTCGTGGCCCTCAACCGCCCACCATCCTCCAGTTCGGCGCAAATTCGCCCCTCGAACTCTCCCGCGCCGCCGAGCTCGCAGCCCCCTTCGTCGCCGGCGTCGATCTCAACTGCGGCTGTCCCCAGTCGTGGGCTTGTGCCGAGACGCTGGGCGCTGCCCTAATGGATCGTCGAGAGCTGGTCCGTGACATGGTTGTCGACACTCGCCACCGCCTCGCCCTGGATGGCTGGGCTGTTGCCCTCGACGCCGATAAGGAGAGCCCTCGTGGCCGTAGCGTCAGCGTCAAGATACGGGTTCACAGTGACCTGCGGTGCGCCATCCCCCCCCCGTTTTAGCTCTCGCCCATCTTTGCCCGGATGATGATGCTTCTCGTCGGTATATCTGCTAAACACCACCCATACAGCAAAACAATGGATTTCTTGGACACGGTCATAGGACATCCGCAGAACCGTCTCATCGACTGGGTCACTATCCATCCGAGAACGAGACACACCCCGTCTACGACACCCATCCGAACCGACGCCCTCGAAATTCTCGCGGCCAAATACGCCGACATACTGCCCGTTGTCCTTTCCGGCGACGTCTTCACCCTGTCCGCCCTTCCCCTATCCGACGCCGATCCGCGACCCAGCAGCACCCGCATCAGCGGCTTCATGTCAGCGCGCGGCTTGCTCGCCAATCCGGCCCTCTTCGCCGGCTACTCGGCCTGCCCATGGGAAGCCCTCGAGACCTTCATGTGCAACGTCGCTCGCTGTCCGCTGCCCTTCAAGCTCGTCGCCCACCACGTCTCCCAGATGTGTGGACCCGGTATGGGCCCCGACAAGTCGGCCCTGCTACCAAAGAAGGAGAGGGCCAAGCTCGCCCATCTGGACAATATGCTTGACCTGATCGACTTCCTAGACGACAGGATAGAGGAGCACAACGGCAGAGCGGGCGGTTTGCGACGAAACCTGTGAAAGACAAAAAAAAAAAAGAAAAGAAGGTCGCCGGAGTCCCGTGTTATTCATACAAACTTCGTCGTCGTCGTCGTCGTCGTCGTCGTCGTCGTCGTCGTTACAGCCGTCGTCTTCTCTAACCAACCTTCTTACACTTTTGTCTCTCGCTGGCTTCTCCTCCACATCAGAGTCCAGCAAGGACACTCTGAATACCCACCGAGCCGGAGTCGTCACGCCGCTGCACAAAAGCCCGGAAGTCGGCCTTGGAGAGCTTCCCCTTGTTCCCCGTCTGCCCCGGCGCCAGCGTCCTGGACTTCTCCCTCAAAGCCTCCGGGCCGACGATGAAGAGCGAGCCAATGTCTGTCAGCATCTCGACGGCGACGGCCACGTCCTTGCTCAGCGGCCAGTCCCTCATCGTGGCCACGTACTTGGCGATGTCCTGCGTGACCATGAGGCCGCCCGTGGCGTTGACCTGGAACTTCTTGAAGTGGTCCGAAAGCAGCTGGTGGATGGCGAGGGCCAGCTCGCTAAAGAACTTCTCGGCGTTCTGCCCGTCGACGGCGTTGGCCGCGTGGCCGCTCGCGCGGCTCAGAAAGGTGCAGATGCCGAGGCAGGTCGGCGTCTGCAAAAAGTCGAGCTCGGCGTCCTTGGGCCGGAAATCCTGCTTCTTCTGCCCGCTCAGGGACTTGCTCGTCCAGTTGGTGATGACGTCGAGCGACACCTTGAGGACGTCGTTGGTCTTCTTCTCGATCGAGTCCATGGCCGACTTCTTCTGCGCTTCCATGCTCCGCCGCACCGTCGTATTCGGCTCCGCCAGGCGGATGAGGACGATGGAGACGAAGCGTTCCATGATGGCTGCCACCGTCACCGCCGGCCGCAGCGCCGGTAGGTAGGAGAGGTCGGGTTCCGTCTTCGCGTTCTCCAGCAGCGTGGCCTGGACGTGAGCCGCCTCGAGCGACGTCTCGATGTAGACCCGGCCCATGTTGGTGAGCAGCAGGTTCAGGAGGACGCTCATGTCCTTGGGCGTCTCGGCGCTGGAGCCGAGCTCGAGCGTGCGTTGGACGCTCTCGGCCAGCCACTTGAGCATCCGCTTGGCGTTGGTCACGCTCAGGGCCCCGTCCTCTTCCGTCACCTCGATTTCGTTGTTGTCGTCCTTGTCTTGGAGGCCGGCGACGCGAAGCATCATGGCCTTTTGCATGGGTGTCAGGTCCGACGACTCGAGCCGCTCCAGGTAGGCATCCTTGGCCGAGGCCATGAGCTGGGTCCCCTGCTGAGCCAGCGAAGCCATGAAGCCCGTCGGGGCCTTCTTCCGCCTCGAGTGGTAGATGGTGAACCTGAACAGCAGAGAGCCGTACATCTCCTCGAGACTCTTCTTCTCGCGTTCAATGTAGGCGGAGCCGACCAGGTAGGGCACGAAAAGCTCGTCGATCTGCTGGTCGAGCGCCTGTGCAATCTGCGCCGAGCACGGTTCCGGGTGCTCTGTCAGGCCGTGTGTCTTGAGGTCCTCGATGAGGGCGCTGATGTAACTCCTGGCCGAGTGTAGAGACCTCAAGAAGGTCAAAGTCGAGATGGTCTCGGCCTTGTCCAGAACCTTTTCCAAGCGCTGCTGGATGGACTGTTGAAAGACGCGCTGGATGAACTTGGTCAGGACCGTCTCGTAGAAGGGAAAAGCCCGCTTGATGATAAAGGACTCTTCCTGCATCACAATCTTGACTTCGTCGACGAGCGACTGCAGGCTGCCCTCTACGGGTGGAGGATCGGAATCGGGATCGGCCAAGGCCTCCCACATCTGCCCGTCGGCCGTGACCTCGTCGCTCATGAGCTGATCGCGATCAATGAAGAACTGATGCTGGTTGACGAAGACGGCGATGACGCTCGCGCCACCGTTAAAGTCGTGCAGGACCTTGGCGCACTCCATCATGTCTTGGTAGTTTTGCCGACGGTAGCTGTTGTTGAACTGCTTGAGCAAGGCCTGCTCGAGCGTCTCGCAGAACTTTTCCAGTATCTCGCGCGTGTTGTGACCCCTGGTGACGGAACCGGCGCCGTTGCTGCCGTTGGTGGTGCGGCCCCAAGAGGCGGGATCAAGCTGCTGGCTTATCCTCATGAGCTGTCGAGCGATGACGGCGCAGCGGACCTTGTCCTCGGCGCCGCCCTGACGCTGGATGGACTCGAGAGACGAGAGGTGGCCCGTCTCGCTGACTTCGGTCCAGCACTGTATGAGGAAAATGGCGTCCTGTGCTCTGCGTCGTTTCCGATCCAATTCCTCGAGCTTCTCGCCGATTTGGACGGCGAAGTTGCCACCACCGTCGGATCGGCCGTTGGCGTCGGGGACGTTGACGCCGCCGGCGTTGAGGGACATGTCGAGCGCTTCGAAGGAGCTCATCGACTGGTCTAGCTTGTGACCCAGGGTGTCGAGAGTCTGGTTATGTTGAAGCTCTGCCCTGCGAACCTGGGAGAGAAGCTCGGATTCTTTCTCTTGCAGCTCGTCGCCGAGAGTAGCGAGTTGTGAAAGGGCATCTTGAAAAGGGGGGGCCATAATCGTCAGAATTCTCACATTTCCCCCCTTGAGTATATAGAGAGAAGAACGAAAGGTAAAAACAAAGGGAGTGGGGGAGGCCCTACTTTCAAAAGTCCGGATCAGAGGCTTGGGATCAAAAGCAGCTTGAGCAGGGCCAGAGCGACGGTTGGCGGGGATGGCGCTCTCGGTCAAGCTGTCGACGAAGTCGCGGACGATGAAGTCCTTGCTCGAGAGGTTCTCTAACGTGAAGCTGGGGCCCTTGGGGTAGAGGCTCTTGGCCCCGGAGCCGGGGCGCTCCATTTGGGTTCGTGACGGGCGGGTGAAGGCGGGGGCTACATGCGTGTCGAGGGAGCGGCGGCGGCGGCGACGACGACGTTGGGAGAGAAAGGCCGATGTTGAAAACTCGATATTTGATCTTGTCTCTATTTCTCCTCCTTGCTTCTGCTGCGCCGATGCTCGTCTGTCGCGCCTGTCAGACGGCGCGGGGGGATGACGATGTCGGAGTCACACTGAATGAACGGACGGGTTGAACTGCGTTGCAGAATTGTAGCTGTCGTTAGAGACACAGCCACACCCGCCAGCCACACACCTGTCGTGCGAATAGCATTCATAGTTCCGACTTATCGAGTCTCCGGTCTTCGCCTCAGCCTCAGCCTCATCAAGGCAACGTCACAGAATTAACATCTCATGGCCACGCGTCTCCGGAACGTTTCTCATACAGACGTCGCCTACCGACGTCAACGATCTTTCTTCGTCTCGGCTCCTGAATCTTGGATGAAGCCGAGCGAAGGCGTGGACGATATCTCTCGAGGCCTTGGCGGCGATCAGCTTGTACTATCCAGCGTCCACCATGCCGCTGAACGCTCGCACCCGCGCGACTTACAGAGCCGACGAGCAGCAAGGCCACACTCTCCTCAGCGAAGTCGATCGGAAGAGACTCCTCAATGTATGCCTTTCTTCCTCTCTTCCTTTGTTCTTCTTCCGCTCTCTATACCCTCTGGTTGGTTGCTAACCCTTTCAAGGCTAGTCTTCCTGCTCCCGGCGAGATCCCAGGCGTAGCCAGATCGACGACGGCGCCACGCTGGAGATCGCGTCTTAGCCTGCGACGCCTCCTTCGCTGCCAGCTTCAAACCCTGGTGTTCGCCCTCTTACATGGCATCTTCTCGTTGTATATACGCGTGCGCATGACCTTCAACCTGCTCATCTATCGCATCCTATCCGTCCTCTACTACCACCATGCTACGCCGCAGTATATACGAAGAGATGTCATCGCTCTCGGTCGGAAACCAAAACATCTCAGCGCCATCTTCAAGTCCGAGCCCAACCAGCGGACAAAGGCCAATCTGGAACGCCTGGTCGACCAGGCGGCCGAGCTGGCCACGTGGTGCGCATGCGCCGAGATCCCCATGCTGTCGATATACGAAAAGACAGGTTCGTAGCTGAAGCAGCTTTTCCTTCGGCCCCTGACGCTCTTGCCCCTTCGTCTGACCGACAGAACCCCCCCCCCCCCCGTCCAGGCCTCCTCAAGCAACACATGCCCATGATACACGACGCCGTCGTTGAAAGGTTCACTTTCTACTTTTCCGAGCAGCAGCCAACACTGTCCGTCACGTCGCCGCATCAGGAGGAATATTCAACGCCGTATATCGGACAGAGCGCCCTCGGCCACCTGAAGCTCCATCTCATCTCCGCACAAGACGGCAGAGAGTCCATCGTCGACCTGACCAGGACTCTGGCAGACATGTCGCAGAAGGGTAAGCTGTCTCCTCGCGACATTTCCATCGAGCTGGTCGATGCGGAGCTTTCCGAAGGCATCATGCCCGAGCCCGACCTCCTCATCATGTTCGGCCCCTATCCCGAGCTCGCGAGCTATCCGCCATGGCAGATCCGCTTGACGGAGATCTTCTGCCTGCGCGACAATGATAGCTTCGGCTACTACGTCTTTCTCAAGGCATTGCAAAAGTACGCCAAGGCGCAGATGAGACTCGGTAGGTAAAAAAGTTGTTCAGCGAGAGGAGGAAGCTTTCATTCTGGCAGTTTGGTTGTAGTATTTCCTCCAATTCTTGGTAGATTCTTATATATCATACACCCTCATGGAATCCATGGCATCATCTCGCGGTTCTCGCGGTTCCAACGATATACCGGGCCGTTGCCGACATTGTAGCGATAATAATTTTCCGTACCCTCCCTGACCATGGCCTTTCGAAAGGTGATGTTGATTCTGCCTCCATCGACCTGATTCTTGCCGACCCTCTTGGGAATGGAATGAAGCCAACTCGATTGGGTCCTCCCGCGCATCAACATCAAATCGCCGCTGCCGAGCGGGAAGCGCAGCTGGCCCAGGTGACGGGGCTGAGGAACAGGCGGCTGCGGAGGAGACGACGACGACGACAACGACGACGACGGTGGAGGCGTCGGCTTGTGTCGGAGGATAAAGTCGCGACGGGCGCCGAGGGAGATGGAGGCGATGGCGGGATCCTTGCCGAGGAACCTCTCGTCATCGCTGTGGAAGGCGATGCTGTCGTAGCCGGAGGCGTAGTAGTTGACGAGGCAGAAGTTGAAGCGGCAGCCCGTGGCGGCCTCGGATGATCGGCGGAGACGGTCGAGGCATTCGGGGATGGGTCGGGGACAGGCGGCGGGGTAGCGAACTTGGCGGCCTGTGGCTTTGTCCAGGGGGCGGCCGTCCTCGGAGAAGAAGGAGGTGTCGTCGAGGCCGAAGACTGTTGTCCATCTGCGCGAAGTGAGAAACGAGTCAAACAAGGAACTTGTGAAGGGGCTGAGAGTTCCTGACCTCGGCGTCCGCACATGTGTCGCTATGCCACTCCTCTGGATATCATATTCGACGCGGTAGAAGGGCAGCTCGGCGCGGAGAAACTCGAACAAGGCGCGAGAGATGCGCGTGGGTATAAAGGGTTCGAAATAGACGAGGTCGAGGTCCGGTTGATCGTTTATAGACCGACTAGGCCTCGCTGGCGCCGAGGCCATTCCATTGCTCAGCGACGCGGGTAGGTCCGCTATGGGAAACGGGTAATGCGCATGGGTTGAAACAAGGGGAACCTTTCTTCTTTAGTTATCTGGAGTGACCATGATGGACACGAGCTATATGGATTACCTCGTCAACGTCATTGTCGTCATCGTCGGCGGCTTTGCTTCGTTTCGGCGCGGGAGCGAAAAAGGCTTCGAGGGTGCGCTTCCTCGGGACTGACATTGTTGCGCCTTGACGGGGGGGGGGATCACAGTTGGTTCCGTGAGGCGGCCAACATGAGGGGAATTTGTTTACCATGGATAACTGATGGCTTACCGGGGGTCTGCGTCTCGTGACTCGTTGCGGCTTGTGACATGTCATGACATCACTGTGATCATTCTTCAGCCTTGTTTAGCCGGGCGGCTATCCGTGGCTGTGATTGGTCAATCATCTTGCCTGTGTCGCGGACCCTGGAGATTTTTTTTTTTCCCTCATCACGTCAGCCTTGTATACATACACGTACATACAGACATATGTACGGAGTATCAGCAGTCATTCAAACCTGTCTCCTATATTACCTACGTATGGAGGTAAGGCGTCTCTTTCTCTGTGATTTCCAAACAAGTTCCGCTCCTATCCTCTCATTTATCTTGCTTACACTCTTCTCCTGAGCCAAGGACAAGCCGATGAAGCTCTTTCGCGCCCCGCCGCCGCCAGGGCTGCCACGACGCTCGACCGCTCGCTATTCTCCCGCTCCGTGCCGACGGCCGCGGCATCTGTGCGCGACAACAGGCTCATTTCAAAGTATCGGAAGCCGCTTGCAGGCACGAGGGAGCTGCTGCAGTTTGATAAATTCGATCCCATCGCCCCCGATCCAGACCCGGCGCTGGCAGCTCAGGGCAGGAAGTGCTTCATCCTCCAGCCTGATGTGAAGCCAGCCGGTCATTCCCTCCGCTCTCCTTGGGCTTCTTAGGAATCGCTGACTCTGATCCGTCCTTCGCAGAGCCTGAGACATGGAGTCCGGTGCTCCGGGAGGCTTCTGAGCTTGGCGACTTGAGCCTTGTTCCGACCGAGGTGACGATCGACTACGATATGTGGAGTTATCGTACGTGAAGCGATCTGGTTATTAAAAGAAATGAGACGCTTCTGACGCTGTCCCGGTCTCAAGTGGACGTCGTTCGAGCCTTGTTGCCTGAGGAGCTGCACGATGAGATACCGGTCGGCTTCAACACGGCCGGCCATGTCGGTGAGTGGCTTCCCCGTCTGGCTTCCTTGCGGTCGCGGATTGTTGAGAGAAATTCTCAATACAGCGCATCTCAATCTCCGGGACCGGTACTGGCCATACAAGCACATGATAGCCCAGGTCATCCTCGACAAGAACCCTGCCATCCGGACCGTCATCAACAAGACTGACAATGTCGGCACGGAGAACGAGTTTCGTACATTTAGCTACGAGGTACTGGCGGGCCCGGATAACATGATGGTGGACGTCAGCATGGCCGGCTGCGTCTTCCATTTCGACTATTCCAAGGTGTACTGGAACACGAAGCTCGGAAATGAGCATCAGAGGATCGCTTCGCTCTTTCGACCGGGCGAGGTGGTGGCCGATGTCATGGCTGGCATCGGGCCGTTTGCCGTCCCTGCGGGAAAGAAGGGCGTCTTCGTCATGGCCAACGACAAGAATCCGGAGAGCTACAAATATCTGGACGAAGCGATACGGAGGAACAAGGTATGCCGGCCGTCCACCACGTCTGATACGTTCATTCACGACGAACCGTCGCAACGCAGGTGGCGCAGTTCGTCCGACCCTTCAACCAGGACGGCCACGACTTCATCCGCAACGCCGCCAAGCTGGTGCTGGAAGCGTCTAGACGCGGCGACTGCGCGCTGATACATGCCGCTAAGGTCCGAAGGGGTACACCGCAGCAGCCACCACCACCACCACCAAGACGCGTCCCCATGCCGCCGACCATCTCGCACTTTGTCATGAACCTCCCCGCCTCGGCCCTGGGCTTCTTGCACGATTACCGCGGCCTGTACCGCGGCCACGAGGAGCTGTTTGCGCCGCACACAGACATGCAATTGCCGATGGTTCACGTCCACTGCTTTGCTGCCAAAGCGGACGGTGCGGGCCCACTCGACGACATTTGCCGGCGTATATATGACGAGATTGGCGTCGGGCTGGTGCCGGGAGACGCCGACGTCCGTGGACATGTTTCCATCGAGGAGGTGCGCGACGTGGCGCCCTCGAAGCGCATGTTCTGCGCCAGCTTCCGCCTGCCGCCGGAAGTTGCCTTTGCGCCGTAGGCTGTAGGGCCGTTTTACAACAAACTTGTTCTACACGAGAAGGAGAAGGGAGGGAGGGGGAAGGGGGAGCCGTCGGCTTACTGCTTCGGGTTTCCTCGCCACTTGTGTCCAACGTTGTCAATTCTGAGTGCGGTGGAAGGATGGGATGGCATCAAGTAGGTAGGTATGAAGAGGGGGGAAGACGTCAACGGGATTCTAACACAGGCATAGGTGACACCGTACCGTACGAGCATGGTCCTTCTGCGTCGGACGGCGGCTGCGAATGCGAAGGACCCAATGGGAGGAGGAGTGGGGTAAAGGAAAACCCCAAATCCCGGCCGAGAGCGGTGGAGGGAGGGGAGGGATGGATGGAGGGATGGATGGAGGGATGGATGGATGGATGGATGGAGACGTAGAAGAAAGAAGGAAGGCTTGCGGAGGCCGCGAAGAGTCCGTGGACGATGGCCGGTGTGTGAGTTGTAAGTATGTATGTACAGCGGCCATTGACCAGATGATTGATCTGTGGTTGGACGACGGGGCCAGCTATCAATGGCTGCCTTACATCGGCTTGTTACATTTAGACAAGGAGGTTACAGAAGAAACAAGGGGATCGCCGACGGCGGACTCTTTTAGGACATGGAAAGAGCCGGGGCTTGTCCTCCGGGTACGACTTGACATTCCTCGTATCCAGCAACAAGATGCAGAGAGAACAGAGAGAGAGAGAGGGAAGGAATTGAGTTGAGTTGAGGTTGCTATCATGGATTTTGTTTTACTCCCAATGGAGGGGGTTCAGTGTAACGCTCCGTCGTCGTTTTCTATACATCTATCCTTTTTTATTTTTTTGTTGAGCCTCTCGTGTTTAACCTTTGTTTGTTTGTTCTTCAGGCTCTTCTTTCGTTTCTGCATCGGTGTAAGGGGGGGGGAAAGTCTGTGGGTTGTGTTTGGTTGAAGAGGGCGGTTCGATGCCGATGGAGAGTTTCACTGCTGTTGACAACGGGTTTTGGAGAGGTATATATTATATTATAATTTGTATGTATGTGCATGCAAATGTGTTATGTGTGTTGCATATGTATGTATAGATGATGGGTGAGTGAGGATGTGAGCGTTGAGATGATGCATTTGCCTCTCTTTCCTTCTCTCCCATCAGCACATAGGGAAACAATAATTAGGCCGCATACATACCTAGGTATGTATGTATGTATGTATGTATATGTACGTATAGTACGATACGCAGGCGTTGATTGGCAGAAAGGATCGGAGATGGATGGGAAAGAAGAGTGAATTTTATGATTCCGTCATTGGGTCTGCGTAGGTAGGCAGCGAAGGTACATACATAGATGGGTTCTCTCTCTCTCTGTTTCTCTCTCACTTTTTTTCTTTTCTTTTTCCTCCTTTTGTTTGAGTTTATGGCCGTTTGATAAAGGTCGTTGGTTGGTTATTTAGAGTTGAAGATGAGAGGGAAGGGGGAGAGAAGAAAAAAGAAAGTCCAGATAACTCATATAGTATGTGCATTATCGTCTGTCCATCTGCCAACCAACCTACCTACCTACCTGCCCAAATACCATGTATGTAAGTGTATGTAGTATGAATATAGATGCTGTATCTGTACATCTTTCATTTCTTGTTACTGCCGAGGAAAGATTGAATGAGATATATGTATAGTATATACAGGGAGATGGATTTTACTATGTATAGCTTCGCATTTCAAGGTGTAGGTAGGCATATATGTATGTACATATGTATGTATGGGGGGAATGGAACAAAAGTCCCGTTCTTGCCCAACGACGGCTTCCGGGGCGACAACGCTATTTTATTCTTGCAGTTGAGTAGGAAGGGAGGGTGGGAAGAGGCAAAAGCGATTGGATTTTGAGCGCCGTCCATAGGGAGGGAAACATATGTAAGTAGAGTGAGGGTCATACGTACATACATAACATTACGTGCCGTGTTTATGTATGTATGCATAGATGTACGGATAATGTATGCATATATGTACATCTGTATGTATGTATGTACGTAAGGTGGGGGTTTATATGTAAAATGTGGTATGAAAAAAAAAGGGGGGGGGGGCCAGTTTTTAGCTGATAAGAAGCAGTGATGAATCCAATCAAGGGGGTTGGATCATGATGGCCTGTGGTGGTGGTGGTGTTGATGGTGGTGTTGATGGTGGTTAGGGTGTGGAGTCGGTAGATACATATGTATATATGTATGTAGTTGGATCTGGGTGGAGGATGAGGGAAGAAAAGCCAACAGGATAGATAAGTTCATGTACATACATCTGATGTAACAGAGTAAGGAAGAATCACGATGTAATGATAAGAAGGGGTTGTTGTTGTTGTTGTTGTTGTTTCGGCTTCACGGTGGGATCTGTCTGGCATGTATGTACTAGACAAGCAGGCAGCAGCAGCAGCAAAGGACGACGACGACGACGCCAAGCCACATCTCCGTCTTCTTCGTCTTTGTCCTTGTCGTCGTCTGATGTTCCCATACGTCTGTCCGCCCGTCCACATGAAAGTTGATGACCTCTCTGCGAGGTTCAGTTACCCGAGATATTTTCTAGACGACGAAAATGCCCGTTTCAAGCCCCTAACCTTGCTACCGCCTAGTACATACACATTTGTATGTACATACAACCATACATACAACCATACATATGTACATACATACATACATACACGAATACATGTAAATGTAATGATGGAGAGAGAAGAGTAAGTAAGGGTGGGTTGCGTCGGCGGTGGGGACCGTGGCCATGGTTTTTCTCAAACTCATCCATCCATCCATCTATCCGTACAGCCTCAGACACGTATCTATCGATCTATCTGCATATCTACCTACCTATCTATCCGCCAAGTAATCTACTACCTACCCTTTTGTAGCGATATTTTAATGCAGTGCGAGGCGATGCCATCCATGGCCCTGCTTTCAGAAAGTCTCGACAATGACTCTCTCCTTTTACATCAAACAATCAGTCGACCATTGTCTGAGAAGAGGCCGGCTGATGGGCCACCCGAAGCCACTGAATAATTGAGCCTAGTACGGATACTCTGCACGGCATCTTGTACTAGTTTTTTAATTGCTATTTTATCATTGTTTACTGGCTAGTAGCTGGGCGGTGCCGTCAGCGTTTAGCGGCCATGAGGGGGGTTTTAATTTTATATATCCGTACACCGGATCTTCTACTATCTCACCTTTACGTAGATACCTAGGTAGGTAAATATATCTGTACATACCTACATACATACATAGGTAGGTAGGTATGTATGTACATGTTTAATTTTTTTTTTGTTTTCCAAGCCTCGAGGTTTTACCTTGTTTCTTTTCTTTCTCTCACCCCCTCTTCGATCTTGTTACCAAGGCATGGACACTCTCGGAGATAGAGACGGAGAGAAAAGAGAAAGGCGGAACCAACGGTGGAATTGGTAAACAGAGTTATGTGCTACTCATGCAAGAGCCAACACTCACTCAATTTCCACGGAAACGTATTATATGCCGTTAGTTGCAGTAATCATTTTGGTTGTCGTTTCTTTTTCTAATTTTCTCCATCTCTGTCTATCTCTCTCTCTCTCTCCCTCTCTCTCTCCCTCTCTTTCTCTCTAGTCTCGTGTCTTTCCCTCACCCTCTCTTTCAACAACTACATACTTACCTAAACCTAGCTTAACCTAAGCTGCCTTGACCGACCTACCAATCGTATGTAAGTAGTATGTAAAAATCTAAGTCATTCTGTGCGCTCGAGCCTGTTCCGAACCCCGCGTTATAGCTTCTTCCAGCCTAACGTCTACGGATATAGCTGTCAGTTGTTGTTACAGGGTTTAACTACCCAGATAGGTTAAGAATATATGTACGTACATAGAACAAACGGTCTTGTCGGATACGAGTCAAGCAAAAAGGCATAGGAAGAGGGAGAGAGAGCACGGTCATGATAGTGGTCACTTGGTGGTGAATCTTTTTTTTTTTCGCCGAAGCAACGCCACCCTCTCTCTCTCTCTCTCTCTCTCTTTCTCTCTCTCTTCCGTCCCTCTCTTATGTACGTAGGACTAGGTGTAGTATATATACTGTCTGACCCTAGAAAACATGAATAAAAGTTCACTATGCATTGCATGCACATATTTGTACATACATACATATGTACATATGTATGCATGCACATACCCACAGCAACCTGGCGGCATACTCCTAGCGGCCATCATAGCAATTGCCATATACGGTCTAGACCCGTT
>LKCN02000010.1:398907-439937 GCA_001633055.2 Ophiocordyceps polyrhachis-furcata BCC 54312
CACAGTGCGCACGTGTGTTTTTTTGTTCCCGCTCCCCTACTTCTCTTCCCTGCACAGCCACGTCGGGAATGGCTCGATGCGGTACGGATTAACCCGCACCGTGTGCAGGATCGAATTCACACTCATCGCTGAATGCTACTACTGTTCATCATCATCATCATCTTCTTCTTCCTCCGCATCACCCACCTCATCAAAAGGACCAATCACAGCGCCCGCGAAAGAGAGAGAGAGATAGAGAAGGGAGGGGGGAGGGGGGAGAAAAACGAAGGACGAGAATGAATGAAAAAGGAAAGAGTCAGCTGTCTCCTGTTGTATGTATTGTATGTATGTATCCTGTAGCCAGGCAGGTATTAGCCCACATAACCCCGACCCGAGACACGCGCAACTGGCCCTTCTCACCGGTCGCCTCGTATTTTGTGATAGGTGACCTATTATTATTACTCTTCCCTTCTCTTCTCCTCTTCTTCTCCTCCCTCTCTCTCCTCCCCCCCCTCCCCTTCGCCAGAGTGTATGTATGTATGTATGTATGTATGTATGTATGTATGTATGTATGTATGTATGTATGTATGTATGACGTATGTATATACCTATACAACACATCACGTGCCACATCCGGGATAGCACGTTGCTGCCCATCAACAACCACCATCTTCAACTGTCCACCTATTAGGATTTTCTCTCAACTTAACGATCCCCCTATTTTACCTATAATCTTTCCCCCAAGTAAGTATATACATATGTACAACATGCATGGCATGAGTCTCCATCCGTACATACACATGTATGTATGTACATACATACATACATACATACATACATAGGTATGCATGTATACGGATGCATATAAACAAACAAAAAATACCTTCGCCAAAGCACCAACTAACAACCCTTCTTTCCTTCTTCTTCACCTTCTTCTTCCTTCTTCTTCCTTCTTCCTCCTCTTCCCCCTTCCTACCAACCATCTCCTTCTTTCTTTCCATCTCCTCCTGCCTGCGGCGGCCTTCCGAGACAACAGCCTCGTTGCCAGAATCGAAACTACCTACCCATCCATCTACACTGTGCCTCAGGCCCCCAACGCCATCGGCTGTTTCTTTTTCTTTCTCCGTTTCTTTCATTCCTTTTTTTGAGTCTCCTTTCTCTTCTTTCCTTGCCAACAGAAAGAATATCCCTGCCGTTACTCCTCCGTCCGATCTCCTTCTCCGTCTTCGCCTTGCTCTTCTTCTTCTTCTTCTTCTTCTTCTTCTTCTTCTTCTGCCGTGCCGTGCCGTGTCCCTCGTCATCTGCCATTGCTACTTAACATACCTACTCACATCGGACGGCCCGGACTAAACAGAATGCTCCGATGATGTGCATCGCATAGCGCTACCTACCTAACCTGCCTGCCCGAGGAAAACGACAGGGGGTTGGGGGGGGGGACGAAAACTGTCGGCTCCATGCATTGCATGCTATCAACACTTATTCTCCAGTCTCCTCTCCGACTTTAGCTTCAGCAGCTGCTTTTGTACCTCCTGCAACGGAACCAGCTCGCCGTGCTTTTGCGTGCTCTGATCGTCGCGGTTCCGAATGTTGACGGTCCGCGATTTCGCTTCCTCAGCTCCCACCACTTTTTCCATCTGCGTCAGCCGCCGGTCAAGCTGGGGAGAAGAACCGAGAAGCAGGAGAAGAAGAAGAAGAAGAAGAAAAGAAGAAGAAGAAGAAGAAGAAGAAAACCCACCAAAGATAAAGTTGTACTGTTCCAGCTGCCCCGTCCGTATCTTCTTCTGGAACGTGTTGCTACTCAGGTCCACGTCGGAAAAGATGCCTGCTTCGTGCAACTCTCTCTGCACCTCCTGCGCATAGTCGTTGACCGCCGGCATCACCGGCACCACCAGCACCTGGCGCGGGCTCAGCCAAAATGGCCACTTGCCCGCAAAGTGCTCCGTCAGGATGCCAATCATCCGCTCAAAGCTCCCGAGCACCGCCCGGTGGATCATCACCGGCCGCCCGTACCCGGCCGGCAGGTCCTTGTCGTCCGCCGCCGGCGCCTCGTCCTTGGCCGCCACGTACCGCAGCTTGAACCGCCGCGGCAGGTTAAAGTCCAGTTGGATGGTGCCGCACTGGTGCTCCCGCCGCAGCGCGTCGTACACGGTGATGTCGATTTTCGGGCCGTAAAAGGCTCCGTCTCCAGGGTTTTCCTCCCACTTGGCCCCGATGCGTCCGGTGAAGGCGTCGAGCGCGTCCTTGAGCTTGGCCTCTGCCATGTCCCAGAGCGATATCTCGCCGATGAATTTCTCCGGCCGTGTCGACAGCTTGAGCTTGAAGCTGAAGCCGAACAGGCCGTAGACGGCGTACAAGAAGTCGAAGGCGCCCTCGATTTCCTCGCGAATCTGAGCCGACCTGTTAGTGCGTCCGCCCATGTCCCCACCGCCTTCAACTTTTCATGCACAAACCTGGTCGACCGTGCAAAAGATGTGCGCGTCGTCCTGCTGGAAGCGCCGTACGCGCGTCAACCCCGACAGCGCGCCGGAAAACTCGTTGCGGTGGAGGACGCCAAAGTCGGCCATGCGCCAGGGCAGCTCCCGGTAGGTGACGTCCGAGTGGGCAAAGATCTTGCAGTGGCCCGGGCAGTTCATCGGCTTCAGCCCAAACTTTTCCTTCTCCACCTCAAAGGTAAACATGTTCTCCTCGTAGTGATTCCAGTGGCCCGACACCTTCCAGAGGTCCGCCTTGTACATATTGGGCGACATGACCTCGACGAAGCCGCGGGTGCGGTACTCGCCCTTGATCAGGTCCATCAGTGCGTTGTAGATCCTCGTCCCGTGCGGCAGCCAAAAGGTGGAGCCAGGGGACATCTCGTCCCAGAAAAAGAGCTTCTGCTCCTGGCCGATCTTGCGGTGGTTGCGCTTGGCTGCCTCGGCCAGGAATGTCTTGTACTCGTCCAGCTGCTTCTTGTCGGGGAACGAGATGCCGGCGATGCGCTGGACGGATTCGTTTTTGCTGTCCCCAAGCCAGTAGGCGGCCGAGTTCTAGCCCACCATCAGTATCCCAGGGGGGGCTTATAGTAACCATCAGCGGCGTACGTACCCTCAGAACGGAGAAAGCCTTGATGTTGCCGGTGTGAGGCACGTGGGGGCCCCGGCACAGGTCGATAAGCGGGCCGCATCGATAGACTGTGCTTCTGGTGCCGTCTGGCACACGCTGGTTGATGAAATATTCCTTGTACTTGCTGTACTGGAACATTTCCAGCAGTTCGTCCTTGGTCATTTCTAGCCTCTCAAAGGGCTGCTTCTCTTTGATGATGGAGTTGGAGAGCGTCTCCAAAGCCTTCTTATCCTCCTCGGCGATGACGGCACTGCACCACTCGTGAGTATTCGGCACGCTTCCCGGGTCGCAAGGGATGAGGCCGGACGCACCCTTCCATATTGGCCATATCATAGTAGAAGCCCGGCGGGTCCTCAGTCGGTGGACCGTTGCAGAGAAAGCAGCCGAACCGTCTCTCGGCAGCCTCCCCGAGGATATGGGCCGACGAATGCCAGAAAACCTTCTTGCCTGTGCCACGAGGCGTTAGAATAATCTCATCCGTCCGTCTACGCGAAGCGAAAGGGCAATACGCACCCTCGATGTCTTCAAAGTCTATCAGTTCCAGTTTGCAGCTCTTTTCCAACGGCCGTGAAATGTCCCAGAGCTCTCCATCGACCCGGGAGATGACGGTGCGTTCGAGTAAGGATTTCGATATCGCCTTTGCAAGAGCAGCAGGCGTCGTCTCCCACGAAGTTCCCTTCTCCTGCTTGCCATTGGGTAGCGAAATGGTGATTTCCTCGCGCGGCTTGGCTATGCGACCCAGATGTCAGTCGCGCTTCGGCCATGCATCGACGATTGCGACGGCCACGGCGACATACAAGCGATTTCCGCATCTTGCTTGGCTTTTATCTTGTTGAAGATGTCGAGCCGGTGTTGGACAAAGTCGGGAAGCGTCGGTAGCTGTCACGGTCTCAGCACAATGGCGCCATCAACGAACGGATGTCGGCGGCGGACCTCAAGCCCCGCGTTTTTGGGAGCTTTGGCACCCTTTTCCTTGGGCTGCTTGGCGGGTCGCGAGGGGAGACCTTGAGCATCTGCGGCTTGAGAGACATCGGCCTGTTCAGGCGACATGGTGAGGTGTCCGGCGGTAGAAGAAGGGGCAGACGGCGCTGATGTTGATGATGCCAAAACTTTGTGCGTCCAAGGTGGGGGAGGGGTTTGGCCTGGCCGGCAGATCCTCGGCTTGGCAATGCCGGCTCTTCGAAGAACTCCAATCCAATCCCACGACTCACGAGACGAGCTCTTTTTATTATACCGTTTCAGTCGTACAAGCAGCTATTTACCGAGGTAGGTAGGGACCAACACCTAAAGCTTACAGGCCGTATCGCGTCACGCACTCCTCCCGATGCGCCTCGAGGCAATCCAGCGCGCAGACCCGGGTCCCGCACTTGATACACCGGACCCTCCCCCAATATCCGCAAACCTCGCAAAAGACCCTCGCCGGGTATCTATCGTCGCACACAGCCCGGGCCTCGAAATACGAGAGCGGCGGAAGCGTCATCAGTCTCTGCAGCTCTTCCTCCGACGGCACTTCAGGCACCCGCGACGCAAGCAGCGCTTCCTGGTCGACTTCGTCCGCGAGCCTCGCCGTGCCACTCCCCGTCGTCGGGCGCTTGGCCGCCACCTTCCTCCGTCTGGTTGACGGGCGCTTGGTACTGGCGGCGGCTGCGGTAGCGGCTGCGCTGGTAGGTGCATGGGTGGATTTTGCGCCGCTGCCCTGAGCAGCTTGTACGGCGTTCGCCTCGGCCAGCGCCTGCATAGCCACGAAATCATCCAGATGGTTCGCAAACGTCTTCTGAGACTGCAAGATCTTGCGCACATTGGGCGTATGTTTCGTTGGCGCTGTCATTTTCGTCTCCAAGTCAGCCAGTTCGATCGTGCGCGCTCCCCCAAGACCCACCCGTCTATCCATCTACCCACCTCTCCCGGGCAGCGGTATTGTATTATCCCTTCCCCAGTCGCTATCCAGCGCCTCCACCTCCTTTCGCGTCTTGGCCTCCTGCCGAGCCGATACGTCCCCAAGGCTGAGGCGCGTCGAGCCAGGGCCGGTGCGCGCTCTCTTTCTGTTCGCCGGCTGTGGTGGTGCTCCGGGGCCGGGCCCTATGTCCGGCACGTAGGCCCATCCTGGAGCTGTCGTCGTCTTGCCGCCGGCGAGCTCGATGACGCCAAAGTTGTTCATCGTCGGCAATGTCGCCTTATCGTTGCCATGTCGAGAGAAAGAGAAATACTCCGTCGTGCGTATCCGTGCCTACCTAGGTACTTAACCATGTGTAAAGCTGTCGGCTCGGAAAAATGATTCACCCGCCCTCTCTCATCAACCACACCTCTCTTCCTTGTTACCTCCTCTCTAAGAGATGGTGGTAGGCACCCCAAATACCACCAACCCCTTCTCCCTCCTCAAACCTGCAGAAAATGTCCACAACAGCTCGAACGCTCTTGGCAAGCGGCCTCCATCGTACAGCCGCTATCTCGCGATCCCTCCACGCCTCTCGACCCAGACTCTCCGCCGAAGCAGCTCCGCCTCCGCTGCCACCACGCAAGCCGATGGGAGCTTTTCGCGGAGGGTGAGTTTCTCGCTATGACGACGCTCGCCGCAAAACAGGAGGAAGAGAAAACAAAAGCTCAGGTCTTCAAAAATACGCTGCTGACCGAACTCAAAAGTCTTTTCGGCTTCCTGCTGGGCTGCGTTCTTTCTGGCGGCGCCGTCTACGGCTATGCCGTGCAGGAACTAAAGACCTCCAGCGACCTCGTCACCGACGACTTATACGTACGTATCTTTTCTGTCTCTTCTCATATTCGTCTTGAGATTTTCCCAACGTCGTCACAGTATCCTACGATCGCCGGTTCCACGGCAGCAAGCTTACCAGCGCAATAGACTCTCCAAGCCTCTGTCAACCGTCTTTCCAATTACGTCAAGGTGCTCGAAGAACGATTGCAAGGGAAGAAGTAAAAGGGGGAGACACCGACTTAACTCAATCATCACAATCTTGTGGGCGCGCTGAACGGCTGACGGTCCTCCATCGTGGTGTCTTTTGACTCAAAAATGGCCTGGCGATTTTACTACGAGTCTTGCTTCTGTATCAACATGACGTCAGCTCCGAGCGTTTTGTTATCTTTTCAAAGGAAAAAGAAAGTGTGATTTATCGCGGCATTGTTGTTACGACATACATACGCTCGCAGCCGCCAAAAGCTTGGTGACTCTGACACGCCACGATAGTAGAACATTGGAAGTGGACGATGTGACGGAGCCTTGGTCCACGGGAAAAACCACCATTTGTACTTTTCTTTCCCTACAAAAACTATCAAATCCTTCTCTGGTAGTCAAATCAGCGGAAATCTCCGCTTCTCTTGCGGTCATCATGGTGTGACATTATCATACTTTGCCTCAGGACTTGCCTTCCCCCGCATTGTGTGCTTCGTCATCTTACAGCTCGTCGTGGTCCTCCTCAGCCTCCTTGTCCTTCTTGGCGTCGGCCTTGTCCTTCTTGGCCTCAGCCTCGTCCTTCTTGGCCTCAGCCGTATCCTTGTCGCTGGCAGCCGGGGCGGCCTCATCAGTGCCCTCAGCCTTGACGGAGATGCCGGCCTTGTGCTGGCCGTTCTCCTTGATAAAGGTGATGAGATCCTCAATGGTGCGAGAGCCGCTGTAGGTGATGGGGGCGTCCTTGGCTCCGGCAGGGAACAGCTTGATGGTGGGGAAGCCGGAAACGTCATCAGGAACGTCGTTGGCGGTTGCGTCGACCTTTGCGATGACAACCTTGTCCTTGAACTCGCTCTCGGCGTACTGGGTAGCAAGCTCTATGTACTTGGGAGCCAGAGCCTGGCAATGACCGCACCAGGGGGCGTAATACTCGAGCAGTACATCCTTGTCCTTCTCCATGACAATCTGCTCGTAGTTCTTGGCGACGACGACAGTGACGGGGCCTTCCTGCTTCTCGGGGATGGGCTCGGACTTGATGCTGGGCTCGATCTTGCCATTGACGAAGTCGGTGACAAACGCTTTGATATTTTCTTCATTGACCTCCTTTTCTTGGGAGAAGGGGTACTTCTTGCTGTTGACGGTGTCTTGGATGGCGAAGCACGGGAACTTGTCCGTCTTGAGGTTGAGGTTGCCGGCGTGAGCGCCGAACTGCTTGGCATCAATGGTGGCGAAGTTGACCTTGCCCTTGTGAGCCTTGGCAACAGGCTTGAGAGCCTCGGCGAGCTTCATACGTTCCTCCTCGGTCTCGGCGAAGATGTAGGCGAGAGGGATGCCAGCCGACATGTAGGCGGCATACGTCTCAGGACCGACCTCACCCACCAGAGGGGTAGCGGCCGTCTTGATGAATTTTTCCAGCGCCTCGACTTGGAACTTTTCTTCGAACACATTCTTGCCCTCGTCAAAGGACTTGTATAGGACGACAGAAGGGAACGTGGCGCCCTCAGTCTCGGCAACGGCAGCGTCATTGACACCGCCGAACAGGTATTCATCACGAAGGCTGTTGGCGACTGAAGTAAAGGTCTCGTTAGACGCCTTGTCATCGGCGGAAATGTAGGCGATAAGGACGACCCTGTCAGCCGTTTTGAATTCCTCGAGAGTATTCTTGGCGAGAATGGTGACGGCCGGCATGGCTTGCTTGACCATGTAGGAGTGAATACTACGTATGGTTAGCACGGAACGATGAGAAATGGAGGGAAAAAGCAAACCCATCTGCCTTGCGTGGACCATTGTACGGTAGGACCTTGTCCAAGCCATGGAAGACCTTGAGGGTGGGATAGCCCTCAACACCATATTCCTCGCAAAGATCCTTCTCCTCGGTGCAGTCGATCTTGACGAGCTTGATCTGCTTCTCCTTGAGTGAGGTAGCTGCCACCTCGAATTCGGGAGCGAGTGCCTTGCAATGGCCGCACCAGGGAGCGTAGACTACATATGTCGACGTCAGCCAGGGCAAGACGGACAGAGGAGCAAGGACGTACACTTGGCCAGGACAAGGTTGACTTTGTTGCCGGTGATGAAGTCTTTGAACGTCTTGCCTGTCAGCTGCTGGACGTCAGAATCGGCCGTGGCGATGCCGGAGAGGACAGCCGCGAGGCCGAGAGCAAGCCGTTTGTGATGCATTGCAGGAGCAGACGAGCGAGTGAATGTAGGAGAAGGAGATGCACGAGAGGCGTAGGAGAGCTGATGGCCAGGTAGGTAGGTATTTCGTTGGCGGGGAGGGGGGGGGGGGAGGGGGGGGGGGGTGTGAAAGGCAAGATGCAGAGTAGCGGAAGCGGGTGGGACGCTGTTCAATTTTGTACTCCAAGGGGCTGTCAATTGAACAAGTGTCCCCTTTTTGTTCATTGGAGGGGAGGTGGCAACGGATCTGCGTACGTATGTACATATGTATGTACATGCATGCAGCGGCAAAAACAGCAGATTATGGAAGTACCCTCCCTACCCTACCCATCAACCGTCAGGGGATAATATGTACATAGGTGCTGTAGGTAGTAGCCCGTAGCCGTAGCCCGTAGCCGTAGCCCGTAGCCGTAGCCCGTAGCCGTAGCCCGTAGGCCCGCGGAACGGTACATACATACATACATACATATGTACATGACTGGTGGCGGCAAGGGTCCAGCGGGCCAGTGGGAGGTTTCCCAGGTCCCTGTGTCGACATACATATATATGTACATTGTACTACCTACCTACCTACCTAGGTACCTAGGTCGGTACTAAAAACCTGCCCCGGTTACCACTGAGCTGGGGCAACTGGCAAGGAACGCGCCGGTAAACGCCGTGTCCTGCCTTCAACGGTGCAGACAGACGATGATGGATGGATGGATGGCCCGGGGCGACGAACAGATAGCTTTTTGTGTCTCAGTCAGCCGTCTGCCCGTCAACTGCCTACCTACCTACCTACCTACCGATGTATGTATGTAGGTACCTACCTACCTACCTAACTAGTCACCGCAGGGACGCCTAGGACGAGGCAGCTTCATCACTCGAGTCATTTAAATGCCTCTGTCTGTGCCTCTCCATGACCTCCTTGACTCTCTTCTCCATCACCCTCTCTCTCCCTTCATCTCCTTGTCTGCTTTTCTGTCATGTCTTTGTCTGACTCATTCTTTCTCCTCTTCATCCCGCCAGCTTCCCGACGGCCCTGTTCTCATTGAGTATTGTTCATTGCACAGGCACACGACCTAATGCACACAAGTGAGCCCCAAGCTCTCAAGTCTGCACAATGCATCTCTCCTCTCCCCTCGCCCAGCACACCGTAACCTTATTACACAACGGTGCAGATACGAATGTCTTTCTCGGCACCTACTATTCTATATATATGTATATGCATAGTACCTACCTACCTACCTACCTACCTACCTACCTACCTTACATATATACTATTACTATCATAGTCACACAGACAGGTCTGGCACTCAAAAGTGGACGCACCTCCGGAGAGATGCTCAGATAATAGAATAGGCCCTGGCCCTATAAGGGCCGCTGCCGTGCATAATATGTATACATATATTACTAGTATACATATGTATGTATGTACTAAGGCAGAAGACACCGTTTCCTCTTCGTGTTAACTATATTACCTATCTTGGCACACGTCTGACAAGACGATACCATCTCAAGAACCTGTGTCAACAAGCCTACTAATGCAGATAAATAAGCTCTAGCAGTCCAAGGTCGGAAATATGTGTGTATGTATGTACATATATGTACGGATACTTGGGGTATTATAATATTATATTAAGGATACTGGTAGGCGCTGGGGAGGGAGCCTTTTTGGGGGCTTAAATTGGCACGCTTTGGCCGGGTTGGAACCGAGCTTTAACACACGCCTCTTTCTAATCCCTCCTTTTTAATAGGGCCTATCAATTTGACCCTTTGGCCCAGATGCACGTACATACATACATATGATCTGATACCTAGGTAGGTACGTTTTCACAGAAAGCTTACGACGCACGTGGGAATGAATGCACGTAGCCTCTCTCTCGCATCCCGCTACAGGCTTCTAAAGCGTCTGATATTCTCGCTCGCAGTCAACTACAGCCACGTCATCACGAGCGCAATCCTTCTCCCCTTCCAGTCAGTCCCAGCACATTTACCTCCCAGGGACCAATATCCTCGACGGCATCATAGGCCCTCGCATCCGTTGGGCGGCCTTTGGTCATCACTTGTTGATACAGCCTCCCTTCCACCCCGCGTTTTTTCTCAGCGTCCTTGCGCCACCAGGCATCCAATCCGCCAAGGTCCCTGTGGCCATAGTACAGACGCATGTGCCCTTCCCCGTCAGCGCTCCTCGTCTCTTCTTCTCCCTTTAATTGAACTCGGCCGGTCCCTGCGCCGCCGCGCTCGGCTCCACATGCGTCTCGTAAAAGAAGATCAGCCTTGCCTCGGCCTTGTGCCTGCTGGCCTGGTCGAGCTCGCCACCAGTCACGCCGTTCTCCTTGGAGGCATTTTCACCCGTCACCGACAGCGGACTTTCCCTTCATGTCAGCATTTCCCTTCTCTCGTCACGCCTTGATCGAGCACACGTACCCAAACAACTCTCCATCCACCTGCAGATACTCCGTCATGGCATCCTTGCCTCCACGCCGGACGAGGAAGTCGAGATAGAGGTGGGCCAGCTCCCGCTTGACCATCGTAGAGAGCCGGCTCTTGCGCCGAAACTCGTCGTAGACATGCTTGACGCGCTGAGTCGAGTCCGCCTCGCCGTCCGATTGCTTCGGCTGCTCAAGCTCGAACTGAAACCACTTCTCCCAAAAATTGCGACTGTCCCCGTACCACTGCGCGTTCTTGACAAACACGGCACGGGCCTGTTCGGCAGAGCCTCCAAACTTCCAAAGAAGTATACCCCACTCCGCCACGAGAGCTGCTTTCGTATACAAATCGACGATGGGCGCATCGATCTGGTCCTTGAGCACCTGGATCGCGGCGTCGAGATCCTTCTGGCGCCGCTGTAGGTGCGCCCACGAGATGATGACCTCGATGCAGTCCGGGAGCTTGGTCAGGATAGCTTCGTGCAGGTCTTGGGCGACGTCAGCCCGACCCTCCGATTCCTCAAAAAAGGCCCACTGCATCCGGATGCCGGTTCGGCTAATGGGCACGTAGCAGGACGCTCGATTGTAAATGTGACGGACCTCCTCCGTCTTCCCGGGCTGGGCCAACATCCAGCGGGCGTATCGGAACCAGAACTCATCGTAGAGTGCGCACGCCACCAGGCAGCGCTCGTAAAGGCAGACGATCCGGTAGTGGTCGCCTTCGGCCTCCTCAAAGTCCAGGTACTTACGCCAGTTGTTTAACTGGGTGTGGTCCAACTCCGTCACGTGGAAGAACTGTCGCCCGAGCTCAGATTCATGGGTCCAGCGCTTCGAAGTCTCGTTCTGCGTCACCATGTGTGCCTCATAGTACATGCTGTCGATCTTGGCTCGAATCTCGCGTTCGACCTCGAGCTCGGACCGCTGCACGCCACCTTGGACCTCACTCTCTGCCTCCACCTCGGCCTGGATGCGGCTCATGACGTCGGCGGGAGCCAACTCCGACAGCGGCCTGTTGTGCGACATGGTGCGAAATCTATCATAGTACCGGTTGAATTGGTGCAGGGGGATGCGAATTACGCGGGCGAGAATGGCAAAAATGCGATCCTGTGCCTCTCGGCGTTCCTCGTACTCAATGTACTTGTCCCAGAAGGGATGTGACATGAAGTCGATGCCGACAAACGTGGCAGCACGTTCAAAGAGGCTGACGAACAAACGTCAGCGTAAGGCGTTCGTGCCAGTGAGCGGCCGCGGGGAGAGACCAGAGGGGACGGATAGAAGGGCTGACGGGGGAGAGACGGCGAGAAAGAGACGGGGAGGTGGGGAGAGGCTCAGTACAGGAAAGGGCATGCAGAGACCAGAGGAGACATTATAACCAGGAGCCGAGATCGACAACGGGATAACAGGTGCGATGATATGACGAGAGGCAGCTGAAGAGGGGCATCCGGGCATCAATAGAGCCTGGAGCGGAATGATGAGAGAGCATCTCGGCACGAGAGGGCCATCGAGGGCATCTCACCATGACACGCCTCCATGTGCGGTTCACGGAAAAGGGCAACGAGGGTCATTGAGGCATGACCTCGCGGGATGCTGGAATGAGCTGTAATACGGGGGAGGGAAAACCAGCCAACAGATACTTACCCTCGGACGATGTCGGGGTCGTGCGTGGTGTCCATCTTAAAGCGGCAGTATTCGGTCCAGAGGTCGACCGAGTGGGTAACGCATGCGCAGCCTCGTTCGTACACCTAAGGTCAGCTTAGCGTGCTGCCGGCCTATGATGTTGTGTCGAAGAAGTAAAGCCCACCATTTCGGCAGACTCGGTGCCGGCGATATTGAACTCGAGCTCGGCGTATTTCTTCCAATATCCAAAGAATAGGGGATACTTGGCGAGAAACCTATCGTAGGCGTCCCTGAAGGCAGCTAGGGCCTGGGGGCTGGAGTTGCGGCTGAGGCCGCCTTCGAGAGCCTCGCACGATTTAATTAAGTTTTCCCAGCTCTCGAAGGCATCCGGGTCGGCTTCCTGTAGGGGAGGAAGATCAGAAATCACGCCTGCAAGAGCGACGAGGAGGTAAACTTACAACTTCGGCCTGGTATTTGCGAACGCTGGCGAACTCTTCCTCAGAGCCGCCGAACTGGCCAAAGTCGTTCATGGCGGCGGCGTGCACAGTGATAACGATGCAGACAAGAGAACTGACCAAGAGACTCGACGGCTTGAACCACACGAGCTCAGGTCCTGGGGGAGGCTGTAGAGATGCTCGCTGGAATGGGATAATGGCTGAAGCAGGCAGAGCGAGGTTGCGTGGGTGGATGAAGGAAGTGAGAGCTTGGGTGGAGAGGTGAGGGGGTACTTGAGGGAAAGGTAGATTTGGGGTGGCGGTTTGGGCGGCAGCTGGCGACGAGTGACGCGCCGGAAACTCATGCAGCAGGTACTTGTGCCGAGGTAGGTACGGAGTACGGAGTACTCGCAGCCGGTTTTCGCTACCTAGCCACTGTTTTTTTTTTTTTGGTGTCTCTCTGTCTGCCGTTGCCTCTCTCTTTCAACGAGCGCCCACTACTAACTGTACCTAGTAGGTAGCCTCTAGCCTTCTAGCCTCTAGCCTTCTGGCAGCCTCTAGCCTTCTAGCCGCGGCCTCTTCACAAGGGCGGGGTGATGGCTGACTCAGCCGTCTGTACATACAACAGCAACACACAAAAAGCGCCGCAAAATTCAAGATTTTCTCTCTTCCTTCTTTTCTCTCTTCACAAACATTTTTCACGGGCTGGTGATGATTGCGTACATATAAAAATACCAATGATAGGAAGAGAATGAACGCTATCCGAAAGGAATGCATGATCTCAACTGCTAATCTGAAGCCCCGACGGTATCTCATCATTGCTCTGATTTCGAGAACTACTCATCTATCGACGAGGCGCTGGCGGCGCACCAGGAGGGATACGCTGAGGGCGAGGCTGTAAATAATCCATCCCGTATCTCCGTGATGACAAAACGCGGTCAATTGAGCGGGGGTGGGAAGGACGCTCATTGTCACTCTCCCCTCTTCCTCTTTAATACATAGGTACGTGTGTATGTACATATGTATATACATCACCATCTTCTATCAACTCCTCTCTCCCAAGCCAAGGAGAATCAATCAACTAAATGCCTCGATGCCCGCGGCGGCTGCGCCATCTCGCGAGGCTGAGGCTCGCTGTACCTAAAAGGCGGACCTACCTCCTACCTAGTACGTATGTACATACATACTGTATGGCCACGACGGTGGGGCTTCGGCACAGACGTCATCCAACTACCTACCTCTCCGGTCTTAAACTCTCTCCCCTCTACTCTAAATCAAACATCTCGCCGCCTCAATTGCTGCGCCATGGACCGGCTCACCCTCTAATCCGGTCTCTTCGTCTTCTCCGCGGCCTGCCTTCGCCATGGATCAACCGCCAGGCTCGTGGGCCGCGCCAGCTCCAGCTCCCGATACGTCGAGCGAGCTCTACATCCGCGACTCTCCCCATCGATCCATCGCCATCGTTTCCTCTTCGCACGCCCTGATACTGCGGTACTCGTCGTCCGCCGTTGGCGACGTGAGCTACAATGGATCTCACGTCTCCCTACCATCCGCCAGGTCGCGCTACGGGTCAGCCGAGCCGGCCGCCGCCAAATGCATGGTCGAGTTCTCGCCCATATCCAGCCGCCTTCTCAAAGACTATCGGCCCCTGACCCCGCGTCCTATATACGGAACGCTGGGCCTGATTGCCGTCAACGGCCAGGTTTTTCTCTCTGCCATTACCCGCGCCGTGAGAGCCGCTACCGTCAGACCCGGCGAGACTGTCGAGCGCATCTCCATGGTCGATTTTTACTGCTTGAGCAGCGACAATTACGACGACGTCGTCCCTCTCGAATCACTCGACCTCGACCTTCCGGACTCTGCCTCGGCTCATGGCGCAAGCTCACCCTACGGCCAAGGACTAAGCCGGAGAGACGTTCACATGGAACATCCATGCCACGACCTGCGCAAGCTCCTCAGCAACGGCTCCTTTTACTACAGCACCGACTTTGATGTAACAAACAGGCTGCAGGATCGGTAACGCATATATTTCCTCGTCGTCCGGGCCGTGTTTCGTCGCTGACGCTTGCAGGCCCATCAACTCCAACTCGTTCGACATCGACAACTTTGACGACACCTACCTTTGGAATTCGTTCATGATCAGCCCCTTGGTGCAGTTTCGCTCGCGGCTCTTGCCCCAGGAGCGCGAGGCCCTCGACTCGTCGCGCATTCTTACATCGGCTATTCGGGGGTTCTGCAAGTCGATGACGCTGCCAGGCAGCGCCTCCCCTCTGCGCGAGCCCAAGACCCGGACGCCGTCCTACCTGACGCTGATATCACGGCTCTCCTGTCGACGAGCGGGCACTCGATTCAATGCACGGGGCATCGACGACGACGGGCATGTGGCCAACTTCGTCGAGACGGAGACAACCTTTTGGAGCATGGCCGGCCCACTCTTCTCCTATGCCCAAGTTCGAGGATCAGTCCCCGTCTTCTGGGAGCAAGCAGCCGACCTCATTCCTGGAAGGCAGAAGATCACCATCACGAGATCGTCCGAAGGCACGCAGCCGTCGTTTAACAAGCACTTCGAAGACCTAGAGCACATCTACGGCGCCGTCCACGTAATCAATCTCCTCAGCGAGACGAAGCCGGCCGAGGCGGAGCTCAGTGGCATGTATCGCACCGGCATCCGGCACTGTCCGCTGAGCCGGGCCGACGGATCGGCAGACCGGGCCCTGCTGCGCGAGACGCACTACGACTTTCACGCCGAGACCAAAGGACCAGCCGGCTACGAGGCGGCGCGGGACATTCGCCGCTTCATCGAGAACTCGACCGACGGCTTCGCCTACTTCCTAGCCGTCGAGCCCAAAGATGGCGAAAGCCCCAGCAGCGACGGCGACGGCACGCGCATGGTAGTGGTGCTGCAGCAGGAGGGCGTCTTTCGCACCAACTGCTTGGATTGTCTGGACCGCACCAACCTGATCCAGACGCTCATCTCGCAAATGGCCGTGGAAGCCTTCCTGGGACATCGGGGTGACTTTGCCACGTCAGACTTTTGGATGAGGCACGCCACTCTATGGGCCGACAATGGCGACTCTCTGTCCAAGATCTACGCCGGCACGGGTGCGCTCAAGTCGTCGTTTACGCGACACGGCAAGATGTCGCTGTCCGGAGCGGTCGCGGACATGCGCAAGTCGGTGCAGCGCATTTATCACAATAACTTTGTCGATCCGTCGCGACAAATCACCATCGACATGCTACTTGGTCGGCTTTACGGCCAGGCAGCCGTCCACCTGCTCGACCCTATCAGCGACTTCGTATCGGCGGAGCTGGCGAGGCGGAGCGACGAATTCACTTCGTTTGAGACAATAAGCATCTGGACCGGCACCTTTAACCTCAATGGGCGCATCGATGGCGTCGATCAAGACCTCTCGTCTTGGTTGTTCCCGCCGGCGCTGGGGTCTGGGCAGCCGGAGATTTACGTGGTGGCCTTTCAGGAGATTGTCGAGCTCAGTCCGCAGCAGATAATGAACAGCGACCCGTCGAGGAAGACGCTGTGGGAGCAGTCTGTCCAGCGCAGCCTGAACCGCCGGCAGGCAAGCCTCGGCGGCGATAAGTACGTGTTGCTGCGCAGCGGCCAGCTGGTCGGCGCCGCCCTCTGCGTCTTCGTCAAGAAGTCGATTCTGGCAAACATCAAGAACGTCGAGGGCAGCGTCAAGAAAACGGGCCTGTCGGGCATGGCCGGCAACAAGGGCGCCGTTGCCATCCGGTTCGACTACGCCAACACGCAGGTCTGCTTCGTCACAGCGCACCTGGCGGCCGGCTTCGCCAACTACGACGAACGGAACCGCGACTTCGAGACGATCCACGGGGGGCTGCGCTTCCAGCGGAACAGGGGGATCGAGAACCACGGTGAGTCGTGGTCACTTGCCGGGGGACCGACAGGGCGCTGACTTTTTTTTTTTTTTTTTTTCTTCTTTCTTTCTTTCTTTCTTTCTTTTTTTCTTTTTTTTCTTTTCCCCAGACGCCATCGTATGGCTCGGCGATTTCAACTACCGCATCGGCCTGGGGTACGAAGCGGCGAAAGGCCTGATCAGGAAGCACGACTTGGCGACGCTGTACGACAACGACCAACTCAACCTGCAGATGGTGGCCGGCCTCGCGTTCCCCTTTTACGCGGAAGCCCACATCAGCTTTATGCCGACGTACAAGTTTGACATTGGGACGGACACGTACGACTCGTCGTAAGTGGTGCCAACGGCAAAAGTATAAGGCGGGCCGACTGACGGACGATGAAGCGAAAAAGCCCGGATTCCGGCCTGGACCGACCGCATCCTACGCAAAGGTTCCATCCTGCGACAGCTGACCTATGACTCGGCGCCGCTGAGGTTCTCGGATCACAGGCCGGTATACGCAACGTTTGAGTGCAGAGTCAGCATCGTGGACGAGGCGCGGCGCGAGGGTATAAGCCAGGGGTTATACGAACGGCGCAAGGCCGAGGTTGGCAGCACGGCAGCCCACATAAACGATGGGCAAGATTCGGAGGACGACGACCTGATCGGATACGACGCCATCGATCCGGGCTTGCCGCCGGCGAGCTCGGATCGAGACAAGTGGTGGCTGCACAACCGGCAGCCGGCGCGGGCGGAGGTGGTGGTGCCCAACGGACGTGACGGGGAGGCCATGACGCTCAACCCGGGCCGGACGTCGAACCCGTTTGGGCCCAGCGACGAGACGGAGTGGGTCTCGGTGCCGAGGACATCGACAGGGGCGTCCCTATCGAGCATCTCGAGTTCGCACTTTGAGAAGGTGACGAAGCCGCGGACGACGACAGAGGGGCCAGGCGCAGTACCGAGGAAGCCGGTTTCCCGGGTGGCGGCGGGGGATCAGGTCGAGGAGGGCGGGCGGAGGCGAGCCGGCGGGGCAACGCCGCTGCCGCCCCCGCCGCCGCCGCGGCGTCAGGTCGGCGCAGGTGCCAAGGCGGAGGCGGTCACCGGGAAGATGAAGGTGGAGGCGGGGACGGGGACGACGACAAAGGCAGGCGGCGGCGGTGGCGGTGGCGGTGGCGGACCGCGGCCAGGGGGCGGCTCGAAGAAGACGACGACGACGACGACGACGACGACGACGACGACGACGTCATATCAAGGCGGCAAAGCAAACGCAAGCAGCAAGACCGGGCTGAAGGCGGCGCCACCAGTGGCCAAGAAGCCGGCTCACCTGGCGGCGCTTGGGGGCAAGGCAACGGGGCCAGTTGGCGGCGACTCGCGGGCAGTGACGTCGGACCTACTGGACGCTCCGGTCGAGGAGATTGGCGGGTGGGAGACGCTGCAGCCGAGCACGCGGGCGTGAGGGAAGGTTCTGTTTGTATACACATGTTTAGACGACGCATGGACCACGGTAGATGCATGTTAAACACACCTTGTATGTATCAGAAACTTAGAGAGATTTCTGCCGGAATCGGAAGGTCACGTGGAACGAGAAGTGTATAGAAGAGTAAGATATATATATTTAAAAGTAGGTATATATATAGAAGAACTAAGAGCTCTATCTTTATCTTTCCTAGCGGAATAACCTTTCTATATATACGATATCTGCAGAGATTTCTCTAAGGAAAATAAAATAGCTAGCTTCTACTAAGAAAGATTATTTAGTAGTTAGCGAGGTAGCAAGATTTACTACAGAGTCTATAGGCCTTATATAGCTACGTAACTATACGAAAGGCCTTTTTTTTTAATATACCTCCTTAGGTTTCTTTACGTAGTTAGGAAGCCTAAAAAAAAAAAAAAAGGGCTTAAAAAAGCTTATTACTATTCTATGCTATAATTTGCTACTAAGATTAGTCTTCTAGGTTAAATCTAGTAGTATAGTTGCTATTAATATTATTATATTTTATAGGAAATCTATTATTAGTCTATTAGTACGTATTCCCTACTTTTCCTTACTATTATTCGTAGCTATTTCTGCAAGGCTTCTTATATAGAGTCGCGATTTATATAGTAAATTTCGAATATTTCGGTACTAAGTTATTAAATACTATTAATAATAGTCCTTACTATTATCCTCTATTATAGCTATTAGTACGTATCTTTTATGCCTAAATCCTAAGGCATCCTTATAGTATATGTTACGCGCCGCACAAATACTAACCCTTCAGGCCACGTAGCTACAAGACTAGTCACGAGGGCACCAACTATTTAATTATAGCCCTAATAGACCCTGGATCACGTGTAGCCGTGTATATAGTCTTTCTTAGTGCGCACAGCTTTATGCCCCTTTTTCCTCTTTCCTCTTTATCTTAGAATCTTTATTTATAGTGCCTATAATATATTTACTTATTATTCTAAGGCTATAACACTATTCTAAGATTAATATATCGCTAACGAGCGGTTTATAAATACGTATTAGCCTTACGTCCCGTACGAAGACGCAAAATACCCGTACAATACGACCTAAGACCAAGACCACGACCTTCCGTTGCTAAGACAGGCAGCCGAGACCCTAGAAGACTCCTGGACCCTTTAGACCATTTAATTAGGCTCCGAGGAACAAGACCTAAGACTTAGACCCGCTTCTCGATATATATCCAGAAGCCAAGACTAGACCTTTCCTCGACGCTCTGCAAGATTAGCCTCGAGAGAATTAGAACACGACCCCTAAGACTAAGATTACGATATTAAGGACGAAGACTATTTAATTATAGCTTCTTCCTTAATAACCCCGACTAACTAGGACCTATAGTCCTAGTTAGCGGCTCTCTAACGGCAGATTGCTAACTTGCAGAGCTAATAGACCCCCGAGCCCGCCCGCCGCAGAGAAGCCTCGATAGCCTTTGCGGATCGATCTACTGTTTTCGTCCCCTCTAGAAAGGCCGTATAGCCTATCTTTGCTACCGTTAGATAGCCGAACCCGGCTTACTCTAACTCGGCTAAGACTCGCTGCAAGGATATTAGAACGTTCTCTAGAAAGAAAGGCGAGTTTAGCGCCTTTCTAACTAACTTAAAAGATAAGATAAGAACTAATAAGGCTACTTTTCGGGATAAGGAAAATAGGATAGGATTTTTGTTTCGCTCCCTCGATAGCAAAGCTTATAAGACCCTCGAGACCTAGTACGACTTAATAGAACGACCCTTCTCTAGACTAGCAGAGATAATTTAGTATCTCGAGTCTGCCTATAGCAACCCTAATAAGTTCGCAGAGGCCGCCGAACGCCTCCGCCGTTTAAACTTCTCGATCTCTAGCAAGTAGGAGATCTAGGAATTTATCGCGGAATTCGATAACCTGGCCGCTAAGACCCGTATACTATTTAATTAAATAAAGTATACGCTTTAGGACTACCTTCCGACCGACCTAGACTCTAGCCTATTAACTAAGACTAAGGACGATAACCTCTCCTATAAAGACTTTTGCGGCTACGTTAAGGACTCGGTCTACTACCGAAAGAGAGACGCCGTCTAATAAGAGACCTAACGATTAAGTAGTCGTACTCCCCGCTATAAAGACAGGTCGGCAGGGGAAAACAAGAAGACCCCGACGACAACGTCTAAGGAAAAAGGCAAGGCTCTTTCCGAGGATAAAAAGAAGGTCTACTAGGATAACGGCACGTGCTTTATCTATAGAAAGAAGGGCTATATAGCTAAAGATTGCTCCGACCGGGCCTGGATCTTAGGCGTAAGGAGGACGCTAACGCCGCTGCCGACCGCCTCTAAAGACTCGGATTCGGGAAAAGAGTAGGACTATTACAAGGCTCCTTAATAGTCCTAAAGGTCTTACGCGTAGAGAAGAGGGTAGGAGAGTCGTTTACTATTAATAGTTAAGTTTAGATTAATAGAATCGCTCTTTAAGCCTCGTCTCTCTGTAATACTAGAGCAGATGCCCGCCTCCTCGTTAGTCGCTAATTCGCCAAGCAGGCCGTTAAACGCCTCGATGCTAAACTCGTCCTAGTTAGTCCAGTCCCCCTAATCGATTTCTAAGGCCGCCTAGCTAGTCTAGTGCGTAAGCAGTTAATTACAACCCTTATAATCGATAGCCGGTCCTTTCCCTAGGAGACCTTCTAAGTTACTAACTATGCCTAGGATCTCTTTATTAGCCTGCACTAGCTAGCCGAAAAGAAACTACTACTCGACTATGCTGCTCGAAAGCTTGTCTAGCCTAACGACCTCCCCGCCCTCGCTAAGTACTCCCTCTCGATCCTTCTGCCTAAGACGCCTTTACTTAATAGGCAAATCGACCCGGCCGTTTAGGCTAACGCGGAACGCCGGAACTAATTAATTAAAGCAGACGAGAAGAAGTATAAGATCCTCTAACGCTCGTAGAAGAATAATAACTTCGTATAGCCCGCGAAGAAAAAGAAGCTAGCCCCGACCTAGACCTAGACTAAGACCCTTAACTCGACTAACCCCTAGGAAGACAACTAGGATTGCCGAGACTAATTAATCCAAGCAGTCTAAGAGGATCCCCGACGGACGCAATAGGAGGAATTAACTCCCTTAATGCTAACCCAGCCTATACCCTTAGAAGACGACCCTAACCTGCCCGAGGTCTCGATTACGAAGCTTAGCCCCGCAAGTTATATATATTAAGGCTAAGAGATCCTATTCCTAGCAGGAGAAGACCCTAATTATATTGCCCTAGTCCGCAGCCTAATTCCGCAGCCCCTCGCGCATATAGAAGGCTTCTTTAGCAAGAAGGAAGCATATACTCTCGCGAGTCCCCGTCCTAGTTACGATATTACGCTAGAACTAGAGAAACCTCTCTACCTAGCTAGTCCCCCGTCTTATCGCACTCCGATTAAATACTTGCCGTTAGAGAAAGAGACTATAGATTATCTGCTCGAGATAGGTTTTATTAAGCCTAACGCTAGCCTATATGCCGCCTCTATCCTATTCGCACTAAAGCCGTACTCTACGGCCTAACGTTTCTATATCGACTACTATTAGATAAACGACTACCTAAAGAGTCGTATTTTACCCGCCCCCTCTCTTAATAGTACTGCTTTTAACTGCCGATCCGCGAAACGCTTCTCTAAGATCGACGTTATCTAGGCATTCTACCGCCTCCGTCTCGACCCGGCCTCCGAATACCTAATAGCATTCCGTACTAGGTTTAGTACGTTCCGTTAGTTAGTCCTTCCGTTCGGATTAAAGGTCGGCCCTGCTTAGTTCTAGAACTTTATTAATGCCTAACTCCACGACCTCCTCGATCGATATGCTAGTGCATACGCAGATAACGTCCTAATCTATATAGACAATAACGACGAGGAAGACTATTAGATCGAATACCGAGAGGTTATCTAGCGCCTTTATTAGGCTAATCTGCAGGGTAATATTAAGAAGTCTCGGTTTAACGTTACTAAGGTTAACTACCTCGGCGTAATGCTATACGCTAGCGTAGGACTTAGTATCGACCCCCGCAAGGTATAAGCTATTACGGATTAGAAGTTCGAAGACCTTAGAGACCGTAAAGCTATACGCTCTTTCGTAGGTCTTTGCAACTTTATCCGGATCTTCTGCTATTACGCTAGCGTAACCGCTAAACCCTTAAACCGACTACTTAAGAAGGACACGCCCTTTAAACTCGGACTAGAATAGCGCGAAGCATTTAATTAAATAAAGAAGCTCGCAACTAAAGCTCCTGTTCTCGCCTTCTTCTATCCTAAACTGCTAACCCGACTTAAGACTAACGCCTCCCGGAACGCAACCGCTAGTATACTATAGCAATAATAGACCGACTCGACCTAGAAGCCTACAGGCTTCTTTTCTAAGACTATATCCCCTACCGAACGCGCCTATCCAATCTAAGACCGTAAGCTCCTCGCCGTTATTTAGAGCCTCGAATACTTCTACCTAGAACTCCTTAGTTAGAAATTCGACGTTATTACGGACTACGAGGCCCTAATATATTTCTCGATAAAGAGGCTGCTCTCGATCTAATAAGTCCGTTAGTCTAACTTCCTAGCTTAATTCGATATCCGTTTCCTCTACTGCCCTAGCCGACTAAATATAGCCGCTAATGCTCTCTCGCGCAAGATAGTCGAACTCCCTATAGTTAAGGCTAGGGAGAAAGAAGAACGGATAAACTAATTAATTAAGCTAGAGTCCCTTAGTTTCGACCTCCTAGAAGTTGCCCCTTTTATCGCCTTAATTCGTATACCTAATACTACGACCCCTCGCGGTGCCGACCTCGCTACGCTTATTCGAGAAGAAAACGCTATTTAAGAACTCGGCTACTATAGCAAGCACTTAATCGTCCTAGAACAAACTGCCGATAGACGACTATTCCTCCGCACGGCCCTAATTCGCGAAGCCTACAAACCTCCGATCTTCGCTTATAGAGGCTAAAACAAAACGATTAAGGTACTGTAACAGGACTACTACTAGCCCTAGATAAAGCAGGACGTCTAAAGGTATATCCGCAACTACTACGACTATCGCAGAAACAAGACCCCCCGTAATAAGACCCCCGGACTCCTATACCCTCTGCTAGTACCGACTACTATTTAGGAGCACGTTGCTTGCGACGGAAAGACCATGCCTATAAACCGCTACGGATATAACTACGTCTAGACCTTTATCTGCAAGCTTAGCCGGATTATTGCTACGTTACCCGGGAAGAAGAATAATACCTTAAAGACCCTTGCTAGCCGTTACTTCTAGCACCTATACTGCTTCTTCGGCCTGCTAACTGCTTAGATTACGGATAATGCTAGTCCTTTTATCTCGTCGTTCCTAAAGAAAATTAATAACCTTACTAGCATAAAGCATCGCTATAGTAGCGCCCTCTACCCGCAGATACAAGGCAGCGTCGAGGTTACGAACTAGTATCTAGATTAGAGGCTACGCTTCTATATTAATAAGCATTAAGACGACTAGAGCGATTATCTGCTAGCGCTAGACTTCGCGCATAACTCTTCCTAGCACGCTTCGATTAGTATAGCCCCCTTAATAGTAGTACTTAGTAGAGACGTTAGAAACCCTCTTTCTCTGCCTCGATTAAATAGTTCTTCGACCCCTAATAATTCTACGGACCCTGCCTATATTGCCTCCCGCCTCGTAGCTCGAGTACAGGAGGTGCAGCAACAGGCTTATAATGCCGCAGCCTGAACCCAGGCTTAGCAAAAACAACAGGCCGATAAGAGGAGACGTCCTATAGACTTTACTGTTAGGGATAAAGTCTTCCTACGACGGAAGGGATTTAGTATAGTCGCCCTAACGACTCGTCTCGATGCCTAATAGTCTAGTCTATTTACGATTACTACCGAAAAAGGCTTTAGCTATATTCTCGACCTGCCGAACAGCTATAAGATAACTAACTTGTTCTACGCTAACTAGCTCCGCAAGGCCCTAGACGACCCGTTGCCCGATTAAATAGTTCCGCCTCCTAAACCTAAAGAAGTCTATAGTATACCCGAGTAGGAAGTCGATCACGTTCTCCGTTCTCGTATTACAGGGAGGAACTAGCGGCTAGAGTATTAGGTATAATAGCAGGGCTATAATCCCGACGATACGTAGTATCCCGCGCGAAATTTCAAGAACGCGCCTATCGCCTTAAAAGAGTACTATAACCGTTACGTTAATGCCCCCGGGCCCCCTATAAATTTAACTAAGTAGTTAGCAGCGGCCGCGGCCGATAAACTATATAACGACGACGACGACGATAACCGTGCAACGATAACGGCAGCACCTCCCCGCGTCCGGAGACACCTGCCTTAATAGGCATATTAAGGCCTTAGTCGGGGGGTAGTATTACGCGCCGCACAAATACTAACCCTTTAGGCCACGTAGCTACAAGACTAGTTACGAGGGCACTAACTATTTGATTATAGCCCTAATAGACCCTGGATTACGTGTAGCCGTATATATAGTCTTTCTCAGTGCGCACAGCTTTATGCCCCTTTTTCCTCTTTCCTCTTTATCTTAGAATCTTTGTTTATAGTGCCTACAATACATTTACTTGTTATTCCAAGGCCGTAACAGTATATAAGGGTTAGGTGCCCCTTTTTATAGGCACCCTCTCTTCTTCTTTTCTTCTTCTATAGGAATAATCTTTTAATATAAGTTATAATCCTATACCCCGTAAGGTTCTTTGCTAATAAGTATATTTTATTAGTAATTATAATAATAATAATAATAATAACTAATTAAAGTATCGAGGAGATTACGGCTAAGGCTATTATTATTTCGGACGAGCTAGAGGCTTGCACTAACGCCTAGGAGGCCTGCTACGGAGATACTAGTATTAAGGCTAGCCCTAATACTATCTCTCCCGCGCTAGTTTCCTCGGGTATTAACGCTACCTATCCGTTAGCCCTAGAAGGGGAGGCGGCGGGGCAAGAGGGGGAGGGGGAAAAAGGGGAGGGGGGTTTAGAGTTATTTATAGTAGAAAGCCCGGAGGGTTAGGCTAAGGAAGCAGGGGAGGATAGTAGTAAAAACCCTAGGGGGGCCTAGGTAAGTCCTAATAATAATCCTGCAGTCTAATCTAGTTATATCCTAATACTATTTTGCTATAGCGGCTAAAGGTACTTATAGTGCCTAGTAAGGTTCGGAACGCTGCGTATATTTTATGCCTTACTAGCAGCCTCGAGTACTAGAAGCAGGCTAGGTCTGCCTGGGCGTTTTTATATATAGAATACGCGTTAAAGGCATAGAGGTATAATAATATACCTCTTATACTAGTTAGTCTTATAGCGGCGTAGGAAGCTGCTAAGCGCAACTAGTATAAAAAGGATATAGAGTACCTCTACGGCCTTATAAAAAGCGTAATAACGACTATAAGGCATATAAAGAAGCTCGAGGCCGCTAATATTCTTCTTATATAAGTCTAATTATTTCTTAAAGTCCTAGCAGTTTATTAATAGGTTATAGTAGCACGATAATAATCGCCTTTTCGGGCGCTAAGCTAGCGGATAAGGCTAGTATAGATAACTCCTTCTCTACTGCTTTTACTGCTGCCCGAATTCCTGCGGACGCTGCTAATAATAATAATAATAATAATAATAATAATAAAAACGAAAATAAAGACTCTAATAAAGGGGAGTCGGATAACGATAATAATAATAAAGTCGACGATAATAATAATGCTAACGTGCTAGGCCTTTTAGCCGTTATTTATATCTTCCGCGGCTAGGAGGGGCGGCTTGCCGCCGTAGAAGCCCGCGTCGACGCAGAGGCCGCCGCTTTTTAGGCGGAGATAGCCGTAGCGGCTATAGCGAAGAAGATAAAGAAGAATAAGAAGAAGAAGACGTCGACGCCTAAGATAGCGAAGATAATAAAGACGACGAAGACGACTACGCCTTCTACCCTAATAAAGAAGCGGCAGGGGGCGGCGGCCTCGACGATAGCGACGCTAACTACGCTAACTAAAACCCCTTATAAGAGGGCGGCGATAGCTTCTGCGGGTTTGGCTAAAAAGAGGACTAAGAAGACTACCTAATATATTTATTTTAGTCCCGCGTAAAAACGTTTAAAATCCCTTTATAATAAGAATTATAGCTTATTTATATACCTATTTTCTATATTAGTTTATTCGGGGGGAGATAGCTAACCTTATTGCAGATCCGCCTTAGAAACCTGCGGGATAGTAAGATCCTATTTATCTAGTTAGTCCTTAATATCTTTAATGCCTAGTTTACGCACTATTTCTCTATACGAGGTATTTTGCAGGGGTTTAGTTAGTCCGTCTATAATAATTTTATTAGTTAGCATATAGACTATCTAAATTATACTGCGGAATACTTCCTGCCTAAGCTAATAATTATAAATATCGATATATTTAAGCTAAGTTCGTAGCTTATATACTTTTTTATTTACAATACTAACAGTTTATATATTATTATACTAGATAATAATATACGGACTATCTAGTTTAACCTCTAATTCCCGCAGTATTTAGTCTATAAATATAGACTCTTTTACTGCTTGCAATAAAGCTAAAAGCTCGGCCTCGGTTATAGACGTTATAACTATCTTTTGCTTATTAGCACTCTATATAATTATGCCGCCGAATAATCGGATAATATATGCCTATAAGCTCTTGCGATCCTTATTATTAGCAAAAAAAGCGTTAGATGCTATTTCTAGATTGTTAGCACCCCCGAAGGAAAGGCTTAGGTTTCTTATAGCCTTTAGATAGCTTAGCACCCGATTAATTGCTCGGTTATAGTCTAGGCCCGGGTTAATATTAAAGCTTGCTAGTCTTAATACTATAAAGGCTATATTAGGCTGGGTTATAACTGCTACAAATATTGCAGAGCTAATTTTCTTCTAGTAATTTTTTATTACCTAGTAGGGGGTTTCTTCCTCCTACTTTTATAGCGGGGCAGTGCCTATTAGTATAAGACGCTGTTTCTTTTTATTAGCCAGGTCCGCAATTTTATTAATATATGCCCTTTATAAGAGCTAAATTTATCGCTAAGCCCGATCCCGTATAACTTATAGGCTAATAAACTATCTAATCGGGTCTCCCCCTATTAGTGTATAATATTATCGGAGTTCCTGCTATAAATAGTCGCTAAGTCTGGCCGAATCCTTATAGTATCTAAAGATAATATTATCTATATAAAAGAAGATAATAATACTATCCCGAATTATATAGTATAGTTCGCTCGGAATAGCTCGGAATCCTATTTTCTATAGGGTGCTTGTTAGATATCTATACTATAGGAGGGGGGATTTTCGTAGGCTGTAGAGTGCTCTTTTTAGCCGTAGGATTATTCCGGGCTTCGTATATCCTAGTAGTATTTGCATATAGACTTCCTCGTCTAATAGTGCGTTAATAAATGCATTTACTATATTATATTATATAAGTTCTAGATCGAATCGTGCGGCGACTAATATAAATATACAAAAGCTTTATGCCGCAAGTATTGCTGCGTATATCTCTGCTTCTAAGACAGGCTACTAGTCGCTGCGTACTATAATACGGGCTTTGCATTTAATTAGCTTATTATCTTAATTAAATTTATATACGTATACCTATTTGCAGCCTATTTTGCTATAGTTTGCTATCCTTAAATTAACCTCGTCCTATAAGTCCGAGTAATTTGCATCGTAACTCTAGAGGTATTCCTTTTCTGCCTCCTAAAATAGGTCTCGGAGGGGATAGTCTAGCATTGCTATATAGTATTTTAGCAGGGGGGGAAGATCTGCCTGCTTAATATCCCGCGCACTAATTAGTCGTAATAGTCCGGCTTTATTTATTACTTTACCTATCTTTAGGTCCTTTGCTAGGGGGCTAGCTAGCGTTCCTGTAATAAATGCTATATGCTATATAGTCGGTATTAGTTTGCTATTTTATATTTTCTTCGCCCTTTATCTCTATAATTAATTGTTTTTTATATAGGTTTTCTCTTTTAATTTTATGCAGGCTAGCAAGGCCTTATTATAATAATTTAAGTATCCCTAGTAGTCTTCTTTAGGCATCCCTGCAGAATTCTACTAGTTCTGCTTATATCCCTAGTATTTATCTTTAGGCGTCCCTGCAAAATTCTACTAGTTCTAATTATTCCCTGCTATTATCGCCGCGAATAGACTTACGGGAGGAGAAGTTAGAGGCGTTAGGTATATATTTAATTAGTCTAGATCGTTTAAGGCCTTATTAGGAGTAAGGTCCTCTATATTGCGTGCTTTATTAGAATATTTTAGGATTTTAGTATCTAGATTCAGGGCTTTATTTATCTTAGTTAGGGTATCGATTATTTAGTCTATATCGATTATATTATTCTCTGCTATATTATCGTTAGTCTTAGTATTTATATTATTTACCCGCGTGTTTTCGTTCTAGTAATTAGGTATAGCAATTTATTCGAGCATTTTTGCAATTATTTAGGGGTTAGTTTCGCGTAAATTATTGCGGATATATTATATATTTCCGCGAAATACCTATTGCTTATTAAAAATAATATCTCGTATTGCAATTACCTTCTTTTTAGTAGGAATCTAGATCTAAAAGATATTAGAGGACTTATATCTAACTAAATATCTAATCTAGGCTTTTAGGTTAAGTTTCCGTAGCCTTTATTGCTTAGCTTTTGCATCTATAGTTATAGTATAGGCTTTGCAGCTAAAAGTCCGCAAATATGCTAGGTTAGGCTTTTTCCTAAAGACTTTTTTATACGGCGTTTTCTAGCCGAGATTTTCTTTTAGCGTGCAGTTATTTAAGTATACTGCTATTTTATATATTATCTGCTAGAAACTTATAGGGAGTTCTCTACGTATTGCCTTTGCCTTTGTCTTTATTACTATACTAGCCCTCTCTGCCCTACTATTTTATGCTTAAGTATAAGGGGCTAATAGCTCTACCTTAAGATTTCTGCAGATAAGGCTATCGAGTATCTAAAGTCTATTTAGTACCTCTCTATCGCACTTAATTATGCGGACCTGAAAATTATACTAATTAGCAAAATAGTTAAAAGCTATATTTAGTCCGCTAATAATCGTCGCTTAGGTCCTATCTTTAAGATAAAAATCCTACGAGAATCTAGAGGCCCTATCTATTAGCAGTAAAACGTAGCGGAAACCTTTATAGTCTATAAAAAAGTTATAGAAATCTAGCGCAATTATATATCCTAGTGTTTCTAAATAAGGTTTTAGAATCCGACTAATCTATTACGTGATTTTTGCTAGGGCATAATTTTTATACTCCTAGATTAGTATCCCGCTAAGTTTAATACAGACCCCGTCGTAACTATTGCTAAAATATCGTACTGCCTAAGAACTAGGATATCCTAGGCGTTAATACTATACTTCCTTCGTAGCCTTTTATATAGTCTATATATTTATATTTCTTCTAATTATAAAAGAGGCATTTTATTAGCGTAAGGGCAGATATTCTAGGACGAATTAATTATAGCGGAGCTGTATTTTTGCGAAAATCTTATTATTAGGTATCTTAAGTGCGTAGATATTTTTCCCTAGCTAATCGTGCTACTAGATGCCTTTCTTTCGGAGCAATTAGTAGGAGATTAGGTTATAAGTAAAGTTCTTATAGTAGGCTATATTTTATAATAAAAGGATCGCCTTTCCTATTTTATTAATAATTCTAATTTCGATATCTCTAAAGCCTTTAATTAGGACTATCTTATCCCCTGCCTATATAAAGTTATTAGGTTCGGCTAATCGAAAGTTAAAAAAATATATAATATTATTAAAAATATAAATTATTATGCTAGAGTCGAGAATTACTAAGTAGAATAACGGGTACTCTATAGCAGAAAATATAGCAGCGATATAGAATTTACTTAGGACTTAGCCTAGGCTAGCAGAATAGGAAAAAGAGTTTGTTAGTAAGGTACGCACACATGTATAGAAGACAGATATTTAATTAGTTGTAATATCTGTATCTTGTAGGAAAGGTGGAAATACCCTCCTTATAAATACATAGTCCCTGTCTTTTTCTTTCCTTCTTTTTCCTTCTTGTTTATCCCTCGTGTACGTATTATTCCTATACTAGCACTTTTTCTTTTTTAAGTGCGAAAAATAAGCTGAAAAAAAGATATCCTAGGCCGGCTGCGGCGGCCTATTATGTGTCTCCCTGGCCGGCAGCAACGGTCTGCTATATAAAATGCTATGCAAACCTCTAGGCGGCTGCTACGGCCTGTTAAGGTTATCCTAGGGCGGTTGCGTCGGGCTATCCTTAGTTATTTCTGCGGGGTGTAACAGGCTATCGGAATAACTATTAGCCCGTGTTATATCGCGCGTTATATTATATAGAGTAAATTATATAAATAAGTTCTATACGTAACGTATAGGTTAAAAAGAAATTTTCTCCCTCTGCTTATAACTTTCTTTTTCTTTTCTCTTTATCCTTTATCGCCTTAAGGATCTTTTTATTATCTTCCTCTTTATCTCCCTCTTCCTTATTATTATTATCTATATTAGTAGTAGTATTATCTCTATGCTTTAGTGCGTTCCTTATAGGGCTATTACTATCTTTTTTAGTAGTACTAGCAATATTATCCTCGCATTACTAGGCGTTGCCTTAGGCACTATTACTATTACTATTAGCAGAAGCAGTAGCAGTATTAGCATTAGTATTTGTGGGAATAACACGTATACAAGGGAAATAATACGTATACGAGGGATAAACAAGAAGGAAAAAGAAGGAAAGAAAAGATAGGGACTATGTATTTATAGGGAGGGTATTTCCACCCTTCCTACAAGACACAGACGTTACAACTAATTGAATATCTGTCTTCCACACATGTGTGCGTACCTTACCAACAGTATTAGCAGTATTAGCAGCAGTAGCCTTAGCAGTAATAGTAGCTATAGTAGTATTAGCATTATTATTATTATTACTATTATTACTATTACTATTACTATTATTATTATTATAGTCGCTATTGCTATAGTTATTATTATCTTCTCCCGCGTTACTAGTACTATTATTATCTTCCTCGTTACGTGCTAACGCATTATTACTATTATTATTATTATTATTATTGCTGCTATTATTATTATATTAGACTCTAGTTTTACGCCTACTTAAGATCCGGGCATTACGGATAAGAATAATAATAATAACCCCCCCCCCGACTCGTCGGGGCGGGCTCGTATTAAGCCCCCTTGCTAACTATAAATGCCCCTAGGGTTATTATCGTCTAGCTAGCCGTATACGCTATCTAAACGGCGTATTATTATAAAGGGAAAACACCCTTGCCCTATCCCGTATACCGCGTATATTAGTCGCCTTAGCGCGATTAATAATCCGATCTAAGCCTGCTAGGAGCAGGCTTCGATAAATATGCGTGCCTGCTACGACTACGCAAAAATAGGGACGAAGTATATAGAGGTAAGGATATCCTTCCTATTAGTAATAGAGTTAAATAAAGCTAATATATTTATACTAGTTGCTAGAGGCCGCTAAAGCTATAGCTATTGCCCTTACTATATACGTAACGAACTATTAGCCCCTATAGGACGAGTACTAGGATAAGGTAAGTATATATATCTTTATATAGTAGAAACTAGCTAATAAAAATAGTATTTACGCTTAGGCTGCAAGGCTAAGTAGGCCTAGTTTAAGCATATTAAGAAGTAGGGGGGCTATAGGCGATATTTTTCTTTTTATAGTAAATTAATTTGCTTTTAAGTTATATAAGTTCTTCCTTTATAATATTATAAGTAATATTATAAACGTATATAGTAATATTACTTTATTACCTAACGTTACGCGAATAAATAATAATTTATTAGTAGCAAGTAATTAGTAAGACGCTAGTAATAGGCTATCGCAGGTAGTATGCTAGCCCTGTAACGGACTATTACACGTAATCTAACGCGTCTGCGACCTCGGTACGCGTCTTACTACTACGAGTTATAATACTTTATCGACTTTAATCTTATCTAGGTGCCTAGATATAAAACTATCTATCTTTACTTTTAATTTATTTGTATTAATTAAATATTCGAGTGCCTTATTAGGGTTTATCTTAGTTATAGTATTTACAGGATTATCTTTTCTATTAATCTATCTAATATTATTAATTTCGCGTATTTTATATAATTATCTAAGTAATATAATATCGATTATTAATCTTTTTTCTTTTATAGTCCCTAATTTAATAAGATATTTATAGAGGGATATTAAGTCTATATAGATAACTAAGGGCATAAGTAGAAAATAGAGTTGCTTTATAATAAGGTAGAGGGTTATAGCAATATAGTAGCTAATATTAAAGGCATAGGTTATACTATATACCTCTAATACGAGTATACTTCTAGTTATACGTTTATATTTAATAGAGCTCTAGTAGATAATATTCCCTATAATCTCGAATATAGAATTACTTTAGGTCTTATTAGCAATACAAATAATAAAGCTAATTTATAATAACAGGTCGTAATTATTTGCAAATAACCTATCTGCAAAGATAAAGACTTTTGCAGTTATAAGATCTAAAAGTATATAGCGTAGACCTCGGTCTTTCTTCTCTATTTGCTATTTAAGACGGTAATTAAGCTTCTTATAGTCTTTTTTTTAAGGTTATTAAATCTGTACTACGACTAAAAGGTTAAAGCTGGCCTTAGGCTGGCAGATAGAAGAAATATAGGCCCCTCTAGCGCGTTATTTAAGGTAACGTTATAGCGCATTATTTGCTATCGTATTAATAAGTTTAATCTTTGCTGCCTATCCTTTTTATTAGAGCATAACTTAGTGCTAAAGAATAGAAATACAGTATCTATTAAACTTAGCAGTATCTCCTAACCCGATTATATTCTTTAGCTTAGACTTAAACCTAGCCTATTAGATTTATTATTCCTCCTTGTTATAGAAGATACTATCGCCTAAGATAATCGTATTATTAGTCTATAGGCTAATTATCCTAAAGGATGCAGCGGAGGAATTAGTAATAAGGAGACACGCGTCGTATATAGAAGTACGCATATTTAGTTATTAGATATAGTAGTTTTAGTATATATAAAACTAGTAGACTCTAGCCTTAGCGATACTGTATAAAGGACGTATAATACGCAAAATTGTATTTAGTAGGTACTAATCTTAGAGTTCGGAGGGAAGTTTAGCGAGAATAGTCCAAAAGAGGGGTATGCGCGATTATAGGTACGCTTAGGTAATATTACGTATACTAAGTATTATTAATTAGTTAAGGAGTAAAGCAGCTAAAATAAGATATAGTCTACTGCTAACGCGTTAAATAGTTAGTAATTAGGTAAGGATAGCATTTTTCTCCTTATTGCTATAACCTGCAATAATAAGTCGTAATTTCTTATATAGGTAATCTAGTCCTCCTTTAATCTCTCTAACTATACGGGAGCGAAATATTTATAGGTCTTTATATTTACGTAGGTTAAATTATTCGAAGGAAAATACACCCTTGCATATTAAGTTATTAATCTCTTATTAATCCGATATTTAGAATAGTCTTCCTAGTATAGTAATCTTGCTATTACGTCGCAATAAGAGAGATAAGGCTATATTATCTATCTCTTTCTATATTACGAATAAAAATAACTAGGATTAACTTTCTAGTATCTAAACCTTAAACCTAACGCGTCTTTATTATAAGTCTAACGCGATCGCATTTAATACGGGACAAGCTATACTCAGTCCAATCCTATACAATTCTCTCATTCTTCCTTTCTAACAATTATTCAATCTTATCTCTAGGAAATCCTCTTAGGAAATCACTAGGAAATCCTCTCGGGAAATTACCAGGAAATCCTCTCGGGAAATCTCTAGGAAATCCCCTCCGGAAATTACTAGGAAATCCCCTCCGGAAATCTCTAGGAAATCCCCTCCGGAAATCACTAGGAAATCCCCTCCGGAAATCTCTAGGAAATCCCCTCCGGAAATCTCTAGGAAATCCCCTCCGGAAATCTCCAGGAAATCCCCTCCGGAAACCTCCTATAAAATCTCTGCTAGTACACGCGCTAGGAGATTTCCGTAAACAAATATTCTTTACTTAGGATACTTATATCCCTAAATATTCCCTAGATAGAAAGATAGTCTCTTTAAATTATACAATATTTATTCTTAAAAGATACTTATTTATGCTTATAATATTTATAGTAGCTAAACTGTACCTTACGACCGGTAGCTAGCCCGTTATTCTTATCTACCTGGACGTCTATACGCGCAAGCGCATATCAGCATTTAGTATAGATAATATCGGAGGACTGTTGCAATCGGGGTATAGGGCTAGTACAGGACTATCGCCGGCCCTAAGTAGGTCTAGTATTAGTATATAGGCATTAGTAGAAAGTAGGTCCGCGTTATTATTAATAATTTCGTAACGCGACTTAAAATAAGGCTTAATATAAGTAGAACGGAATATTTTAATACTAGCAGGTATATTAACTAAGATATCGTAACTATTAATTAAAATAAGATAGAATAGCCCTTCCTATCTATTTTTCTCTTTCTAGACCCGAATTTAAGAGTTAATTAGTAGTTTAAAGAGACGGGAAGTTATAGGTCTATTCCTTATAGAGAGTGCCGATTAAACTTTATCTCTAGCTATATATTCGCGAAGCATTTTTATAGCAGCTTTAATAGCCTTACTACGCTAAGACGTAGTCGCTAATAGTAGAGAGTCGTGCGTAATACGTAAGTATGCACTAAAGATAAGAAGTATTAGTATAAGACTATCTAGGCTAGCTATATTATTAACTGCTTTAACTGCTATCTAGAGAATAAATTCCTTAGCGGTGTTTTCTTTAAGTAACTCGTATAGGATATTAAAAGCACGTTATAGGGGTCTATAGTACCGCTTAACTTTCCTAATTAACTAATAGGCCTCGATAGGTACTTAGTAACAAGTAATACCTAGAAAACAAGCCTCGGAACGAAATTCTTATAAGTTAAAGTTTATACTAGCGTTATAGGTAATAATATCTAGCGGTCTAAAATAGGTATTAATCTAGCAAAGTCGCAGTACGTCCTAAACGGATTTTATTATTATAGACGGAAGAAATCTAGCACTTTAGAACGATATTATACTATTTATAACGTGTAGGATAGGCTTCCCGAGCAGGTATATAACGTTTACTATAACCTTAAAATTAAACTCTTTATTATCCTTAAGCTTAAATTTAAAGCGTTGCGGTGCTAGTGCGTGCATCTAGCAGTAGTAGCAGAATTTAGTAATTGCTTTAAGCTTAGAAAGAGAGGTATTATATCTAGCGCGTTAGAGCAGCCTATAAAGACGCGAGACTGCTAGATGCCTAAACCTTCGATATATCTAGCGGAGTTATAGCTCTATAAGGAAGACTAACGTTTAGTAATCGTTCTACAGGAAGAACTAAGCATAACCCTATTATCTAATAATAGGAACTTTAATCTTAGGGCTAATAAGCGTATCTATTATATTTTTTAGGTAAATACTAAGTCGATCTATATCCTATAGCAATAAGAGGAATAGCGTGGCTATATTTAGTATATAGAAAGTAACGGATCTAATAGGTGTTTTAAGCGTTATAGATCCGATTAACTAAAAAGTATATCCCTCTCTAAAACGAATAGATTTGCGTAGGAAGTTACTATTATCTAAGGTTATAGCAGGGAGGATCCTCTATAAGGCTCTAAACTATCCTTTGCTAGCTATAGAAAACTTTGCTGCCCCTATATTAACTAGGATCCTATAGAAACGCAGATTATAATATCGTTTATTAAGGGTAAATTAAAATATATTTTTATCGACTAAGCTTAGTATATACGGGTTATTACTAGTAAGTCGATGCATATAAGCATTATTATAAAGGAACTAGGTAATCTCCTCCCTATTTTCGGGTTTATCCTAGTTACTTTCTAAAGATTTTTCTAAGCTATTAGTATTAATTCCCTCGAAATTAAGGAGGAATATTTTAAATTTAGCCTTTTTATCCCCGTCGAACTTGCAGGTATAGAGGTACGCATTTTTAGCCTTGCATTAGTCTTCTGCTAGGTGTTTTATTAACTAGCAGCTAATCTTATTATATATAAAGCACTTTTTCTTCTATTAACGCGCTAGCGTACCTTATTATTAGAAACGACCTCCTTGCTATTATTTATTATTTCGATATTATTAGTCTAAGTAAAAGGCATCTCTATTATCCTAATTGTTAGCTATATACTAGGAAGTCGAGCCTCTAGCAAGGAAAGTCTTAAGGGAAGATCTAAGGTCGGAGAGCAAAGTTTTAATATTACTATTAGGTTTAAATAAAGCATATTCGAGCTCCGGCATACCTTTATATAAGTTAATAATCGCTATTCGTAATAGAATATTACCTGCAAAATCTTTCCTAAGGGCACGTTAGTAGTAGCGTAATTTATTAAAGAGTTTCTAAAGTATTTTGTATAAAGGAAGCTTTAGATTTTCGTCTCTTATCCGATTAAATATAATAGTAGTCTAGTCCGTATAGTAGTAGGTGCGATTAACCTTAGTATTAAAGTACTATTTAAGCTTATCGTATATTTAAGCGAATCGAAGGTCCTATTTTATATATTTAATAAAGTAAAACTAGGCTCTATTATTAAGGATACGCAGGAGGATTGCGTAGAAATTGCCTAGCAGTATTTTAAGTAAATAATAAATACTTATAAAAATCCTAACCTTATTATCTAAAATATTATAAGGTTTGCTAGTATAATTTTTAGTTTTATCCTATACCTTTATAAACTTCGATACTATATTGCTCTCGATTAGTATATTAGGAAAATTATCTAGTAGGATTTTAGTATATAACGTTATTAGTCCGATTAGTTAGTCGATATAGGGCTAGCGCAGGCCTAGCGCCGGCCCTGCATAGGGAATCTAACGGTTTGTTGTACGTAGTAGGGCGGATCCCTATACTTCTCTAGCCACCTTACAGTTATTACGGACTATTAAGGGATTTTCTTCGATAGGAAGGCTAGGAAGGACTTTATTAGGGTATTAGAATACGTAGCTTATAGGATATGCCGTAAGTTTGCCTTTATCGGATAGTTTAGGTATCTTAAAGCTATCTATAGTAAAAACTTAAACCCCTTTATCGAATTAGGCACTATCGAATTTATCTATAGGCTATAGTATAATAGAATCTAATAATTAAAGCTAGATAAATTAGGGTATAGCTAGCCTATTCGAATAGCTAGTCTAAACGCTACGTTGTTTAAGCATATTTTATAGAACGCGTTTAAAGATTAGATTAGCCTAATCCTAATATTTAATTATCTATCCCGAAAATTAATCTTAAAAATTATTAAGCAGAGTTAATCCTTAATTTGCAATAGTCTATTCCGTATTAGATAGGAATTAGGCTATACTAGCGTTAAGTACCTCTAGGTTATCGAGAGAGGTTAAAGGTTAATTCTATAGATCCGTTCTAGCTCTCTCCTAAAGCTACGGAGGAAGAGATATATATAAGAGAGCAATATAGCGCGGATCGTTTTCCTTATTACGGCCTAAAAGGATCGGATTATAAGAAATAATATCTAGTAGGTCGATTAGTACTAGAGTTCCTAATATACTGCAGCCTATTAATACTAGAAAAATAGGCTATTAAGAAGGGAAGAATAGCCTATCGAAAACGGAAAATTAAAAGCATAGCTAACGCCCCTCGAGAGTCCTACCTTATAGAATCCGAGAGTTAGTAAGATTTAAGCAGCCCCGACTAGGGCGGAACCCTTATCTCCTTAGCATAATTATAAGTTCCGAAGTCCTGCCTTGCAGAATCTCCCTTATCTAGATCGTCTCTTCTTAACCTAGCTATCTATGCCTAATCTAAGGCACTAATTAGTATTAGTAAGGTACGCATATATATATAGAAGATAGATATTTAATTAGTTATAATATTTGTATCTTATAGGAAGGGTGGAAATACCCTCCTTATAAATATATAGTCCCTATCTTTTTCTTTCCTTTTTTTTCCTTCTTGTTTATCCCTCGTGTACGTGTTATTCCTACAGAGTTCGTAGTATTTATTCCCTGCCTATTATCTTTTTTTAGGTTCTTAGCCGCTTTTCTCGCAGCAAGAGTATTTTTCTACTACTTAAGCGCATCCTTTCGGAGCGCGTAGCAGAACCTAGCCAAGTATCCGTTTCCTTTATATATTATGCAGGAGAAAAACTTCTTCTTCCTATCGATATCTGCGTCCTTAAATCTAACCCTCTTTTTCTCTAAAGGGATTATCCGCCTTTCTTCCTCTTCCTTATCTTTTCCTTTATATCTTCTTTTCTTATTATATTTCTTATTATCTATATTCTAGTTATTTCTTCTATAGAAGGTTAGAAAAGCTCCGCGCTCTATACCTTTTATCGAGTTATTTAGCAGGGTATTAAGATGCCTTATAAATTCGTTAGTAAATTCGTATAGGTTATATTTATCTTAGTTAATTTTATTAGAGTATTCTAGGATATTTATCTATATCCGTATAAACTTATATAGTCGTATAGTATTATAAAAGTCCGAGATCTAGGTTTCTTTATTTATAGCCTAGGAAAGTTCCTCTGCTTTTATATTATTTATTATATCGCGCTATTAAGTAAACTATTTATACTAACTCCTTAGGGGGCTATTATTATTAGCTATGCTAATTATTCTATAGTACTTTTTTTAGAGGTTTTAATAAATTTCCTTATTACTTAACCTAGCCTTTACTTTAATAGCTACGTACTACTCCCTAATATTAGTATAATTCTTATAATATATTATATACTATTATGCCTTAAGGGTATCTCTAATCTACCCCTATAATTCCTTTATAGACTTTTTTTTCTTCTCTTAGTCTTTTTTTTTCTCCTAGTAAATTATATAGTATAAGTTAAACTTTCTAACCCTTTAGTCTCGTTTAGTAGATGCTAATTTATCTATTTCCTCCGGATTTATAGCTAGTACTATAGGTTCCTCTAGGAAAGGCTCGGACTTAGAAATCTAGGTCTAGAGATCTAATTCCTCTGCTTTATTAATAAATATTATATTTTATGCTTTCTATTTAGCGCTATTCGTTAGTATAATATTCTTCTTTATTATACTTATCTTATTCTTTTATAATTCCTTTAGAAACTAGTTTTTCTTTTTCTTATTAAGTAGCTTCTACTAGATCCTATAGCTTTTAACTATTAGAAACTTAGAGAGATTTCTACTAGAATTAGAAAGTTATATAGAATAAGAAGTATATAGAAGAGTAAAATATATATATTTAAAAGTAGGTATATATATAGAAGAACTAAGAGCTCTATTTTTGTTTTTCCTAGCGGAATAACCTCTCTATATATATAATATCCGCAGAGATTTCTCTAAGGAAAATAAGATAGCTAGCTTCTGCTAAGAAAGATTATTTAGTAGTTAGCGAGGCAGCGAGATTTGCTGCGGAGTCTACGGGCCTTGTGTAGCCACGTGACTATAGGAAAGGCCTTCTTTTCTGACAGTATGTATGTATGTATGTATGTGCTAAGATGGTGGCTACGGACCATGGTCAGCGGATGGGTTGCACACTAACAGTAACACACAACAGACGGCCTGGTGGTGGATGATGTGCAGGGTAGGAGCTGTGTGTGTCCGTACTAGGGAGGATGCTCCCATGATGACGACGGTGGCACCACAAGCTAAGGGGTTGAAAAGGGGATGAGATGATGTGTGTATCCGTATCCGTACTCCTTTTTTCAACGCCCATCCACTCACAAGGGGTTGCCGGCCGGTCGTTCACATGCAATTGCAGAAAGATGGTACGGTACGGTACGGTTTGGCTAACCTAAGTATGTATGTATGTATGTGTATATATATACCTCCGCAGGAAGGGTAGGTGGTGGACTGATACTGTTGTGAGTAAAAGCGAAGGCGAACTGTAAAGCCTCGAGTTCTTTTTCTTTTTCTCTTCCCCTTTTCTTGTATTGATCCTTGTGCGAGGTGATAGATGATGGGGTGGAACTACATGTAATCTCTCTCACTCTTGCCAGCCAGTCTCTCTATTTTCATCTTGTTTTATTTTCCCCTCTGTTTCGCACTTTATATTCTATATATTCGTCCATACAGGTGGGTTGGTAGGTATGTGGCATATCATATCATACATATATGCGAGTGAGTCGTATCCGTAGAAGCATGAATAAACATTAAAGTCGGAGAGAAAGCCGTATCCGTTCAAGGGTCCCCGGACTATTCATTCATTACTGCTGCCCCCTTTCTTGTCTCTTCTTAGTAACTTCCCCCATGCGCGGGGAAGGGGGCCGAGGGCTCCAGGCCACTACACTCTCCTACGACGACGGTCGACTTTTTTCCAGCCGACCCGTCACCCTTTTTTTTTTTTGGTTTTTTTTTTTTGGGCTGGCGGGATAGGAGAGAGGGGAGGGAGGGAGGGGGGCGGCGTCAGCTTAGGATCCCCGTTGAGAATGCAACGGGTATTCATTCAACTGACGGCGCCGGCCTGATTTACATGTATGTACGTACATACATATTATTAGCTTGGTGGCTCAACTATATCATACATCATACACGTATGTATGTAGTGTGTACTACATATGTATGTATGTACAGCCCATGCCCCTAACAGAGCAACAGCTGATTTTGCTTGCCAAGGTGATAAGCACCGGCACTTTTTTCAAACTTTTGGGGGCAACGTCGTCACACGGCAATTAGCGGACGATGTGTATCCGTAGTACGGATAGATACCGTACATACATACATACATGCTGAGGGTGGTGCTTCCTTTGTCTTGCCTTTTCTTTTTCTTCTCTTCTTAGGGGGGGGGGCTGCCCCTTACAGAGAGAGAGAGAGAGAGAGAGAGAGAGAGACATGCGAACGGATAAGGGTGCGGCAATTCAGTGAGTGCTTGCTTGACGAGATGATGCGATAAACACACATTCAATGCAGAAGATGATCAGCCAGATAGCCTCGGCCCTGCACAGTACTAGGTATGTATGTATGCACCTAATACATATGTGCCTACCTACCTACCTAGGTAGGTAGGTAGGTAGACACTGGCACATATGGGACATATGTATGTATCCGTACATACATAGGAGGAGGCA